>CM073761.1:72446104-73046104 GCA_037127475.1 Arma custos | reverse complement strand
TTTGTTCAATGGGTTTTATTTATTACTGCAAACTAATTGTGCAGTATTTTATCAAAAGTCGATATTTCCAACTTTGCGAAATTATTCAAAATAAATATTAATTGGACATTCTACAAAGACTATGACATCAAGACAACATTTGAAATAAAACTTTGTTTTGATTTTTAACCCCTATTGAACATAGAAAAATGTATGATTTCATATAAATTCAATCAAATTCATAAATTACATTGTTCTTCGATGCCAACAATATCCATTATGAGGTATCTTAAAAGGCAAAAATTTTAAATTATTCAGAAATAAGGCTAATTGTAATAGGGGCATATCATATTTAACATTTTTTTAATAGATTAATTTATTGATATTTACAACTATAATAATATTACAAGTAAATCTGCTAATATGAACAATATGACATAAAAAAAAAAAAAAAAACACTTGTGGAGAAACTAACCATCGGTAGCAATCCAATAAAGTTCTATAGTAGAAGGTCTCGAGGCTATCTTCTTTTCAGATGCCTCGGAGGGTTATCAGGAATAGTATGGGAAGCAAGTTGAGAGACTAGCGGAATCAAGTGTGTATTGAGCTTGTCATGGAAGGATAGGTATCTAGTTTGGTCCAAATCAGCAACATATGGGATATTAAGATCATGATGGATGAGATTGTTTGTAACATAATAAGGAGCATTGAGGATTTGACGAAGGATTTTATACGAGATGAATTGGGTGATTTAGTAGAGCCCAAAGCTATTTAACATTGATTTGATCTCATGATTGACGAAAAAGATGGCAATTGTTAAAATTCATTCATAGAATAAGTGTATAATATATATATATATATATATATATATATATATATATATATATATATATATATATATATATCAATAAAGTTATGGATGATTTAGTAGAGCCTCTTTATTCCATATCAATAAAGTTATGGAGCAGAGAGAGAGATAAGGGGAGAGAGAGTGAGGGAGAGAGTTAGAGTTAGTACAACTTATTTTATTTGTGTCAATATTTCGACTCAATTTTCAAGTTGTTGTGTGGCTAAGGATAAAAATAAAATAACAGAGTACAATTGTTATTCTGCTACATCTCAGGTCAACCATTTCCATATCGATTTCAATATATATATATATATATATATATATATATATATATATATATATAATAGGTATTATCTTGAAAATCTTATTGGACATATTATCACAATATAAGTATAAGCTAATATGATTATAGTAAATATATTATATTAGATCCCACATTCTAGATGTGTTCTCAATTGAATGTTAATAGTTTTAATTTTTTAATTATACTTTATGTAACTAACGAATAAACTCTAAGTATAATAATTAATTCTTTCTTCCTCTTCTTCCCTTGTTTTTGTTAATAAAGAATTTTGTAAGGGTAAGGTCATAGAGGAATGTTGCATTTATAATTTACTTTACTATACTTTACTTAAGTAATGAATAATCTCTAAATATGATAAGTAAAAGATGCAAAAAATTGCTGCTAACATAATTTATTGAACCATTCATGTTTAAATTAATATTATTTATAGCACAGGTAAAAGGGGATAGATTATAACTGATTATCACAAGACATACTCAACATATCACTCCTTCAGAAGAATAATGTGATAACTTAAAAAAGATTTTTTTTAATAGAGGCATTTGGAAGTTCCATGTGAGTTGAGATTATAAAAAAATTGGGTATTGGTAAAGCAAAGCATTTGTATTGTAATGATGATATTATAACACTTTTATTAACCATTAGAAAAATTGTAAAAGCTTGGAATTTTTAAATTATAACTTATGTCATTATTCCTTTAAAACTTCAAGTTTTAACATGATACAACTCAAAATATCACTTTATTTGACTTGAAAAACATGTTGGAAATGGAATATAGGATGTCGTTCCTGAATTAAAAAGCTTCAAATTCAATTTCTACTGAAGGCTTAACTCAAAAATGCCAATTTTTGAGTTATGCCTTTGTTATTTTTCTCTTTTGATAAAGGAGTTGTTTAAACACACAAGGCAAATGGTTCTATTCTATTATATAATTGATGATGTAATATAAAATTAATAATAATTTATGATTAGTTATATTCAATAATTATGTATTTGTTTCTGGGTTATAATAATAAAGTAGTATAAGAGAAGTATAAAGTGATAAACACAGCATTACCTTACTCTTTTGAATTTCATGTGAATAAGTCAATATATTTTATATACTTTTTTATATATTTTTACTTATGGTTCTCGAGATTATTATTTCAACTTCCTCACGTCAAGGTTTCGAGAATATATTAGTCTTATAATAATGCCAAATTGATGACGAATATGTAGTATGTTAACACATCAATCAATCAAATACCTTTTCAATTCTTGTATATATATGTATAAGTTTAATTAAGAACAGAAAACAAAAAGTGTTGAAATGCTCATTGATATTACCTACACTGTATTGTTTATTGTTTTTTATTTGAAATTAATGATCTATAAACTGATAACAATAAAATATTTAAAATATAGGGTTACTATTAGCAGGTTGAATTAGTGAATACAGAGTAAACAAATTTATTTATCAGAAATATATTATTCATATATTTTTAAATTGTTTTTCATAAATTTTATGATAATTAAATATTAGAAAAGTACAGAAATTAATCTAATGAATAGATTACAAGTTCACTTTGTAAATTTTAAAAAAGACAGTAAAAATAATGTTTCATCACTCTTTACAAGCATAAGATTAGCATATTTAGGTTGCTGATATTTGAATAACAATTACAATCGTTAAACCAATAATATATTCAATACACTCTATCATATCATAGTATAATATATATCTGAACATTAACAATCAAAGAATAGTTAGTTATGAAATGTATGTTGGGAAGGATTATATGTTATTTTGATGTAATACTTTACTCAGATGAAGGAAGAAGAACCAGTCAGGAAATCCTTCAGTTTGAGCCAGTATACATTTCAAATCCTTTTCATCGACATTCAACAAACAGCAAGAAAACCGCTTGTTACGGTACATTAAACACGCCATAAACAAAAATATGGCATAAGCCATCACATCCATTACAGATAAAGCAGCGAGTACCCAGAAGAAGTTAAGGACCAAAGGATGTTCATCTTTAGAAGACAGGATGGCACTTATCGGTGATTCACCGTAGTATAGAGAAAATGCATTCATATATTGTATGACGCAAATAAATGGTGTGACGAATTCCACATACAACATCATTCTGAACCAGTTTGTGATCAACAAGCGATGATTTCTTATTGAACAGCCCTTAAATACGGGAATAAATGCTTCTATGACAGATGACAAACACCGTTCTATCTTAAATAGTATGAAATCGAGATAAAAAGCCGAACAGAGAAGAAAAATGTTAAACACAGGACTTTCAAAAGCCCAATTTTTGAAAAGTTTTATCACGGGTTGCTGATCAGAACACAAGTTCTTCTTTTCTTCTTTTTCCAACCCCAGGGTGGAAAAAATGCTTATTGCCATCAATAACCAGGCCGATCCACGGTAGAGTAAGCGACGTTCGGCCATGCTACAAGTGAACATATTGCGGTGAAGTGTGCTGCTCAACTGCTTGACGGTAGCGCTGTTCTCTTCCAATAGCTCCCTAAGCCTACTTGATATAAAATATCGACCGTTTATCTACAAAAAATTTTCGATTCCTTGATCTAATTTCAAGCTTCAAACAAAAATATTGAAATTTTACTAAACGTTTATTGTATTTAACTAGGTAGTATAAATATAAAAATTTAGGTTTGACCATTCGGCGAATTGTGCGGTTATCGCCGAATTAAAATTAATTACTTATTCTATGTACCTATTGAAATTAGTCATAATCATACATAGACATTTAGTTTTATTATGGTCAAATAAAAAGTCCTTCATTTGCATTTTATCAAGTAAATAATAAAGTACGAAGCCAAAATTAAATTATTATTTTTTTCATATAGTATATAAAAAGTTAACTTTATTTTGTAAAAAACAACTTCAGTCACAGAAAGAAACAATGCATACATATATCTATATTTATATACTTGAACATAATATAAAACTTATGTATACATGAAGTTAAAATGTACTAAAATTGAATATATTTGTTAAATACTGAACTTTTATGTTTATAACCTGCCATTTTAAAAGCAAAAACATCTATAACAGACAATGTAACACACATTAGAACATAATTAAGCTAGTATGGTGGTACTAGTAGTACAATATAAGTATAAGCTAGTATAATTATAGTAAATATAATATAATAGGTCAAATATTCTAGATGTGCTCTCAATTGTGTATTAACAGTTTGATTTTCAATTATACTTTACTTAACTAAAGAATAACCTCTGAATATGATAAACAAAAAATGCAAAACATTACTGCTGACACAGTTTATTCAACCATTCATACTTAAATAAGTACTATTTTTAACACAGGTAAAAAGGGCTGGATTATAATTCTGAAGTAACTGATTATCACCAGAAAAACACAAAATATTGCTCCTTCTGAAGAACAGTGTCATAATTGAAAAACAGTAAGTTTTCAATTATGGTATTTGAATATTCCATGTAAGTTAAATAATAAAAATTTTGGTATTGGTAAAGCAAATGTGTGTTGCGATTAGGACATAGTTCATTAAGTTTTTTCCATACTACTTTTAGCAAAACACAATAGTCATAAATCTGAAAAAAATTATAAACAGCAAACACAGCTTTGGATAAATTAATAGAAATCTTAACTTCAGTATATATTATTAAATATATATTTAAACTGATTAGTGTGCCTATTCCGATTTTAAATTAGTACATAAATGCTTTAGGTTACTTGAAATTTAGAAATACAAAACAAAGTAACCGCTTCTTACCTGTTAATGAGAATTTTGAAAGAGGGAGGTAATGTTGCATTTACTACTTTATATTTCTGTTGTAATAACTTATTATAATAAACCATGAAAATATAATTAAACTATAATCAATCATAGATTATAAATTAAAAAAAAAGTGTCAATCATTTATTAATTTATACATTGTATGTTCTATGTACATCAATAAAGAATTCATTTTGGTTGATCAAAGTTGTTATCTTTAATATATTACAAATAATGAGCATATATCAAACCTCTAATATTTTCTGCAATGTTCTTAAAATGTTACTTTAATGAGCTCAATTTTATTACAAGTAGACCTGTTTTTATAACAAGTTATTACTTATTCAACAACCCTATTATGACTTTCAAAATTACAGCAGTTACTAGTATTAAATGTTATAAATTAAAACAATCTCTCTGTAGATACTTGTGTTATACATTTGTATACATTGCTACTTTTTCGAACTCAACTATTTCAGTTACTTTTATTTTCCATCACTTACAATTACTCTTTCTTACTCTCATCAATAAACATTTCTTTTTCAATTATACAGTGTTTAGAAATGTTTGAAATGATCAGGGTCTGCTGTCAATAAATTTTACACAAAATAAGTAAAACTCATTTTTTGGTGCCAAGATTGCGGCCTGATATTTAGGCCATCAGCAGCCCATAAGCAGAGAATAAAATAAATCAGAATAAAAATTGTTATTCTGATACATCCAGTCAATCATTTCAACATCAATAGATACATATATAGATACACACACACACAAACATATATATATATAGATATATATTTTTTTATTCGGTTGCCTCTACAGACCTTGTAGATCTTTGGCCACTGTTACCAGCCTTCTCGACCTCTGTCTATTCTGGGCTGCTGATTTCCAGTCTGCTACATGAAGCTCCACTTCATCTTTGTTGACCCTGTTCATCCATCTGGTCTTTGGCCTCCCACGTAGTCTTTTGCCAGCAATTGCGGCATTCATAGTTGAGTAGAGGCATCCTGACCGATTACTTCGAGCTACATGCCCCACCCATCTTAATCTTCCTACTTTCATACCCTATGGTATCAATTGACCAGAATATATATATATATATTCTGGTATATATATATATATATATATATTCTGGTATATATATATATACATATATATATATATATATATATATATATATATATATATATATATACACATATATATATATTCTGGTATATATATATATATATATATATATATATATATATATATATATATATATATATGTATTAGTATAGTTGTATATATTTATGTGTGACTGTTATTTGTTACCATGCACTTCGGCCTAAAAAGGCCCATTGTGCTTGAGTCCTAAAAATCCCTAGCCAAGGTCTAGACTTCTGAGAAATTTTAGATAGTCTTTGAATCTCAGTTCTTGAAGTTCCTTGTGTCTTCCAAGGCCAAGGTCAAATGTCATCTTCCGACTTAGTGGTTTACATTCAAAGGGAACGTGCCAGGGGGTTTTGTCCTCCTCTGTGCACCATCTGCACCGAGGTTCTTGTTCAGTGCCCAAGCGATGCATATGTTTCCTGAGTTTACAGTGCCCAGTGATGGTTTCAACTATGATTTTAAGGTCGGTTCTCAACATATGAGTGGCTTCTTTCTTGATTTTCTCAGAAAGATTGTCATTGGGATCCTTTAGAAAAAGTTTAGTATGCCTTATCTAGTCTCTATCCCAACGCGATTTTATCTTCCTCTTGGCTAGTTTGCTAATTGTATCCTTAGCCAGGAGAAGGGGAACCCCGCACCATGGTTCTGGTCCTATTGGAGTAATTTCTGGTCCTTTCTTTGTGAATTTGTCGGCCCTTTCATTTCCTGGTCTATTACTGTCCCCAGGGATCCAAAATATGTTAACTCTGTTATGTACAGCTAGTTCATCAAGTTTTATACAGCATTCCTCTATTATTCTGGATTTTGTTACTGCATTTTGTAATTCGTTACATGCTGCCTGATTGTCAGTAAGAAAATTAATTACCTTATTCTTGTGTTCTTAAATTTAATAACAACTTAGTGCTCTACCACTGAGCCACTCAGCTCCCTATATATATATATATATATATATATATATATATATATATATATATATATATATAACTGTTAAATATATGATATATAATTGTCAAATATATGATATATAACTATTAAATTCTTGGTCTTGCATACAGAACGTTTTATTTTATATTTTATTCTATACATATGCAGACCTGTGCTTCTTTTATGTACAATTACTCTTTCTTACTCTCGTGTTGAAATGGTAGGGGCTTGCTGTCAATGAGTTTTAAACAAAACATGTAAAACCCATTTTATTTGTGCCAATGTTTAGGCCTGTATTTAGGCCATTACCAGATCAGAAAATAAAATAAATCAGAATAAAATTTTTTATTCTGATACATCCAGTCTATCATTTCTAAATGTAGTGGTTGAGAGTGATCTAGGACAAATCACCTCCCTGCATAATCTGCATAATCGTTGTCCAAGAAAAAGTACAGCCTATGCTACTTATCGAACCCAAGGTCCATCGTGGGTGATAGTAGTATAGGTTTTATTGAATATATATATATATTTTATTCATTGAAGTAGACTTCTTAGGAAAAGGAACAAAAAAAAAAAAACAGCTCCAGTATATTGCGTCTCTTCTTCAGAATAGTATGGTTTACTGACTTTGTTCATAGGGATTTGTTTATTATTACAAACTAATTGCAAAGTATTTGATTTGATAAGTTTGGTTTGATTTTTAGCATCTATTAAACATAAATTGGGCAATTTCAGATGTTACATTGTTCTTTGTTCACAAAGTGAAGACAACAATATCCATCATCAGGTTTATCTTAAAAGGCAAATATTTCATATTATTCAGAAATAATATAGAGAAATATCATATTATTATTTAATCTGTTTAACATTGATTTGATGTCATGATATATGAAAAACTGCCAATTGTTACTATTTGTTCATAGAATAAATATATATATATATATATATATATATATATATATATATATATATATATATATATATATCAAAGTTGTGGAGCACACACGGGTATTGCATGATTTATAAACTTCACACATTATATCCATTGTTTAAATAATTTATTTTGATATTAAGGAAAATCATTAATACTGAGCATGTGATGACTCGAGCTCAATTTTAAGTCATGCAACTGAGTTATAAATAACAATATTAACATAATAAAGACAAAATTTAAAACAGCATTAATAAAATTTAAAAATAACTAATAAATCATAAATCTTATTTTTATTTAATTTATAGTTATTCAGTTGGAATTTTTTCTAGTTATCATTTTAATCTTGGATATCATTGTTTGTTTGTTTTACCTGTAATTCAGTTCAAAGGAAAAATGTTGCTAAGATTTTCACTGAGACCGCATGGGTGCATTGCGTTTCTTGATTATAACTAATGATATGTACATGTTGTTTCAAAATGATTAAAAAAAAGTTAGTAAAATATATAGTTAATGTGGTTATTAACAATTTGTAAAAACAGAGAAAATGAATATATTTTATTTGTCAAAAATATATTATTCATATATATATATATATATATATATATATATATATATATATTTATATTTAATCATGTATTTCATAAATAATTGATAAAATTTTAATGAACAATTAAAAAAAACTGAGAAATATAATCCAGTGAAAAAATAACAAATTCATTTAAGAATTGTATCAGAATGTTGTTTACAATTTATAATTGGGTGATTATGATGCTAGCACTAAATTGACATATTTAGGTAGCTGATATTTGAAAAATAAATACAATAGCTTATTATTTCTTTGCAATCAGTTATATGATTGCACATCCTTTATTAAATCTTCACAAGCAATAAATGTCTTAGTATACCCAGTATTTTTTAAGCAATTAAAAATGTTTGTAAAATTCACGTTAAAATGAAAACCATACAAAAAAAAAAGTTGAAATATATTACATCAAGGAAATGGAATAAAATGAACCAGACAAAAAGACCTTGTGCTTCGGCTCTTATCCATTCTGAATCCTCTTCAAATATATCCAGTCTTATGGGGATAGGAAGCCACCTTATACGATACATGAGACACGCTAGACACATTAAGCCTTTATTAGCTATTGCATCTACAAAGCTGAAGCCAATGAATACACTGAATAAACTGTTGAACGAATCTATTTCATTTTTTGAAAACAGACTGACTCTTACCGGTGGGTTGGCAAAGAAAATTACATCCTTGTATCGTATTAAGCAAAAAAGAGGTCCGATATTTTCCATTATTTTGAGGACATACGGTGAGTGATGGTAGCCTCCTGGCCACGCTCTAAGTTGGGCAATCCGCTTTCCAATTAAATATGAAAAACAAAATATCGTTTTCGTTAGGCAATAATCGAGATGAGCAATACTACTGGCGTAAAGAAAGCGACGTCCTGCTTCTGCTCCAAATGTCCAATCTTTGAACAATTTAGCTAGCGGCTGTTCTTCAGGCTCCAAGTCCTTCTGATCTTCATTTTCTAACTGCTCAATTGTCCAGTAAACGATCTTAATTGCCGTAAAAAGCGAAAAAAAAGGATGATATAACAAGCGGCGTTCGGCTTCCATGTTGCTTTGTCCAACACTGACGCGCCATTCTCTTGTAATACCTTTCTGTGCCTACTTGATGTATTGTCTACTAAAATTGTTCGATGTTTTCAGCTATTTTCTACATTGATCATTGAACCTGGATTGTTCATTTATAATTGATTGTTTATATAATTATTATTTTAACATGTTTCTGTAGTAGGTTTAGTAGGTTTTTCCATTATATATCAAGTAGGCAGAGAAAGCTGTTGCAAGAGAATGGCTCATGCGCAATGAGGTAAGAGTTAGGTTGCACAATACAAATCAAAATGGCAGCCGTTCTTCGTTTCTTCAATTATAGTTTTTTGTCTGTGATGGCAATTGGGATCATTTAGGTGAAGTTTGAGCTGAGAAAAAGATGTGAATGAGAAATAGTGTCTCAATTTGTGAAGAGAAATTGTGTATATATTTTCAAAATATGTAGTAAATTCTACCATAAATATTGCAACAAAAGATATTTTAATGTTAAAAAAATATCTAATTTCAAAAATTTTAACTTGTAAACATGACGTGAAATTATCTAACGGGTACAGTAAGAAAACAAACCCTCTTTACCTTGATTTAACTGAAATTTTTCTGTGCCCGACAGACGTTGTCCTGTCCAAGCATTTAAATCTGAAGACTATACATTTTTTTAAATGAATTGTAATCAGATGGAACGTTTCGATAAAAATATATTTAAAAAAAATCATTACAGTATCTGACATCATAGCGTCAGTTATCCCAACTTGACCTAGTAATTTCACATATTGTCGCTACTGTACTAAATAAACCAATGCAAATAATGAATACAGCTATAGGATACAAAAAAAAGGTACTCTCATTTTACTTTTAAATTGCTTAATCAAAATAGTGCTAATTTTCATGCCCAACAATGAATTTGTGAACTCATTGTGTTTGTCTATAAGTTATTATTTCCGCCGTTTTAATTCAGGTTATGTTTCTTAACTAGTTAATTTTTTTTTTAATCGGGCAAATTAAAAAAATAAAGTCGGATATTTTGAAATTGTAATGATGAATTAGATTCGTTGATATAGTTATAGAAAAATATCTGACCCAACAGACTATTTCCTGATCATTATTCAAATAAGAAGAATATAACATTTTTTTAATAGATTGTCATTATCTGGACCTTTTGATGAAAAGATATTTAAAAAAAAATCATTAAAATATCTAACTTGATAGGGCCAGTTATATTTTAACCCAGGGAAACCACGATAAAATTACAATTCATTGGCAATAGTTAGTGAAAGAAACCACTTTAATGTGATCGGAAGTTAAAAAATAATATAATAAAATGAAAAACATGTATTGATCATTGATAAACACTTCACCGATTTTGTTTAAATTTTGTGTGGATTCAGGAATAGTTTATATTCCCAATCCGAACTGACAGGTAATGTTTCTTAACTAGGTAATTATACTTATCATTTCTTAATTTGTTAACTTATCAGGTAATGTTTCTTAATTAGTTAACATATTAATTTTTATTGTTTTAATCAATTTTACCTGCTGATATAAATATAAAAAATATATGCTAGGTTGATTAGTTAGGGAAATCAAATTATTATTTTTTTTAGAATAGTTTAGATTCACAATCCGAACCAACTCATAGTGGAATCTCTTATTTTAAGTTGATAATCTAAGAAAACCAAGCTATACATATTAGAGAGGTAATAATTTAAGGGATAACTTGCCTTGGCTTTTAATTGGCATCTTAGAATAAGTTCTCCTTAATGTACAAAAATAAACTGCTTTATTTGTTATTTCACTGATGCAACTAACATGAACCCTAATAATAGTTAGAATGTAAATAATTGATTAAACTGATTGATAACGGTTCCCCTAAAAAATTACATTTGTCATTTTGGAATGTCTTATTTTAAATTGCTAATTGAAATCATACCAAGTTAGAATAAATAATAAGAATACTATAATATATAATAGAATTTATTGATATTTACAACTATAATAATATTACAACAAGTGAATCTGCTAATATGTAAAATATGATATGAAAAACACTTGTGGAGAAACTACCCATCGGTAGCACTCCAATCAAGTTCCATAGTAGATGGTCTCGAGGCCATCTTCTTTTTAGATGCCTCGGAAGGTTATCAGGAATAGTCTGGCAAGCAAGTTGAGAGACCAGCGGAATAGGATATAAAATAAGAATACTAGTATTTAACAAAATAGGATGTAATATAGTTAAACACTTCCATCTGACAATAACTTAATATAGAGCTGTTTAAACTTGATTTCCCAAAAAATGTATTTGTCTTTATTAATTGCTATATTTTAAGTTGTTAAGGAAATCAAAGCAAGTCAGACATAATAGAGAGGTAATAATATTAATGCTAACTTGTCTCCATTACTAATAAGCATCTTAGAATAAGATTGAGCTCCTGACAAAAATAATTATATTTTGCAATCATTTTTCAAACCAATAAAACTAAATCTAAATCCCAATAATAACATAAAACATAAATAAATGTTTTAACTGTTTGGTTATCCTAATTAAAATTTATTTATCATTATGGAATGTGTTATTGTAAGTTGCTAATTGAAATTAGATCAAGTTAGACATAGTAGAGAGGGAATAATTTGTAACTTGTTAATAACTTCTAATTAGCATCTCAGAATAATGTAAAAGAAAATAATTATATTTTGCCACTATTTATCAAAATAATAAAACTAAACCCTAATTATAACTTAAAACATAAATTACTGTTTACAATTTTTGGTTTTCCTAATAATAACATAAAAATAACTTTAAGCTTAAACTTTTTGTTTCCCCTAATAACATTTATTTGTCATTATGGAATCTCTTATTAGACATTCTTAAATTATAATTATATCTTATACATAGTGTACTAATAAAGTTGTATAATGCATATATATATATATATATATATATATATTTAAATTCCAAAAGTCTAAAGAAGAATCATTAATTCAGTTTATTCAGGAAATTTTTTTCTACTTGGATTTTTGTATTCATTTTTCTTATTTGTTGCTCACTTTTTTTTTCGATTAATAAATTTTCAGACATTTGGATGTATAAACTAAGATGTCTTCTTATTTACCAGAATAAGATATTGAATTTGCATTTTTTATCACAATGAAGGTAAAATTTCACATCATGAATGAGGAAGTTAAGAAGGTAAAAATATTAAGATGATAGAAGAAGATATTAATAATGTATTTCCTACTGAATTTCAAAATAAACAGCATCATGTAAGTTTTTTTAATAATAGTATCATAAAGAACAGTACCAGGTCTCTCAAGAAAGAAAAGGGTTTCAGGAATATTACAATTACCTTAGATGTAACATAAAAACCTCTTTACATAAATATTGAGGGAAACTTTGTTTTTTAACAGACATATTTAGACAAAGCGAGACTCTCTGTGGCACTGATACAGGCACTACATGAGACCTCTCGTTTATTATCAACAATCAAGGAGTTACAAAAATAACTGAATAAAAGCACACACTTAAATAAATATGATGCAGAAAAAATATTTAACCAAGAACAATTTACTGGTAGAGGTGATGCAATTGGCTGGCTCGAGAAATACATTGGTGAATATGATCGATTTAGCCTATCTAATGATAATAAAATGGAAGTGATGAGAATATTTTTAATTGATTCAGCTGTAGAGTGGTATTTATCTAGTATGAAAAAAGGAGTATGGGACTGGAATATAGTGGTACAATCATTTAATTCTGTTTTTGGCATCAAGAATTGGTCTCACATCAGGTGTGCAATTCAATATAAATAAATAAGTGGAAATTTATTAGATCATAAAGCAGATATTACTATTAGACATGGAGAAAGATATGACATATGTTAGCTTAATAAATTTGATGGTCATAGGAATACCACTATATGCACAAAATAAATTAAAGAGAACAGTGATAATAACAATGTATGGTTTGTTTGAAGGAGTCGCTAATTTGGGCATTGATTGTGTACCATATAGACCAAGATTTAAACAGCTTTTAAAGAAAACAGATAACGTAGATGTAAACCATAGCAAACAGCACATATTTTCCACTAGAAAAGTCAGAAAAACTCCTTCCACTATTTGTGAACAATTAAATAATTCTAAGAGATTTCATCCAGACAAATTATATAGAAATAAAAATCGAATTAAAGCTGAGAAAAGCGTAAATATTAATGATTTAGATAAAGATGAGTATGAAAGGTATCAAATTATGAATGTAAAAGAAAATGAGGCATGACTATCTAGTTTGGAGAACAGGAGGAGAAGATTTTCCATGTTCCTAAATAAAAAGTTATAAGTTTGTCCTGAATGTACTCTTGTTGAATATTGGTGCGGCTTTAAGCCAAGCAGATCTATCATTGACTAAATATTTAAAACCAGTTGTTGGAAAAATTTAATGAATTTAAGTAGATCTTCATAATCTTTTCATTGATTTTGAACCGGTTTATAGCAATATAAATAGAAGCAAATTGATAAATGTAATGGTCCTTTTAGAGATACTAAATAAATTAGTAAGATTAGCAAAGATGACACTGAATGACGGTTTCTGTAAAGTAAAGATACAAGGAGCACTTTTAGGAAAATGTGCAATTAAAGACAGAGCCTAAGGTCCTTGTATTAGTATTTGCAGTACATTCTATTCATTGCCTACTATATATCTATAAATCTGTAACTACTGTATTTTGTTGTCTGTTATTATCAAAATTTGAATAATATATGTATGGTAACATGATTTAAATGAAAAAAGTGATAGTTTTAAATATTATTTACAAGACAGCATTACTTTTATTCGATGCAAGTTGATAAGATCTCTCTTTTAATAAGTTATTAATTACTTTGAACATCCCTAATATGAATTTTAAAAATGACAGCAATAACTGAGGTTGTATAGTATAAATTAAAACAGTGTGGTGTAGACAGTCTTGTTGATTCTGGCCCTTCTATGCATGTTTGCATGGTATTTTTTTAAATTAGAATTTTCATACTCAACTTTTTCAGTTATATTTATTTTCTCACACTAATTTTTGTCTTTAAAAGAGTCATATTTTTATAATTTGTTGTACTTTCCTAATTTTTATGTTATATTCCTTTTTTTTTTTCTTTTTTTACTTTACTTGATTCTTATTTAGTGATGAATGAACCAGTTACCTTATGTGCATTAACAGCTCCATTATATTGTGTTTCTTCTTCAGAGTAGTATGGTTTGTTGATTTTGTTCATTGGGCATTGTCTATTATTGCTAACTAATTGCCGAGTATTTTATCTAAATTCTATATATTCTATCTTGGAAAAATATTTCAAATAAATATTTATGGGACATCTTACTAAGACATCAAACCAACATTTCAAATAAAGCTTTGGTTTTTAACACCTATTTAATTTAACATTGGAAAATTTATTATTTGATTTATTAACTTTGATTTGATCTCATGCTTGCTAGAAACTTCACAAATTATGTCCATCATTTAAATAATTTATTTCAATATATTACTCGATTATTAAAATTGGTGACTGCAGCTCAATTTTAAGTCATTTAAATCTGTTCTAAATAATACCATTAATTTACTAGAGTTTAAATTATGCATAATGTTTAATACAGCGTTGGTTTTTAGATTTTGACATTGATTTATTTTGAATGTTGAAGCTTATAAATAACTAAGAAGTAATAAAACTTATGTTTATTTCATTTAAATTTACACCTCACTGGTGAGTTGTGTTTCTTGACTAAAAATAATGATCGGCAAATTTTGTTTTAAAATAAACTGATTATATATATATATATAGAGAGAGAGACTAAAAGATGTAGTTATAGTGGTTCTTAAAAATTTATAAATACAGAAGAAATTACTATATTTTATTTGTCAGAAGTACATTATTTATATATGATAGATTTTTAGGTTAATAATTATGAAATTGTTCTGTAATGACTAAAAGAGAAGTATAAAATGAAAAACCGGATATTACCTTTCTCTTTTGAATTTTATGTTTCAGAGAACCATTACAATATCACTCACCACACACACTCACACACACACACACACACACACACACACACACACACACACACACACACACACACACACACACACACACACACACACACACACACACACACACATCACACACAATTAAATATATTGTTTATTTTTTTAGAATATTTAATTCCACCCTTCTTTGTTCAACATGGTCACACTACAGTTTGAAAATAAATATATTGTAAAGAATTATTTCTACAATAATTCCCAGGAATATTCATTTACTGCTAGATAATCAGATAGACTGTTTGACTTGAGATGTATAAACTGTTTTGATTAATTTTAATTTCATACTTTTACTCATCTTTTATCTCTAAATTCCTTGCATAGCATTGGAATGCCAGGAACGTCAAGGAAAATTCCAAGGGAAAGGACTGAATACCTGACTCAAAGGTAAAACAGAACAGACTATATTCAGAAAATTAATAATTCATAAACAACTCACACATTGATAAATTTCTAATTATATAAAAACTTAAAATAGTGCTAATTGAAAATTTATTTTTATAAACTTATTTGTGCTATCAAATTTCTTATATTATCTTAGAAAAATAATTAATATTTGAAAATAAATCTATTTATGAGAATATTACGAAATTATTGGAAAGATATTTTCTTGGATTGTTGATATAAATTATTAATGAGATTCATTCCATGAATTCATGTCACCAACAAAAAAAAATATACTAAAAAGTAAGTAAAATGAAGTAGGGTTGGGCGATAGACGATAGTTAATATCGATATATCGATAGGTCATGCCTATCGATGATCACTCGGAATTATGCTGATCTGTCTCTGTCCACTGTCGAGTTCTTTTGAAATTGAACTCGGAATTCCTCGAGTTCAAGGGTTCTCTTCTATATAACTTTGATGCCGCACCGGACGTGTCATTATTCAATCCTCCAAAATTACTAATTACTTTATATTGGGTAGTATACATAGTCTCACACTTTTGCTAACAAACCAAATTCGCGGTATTGAGCATTGGCTCTTCAAGGCTTCTGTAACATTAACTTCCTCTTTAATTAGGGATCTTTTTCTACAATTCTTAAATGTTCAACTAGAAATGCTAGTTTTTCTTTCGGGAAATATGTGGCTCAAGGATCACACTGGACTCTTGAAATTAACTATTTCGTTATTTTTCTTTTCTGAAGATTTGATTTGTTCATTGTTATTGTAAACATGTAAATTGTAAATAATTTTTTAAAATTCAAATAAATTAGTTTTTTTCTCATCTTTATGATATAATCTTATAATTTACAATCCTGCAAATTTCAAATAGTAGGTAATTGAATTTAATTAAATTAGTTGAAATTCTTTATTGAATAGGTTTGGAAATAAAGGAAGCAGCTATCGAAAAACTATAGATAGCATTCCACAGTTTTCTGCCGATTGTACTCCCACTCCGCTCCACAGTGTTTCGATTAGCACTAGGACAAAATTATTTTTGGTAATTTCTACGTTTCCTTCGTCCAATTAAGTAATGTAATTATAAAAATGTTTTAACGATGATTGCCAGAGGAATAAGTAGGAAAAAAAGTGTATCTATATTTAATGAAAACACTTACGTGGTGGATACTAAATAAATTCAAATACATAATTATTATATTGATTTTCCAGCCATTTATCAGAAATTTTGGAGAAATTGTTAGTCAACCTCATTTTGATTTTCCTTTCAGAGTAAAGTTTCCAATATTAAAATATTGGTCGAAAAAAACTATAAAAATAATTTAGGGTGTTTCAACGATTCTTAAAAAAAAAAAACCTTCTTGAAAATAAGTACTATAAAATTAAAAAAACAGGTGCTGGCTATAATGCGTTAATGGGAGCGATGCAGCTATGAAATATATAAAATTTATCCCGGCTACAATTGGGTACAAGTCATCACAATAACTTAAAAGTTTCAAAATTAGAAAAAATCCTTCATTCATTAAAAAATAATTAATATATTTTGATTATCAGATGATTTTTTTAATTGTAAAAAAATAACACTTATCAGTAAATATATTATCGATATTCAACAATTGATTCATAAGGAATTAGTAACACTTTAAGTTTGTGAGGCTGACATGATAATTGAATAAAACTGATTTAGTCTATTACAATGGATTCAGCACTTTGGACCCTGTTACTGACTCGGTTTAGTGTGCTAGGCATTAACAAATATTAGATTACCATATTTTCAAGAATTGTTTACAATATTCAAATAAGTATCAAAGTAAATAAATGAAAATGAACTCTTCTCTTGTCGAAATTGTATTTATGCTGAACATAAATAAAGACAAAACACAATGAAAGAGAATAATAATAATGAATTGATTCATAAAGTTTACAATAATACAATAAAAGCAATTATTCAATCATAATTAAAATGATAAGCAAATATTAAAATTCCATGATTGGATAGGACTTGTTTTAAAAACAGACTCTAGACCAATTTTCGAGAGGAATCTATAGCCTTATATAAAGAATTAAAAATAATAATAAACAGGTGGTGTGTCGTTACGAGTCTAGCCCATGTCTCAGTACGTTGAATGCCTTCTTCAACGTAGTGTCTTCGGTGTAGGTCAGCATAGTGTCTTCGGAAAAGAGCTGAAGTCTCAACAAGTCACGTGATTTTAAATACAGTCTTTTTTTTTTTACAATAGAATAATAAATTAAATTGTTTCAATACATTTTTAAATAAGGTAACGACTAATAATAATCATCACAACAGAACTCACAACCCCGCTAGTTTTATTTAAATGTCCATTGTTCCTGTTTGTCCCGGTGATCTATAACCAAGTAATGAAAGAAATAGTTATCTACTAAGTTTTAACGACGATAAAACTTGAACGAAGAATCTTCCACAAAACTACATAGTACGATTGTATTTTTATATAGACCATGTTATTTGTCAAACGCTAAATGGTATAACCCTGCGCATTGATTTCACCTAACGATACATTTCACCTCCCCTTTATCTTGGGCAAGAATTTTTCAATATAATCAAAATCAAATTTTCAGTATAAGAGATGGTGACATCATCAGGCCTTGTAGCCAGGGATCGGTCTTTAAAAATTCTGTACTTATTGAATGTTGGGAAATAATGAGACTTAAAAACAAATGCCATAACGGGTAGGGTTAGCCCCAATCATATATAAAAATATGTGTATAATCAAACGCCAAATAAAATCTAAAATGCAAAATTATAATTTTTTAATCTTATTTTAGCTTTTCATTGTGGACTAAAATATACGAAAAAATGTATATTAAAGTGATACGCCGGAAACCAAAGTCATATGAAATGACTTTTACATTTATTTTCCGAGGAATTTATTGTCATCACAGTTATATTAGTGGTTTTAGTGATATTTTATATTAGTGATATTAGTAAAATAGAGCCAAAAACTCAAAAAGAAACACTATTATTTATTATAATGCAATTGGGAAAAACCACAATTGCAAGCAATGCAAAGCCTAATGGTGTCTTTTTTGCGTGCACTTATATTAAGGGCCTGTCAGAATGTGTTAGAGATATATTTAAAGAGTATGATGTTTACGATATTAGGCTTGCGAATAAGATTACAAACAAGATGAGTAAATTTTACACTCCATTGAAAGATAAAATACTTACACAGCAACAATCAGATGTAGTGTATGAGATTAGCTGTTTGCAATGCCCTAAAATATACATTGGTGAAACATCACAATTGTTGCACAAAAGAATGTATCAGCATCAATATGATTGTAAAAATATTGGTGGCAAGGAACCTAACACAGCATTGGCCCAGCATACCAAAACTTGTAAGCATCAATTTGATTTTGAGAATGCTAAAGTAATTTACAAAGAGAGTGATGGCTCTAGAAGGAAGTTGTTCGAGGCCATGCAGATTGCACAAAAGATAGATATTTCGGTAAATTATAAAACAGATTGCAGAAATTTGAACCAATATTATTCGGAAACGTTGAATATTTTAAAAGAAAAATTTGGCTAACTTTGCTAATATGTATAAAAAAAAAAAAAATTTTTATAGGCTAATATTACTTGATATGTTTTGTGGATCAGCTGATTCTATAACCTTCCCAGCAGGTGGCGTATTACTTTCGTTCAGTTGTATGTTGAACGTCTTGGTGGTGGGGTGCTGTCTCATGTTTGGAGCCTGTTTGGGCTGTTGATCGTTGGGATGTATTGCACCTTTTTCTTCGAGATGCGATTCACATAACTCCTTTTTGATTTTGGTGTCTTGATAATGCCTGAATGGGCGAAACGTCGACTGGTAAGTAGGTGTATTTTTTGAAACATAAGGCTTTGCATTGTGGTTTTTCCCAATTGCATTATAATTAGTATATTTTAGTATAATTTATATTTCATATTAGTGTGCTACACCGTCAGGTCAGCAAAGTTTATGTATGCTGACTCATCATCGTCCGAATAACAGTTTGTCCTGTTATTTGTTATCATCCTCGGAATGCAGTTCTTAGCCACTATCGCCTGGTGTTCTGTCCATCGCAGTCAACCTATCTTATTGACTGTTCTAATGGAGTTATTGCAAAGGACATCAACTTGGTGTCGTTCTGTTGTCTCCACTCTCCATTATTACAGATTCTTCGGATGATTCAAACTTCAAACCTTGCATGAGTGAGTTCCTGAGTTGTAGGAAATCGTAAGAATTTCGAACCATAGGTCATCAGCACTTATCGATTACTTCGTATCTATTGATACATTGATACTTTTAAGTTAACTTTGATGTCCAGAACGGTTATATGACGATGAATTTTGAGGATAATTTCACATGAGTTCCGAGGTAGAAGAATCTTTTCTCTTTCATTGGTGGATTGACGAATATACATTTTCCCGTCTTTGCTGTACAGTTTGTCGTTCAGATGTCTCCACACTGTACAAAAAGAAGGAATGCATGGCAATCTCCCAATTTAAGTCCCTTGTGTAAACGAAATCCCTCGGTGATACCTCCTCGAAATCGCTCAAAAAGCTTCCTTCATTGTCATGGGGGATGCACAAATATGTTTCGGTGGGATTCCAAACTTTATCATTCCTTCTTGAAACGCTGTAATGGCTTTACAGGCGGCCTTTAATTTTTTTTAAAATATACACGATATATACAGTTGACATCCCAACCCATCCAAGCACTGTCCTCACTACGTACGCTGATGACACATGTGTGTTATCAGTAAATAAGGATCCATAAATGCATCCCAATCTCTTCAATCCCATATCTCAAACCTTCAAGAATGGTGTCAAAATTGGAGAATTAAAATAAATCCTAACAAATCCCATCTAATTACCTTCACCCTTCGTCGTAAACCTACGAACTCCTGTCCTACTGTATCCTTTAATAATATTGCACTCATCCCTGTCGAACAGGTACGTTCCCTAAGACTCCATCTGGACAAACGTCTCACTTGGAATCCTCATGCACGACTGAAAAGACAAGAAACTGCTCGACGTTTTTGCCTACTTCAACATTTACTGAACAACCGCTCTAAGCTCCCAATTAATTATAAAAGACTCATTTACATGACAGTTATCAGACCTATTTGGACATACGGAGTTGAGCTTTGGGGCTCCACTAAGCCACCCAATTCTTCTCGTATCCAATCCTTACAATAAAAAATCCTTCGTAAAATCCTCAATGCTCCTTATTATGTCACAAACTCATCCATCATGATCTTAATATCCCATATGCTGCTGGTTTGACCAAAATTAGATACCTATCCTTCCATGACAAGCTCCATTTACACTTGAATCCGCTAGTCTCTGAACTTGCTTCCCATACTATTCCTGATAACGTATGTTTAAGAAATTGGTCCGGGTAGAGGTCACTGAATGAAAATAAAGATTTTCTCAAATTACTTGAGAATTTCATTCACCTCTACCCGGACCAATTTCTTCAACATACATTATCATAGGTCAACAATTATCATCAATATTCCTGATGACCCTTCGAGGCGTCTGAAAAGAAGATGACCTCGAGACCTTCTGCTATAGAACTTTATTGGAGTGCTACCGATGGGTAGTTTCTCCACTAGAATTTTTTTTTCATGTCATATTGTTCATATTAGCAAATTTACTTGTTGTAATATTGTTATAGTTGTAGATATTTTTTTTAAATAAGTGGAGTATGCTGACACCGATTTCCTTCTCCTCCCCCCAATCACTCCCTCTCTCTCTCACCTTCTCTCTCTCTCTCTCTCTCTCTCTCTCTTTCTCTCTTCCTCTCTCTCACTTCCCCCCGTATATCAATAAAAAGATTTTGCCAGGACCTTAGTAGTTCTTTACAATGGTGTTAGAACAGTTCCGTAGAAAGGCGATCTTATTCCGGGGCTTTGTTGTTATTAAGCTTTCCTATGGCACACCTGAGAGGTAGGGGAGCTCAGATTTCTCTTTCGGATTGCCCCTTCCTCCAACAACGTTAAATATTGTAATTGATATACCGATGTTACCTAAAAATTCCAATAACATTTTTACTGTTTTTGAGATTAAATTTAAAAATCGATTAATTTGATTGATTAATGTTAAGACCGTCGAAAAAATTCCAACGAAAAGCCCTTTTAACTCAAGTTGCATTTGAGCCTTCGAGGTAGTGGGATGTTTCTTGGGTGCATTATTCATGTTTGTTTTGCTATTATTCTCTTTCTGCCCTGAGGATGCCTGAATAGGCGAAATATTGGACAGTTTCAATTTCTATAAATTAAATACTAGTCCTATCTTTTGTTTAACGGTTTTAAGAAGCCAGCACCATTGGCTTCCCAACATTTTTTTTCCATTCCCCCTGTTCAAATTAAAGACTCCCACGCCGTCTCACACAATAAATTGTATTGAGACATGAAAAAAAACAATAAGTATTATATTGAAAACAAAACATTTAGTTTTACTGTCACAAGATACAACATTATAAGTTTCAATTTAACATAAAGAAGTACTGGTAAGGAAAAATAACTAAAATTAAAACTTTTTCTATTTTTCTGGTCTCGCGCCACTCTGACTTGTCTTTACGCCCCCAGGTCAGGAACAGAAGTCACTGACTGACCTGACTGAAGTCACTGTCTTAGATGATAAGCATCTCAATGCAAGAACCATGAAGCAGGCCCTCTACTAGTGATACACCTTGTCTTGATATATGTGTCAGAAGACGATGATTAGGGTATCCTATAAGTGGATTCAATCCCCAGAATGAGAATCGTGAAGACTTATTAATCATGTATTGTACATCCACATAAACTAGTTTAGGTCTTAATCTTCAGCCAGTAAAAGCATCGATGGGGTTTTAGAGATTCCACTCGAGATGCTCTATTGAACAATGCATCGGGGAGTGCCAAGGCTATGATGGTAGAATAGTGTGTTCCCAAATCATAAGATTAACATATAGGCATTGATTGTAAATTTAAAAAGTTTAGATGACATAAAATGGATGATCTTTCCTCACGAATTTCTAAAATTCCTGAAGAGAACCCCTGCAGGTATTCTTGACGTACTCTTCCCCTTCATCTTTACCTGTATAAATTCCCTCCAAACAACCCTAACCGAGGGGTGCCCTGCAATATGGTATTGCCCAGAGCCCTGAAAAGTATAGATTCGCTGGCTTGAACCGTTCAATTATTTTCCCTTCATGCTAAACGTGAAATGTGCTTATTTTATCCCAAACATTGCTGATATGTAATTTTAATCTGAAAGTAAACAAATAAGTATAGATAAAAAAAAAAATCAGAGTGAAAGAGAACAAAGCCAAGTAATTACCTGACACTTGGAAATTATATATTGAAGCTTATATTAGGTTTTATTTTATTACTGTAACTTATTAAAAACTAATAAAATTAAGGGTTTTTATCACCTAAAATTATTTCCAAAAAGTAATTCCCTGTTATTCAGTGCTATCTTCACCCCACAGGCTGTAATGTCCGGGCGCTGTTCCCGTTAGTAATAGGGTCTCCTTCCTCTTGTAAACGGTTAAAACTGTTTTATTTTTTCTAATTTTATCACCTTTAAAATTAGATAAAATGACTAAATTAACTGACTAACTAACTAATGTTGCTTATTTGTGATAACCCTAGAATGATTTAGTATACAAAAAAAAAAAAAATATATATATATATATATATATATATATATATATATATACATATATATAAGTTAAGACAAGACGATGATCGCAAAGTCGCTAATCAAGCTGGCATTGTAAACAGCTGTTGGAATCTATAAATAGAGGTTCAAGATGGCAATAAAGTCAGTGTTTAACCAGCCGTCAAGTGTGTTATTTATCTTCCTACTTATTCTTTTGTTTATGTTTTGTGAGGTGAAGTGCTTAAGTGGTGCCGAAACCAGGGAAAACGTTTTAGCAGTTCAGTGAGAATATTTTTTTTTTCTCAAGGACACTAAAGACTACAGCGAGTTCAGTATTGATCTATTTTACTTTCATTTTAACATTTATTTTTGCTCTCTCAATTTGAAAAATAACTAGTCTTGCCATTATGAATGAACAAAGAGAAATCCTGAGGCCGGCAACATTAACGTTAGAGCCTTCACAGCCCGAACAGGCGAATACCCAGTTTCCGCCATTACCATCAACAACTCTAGCAATGGCGCGGGCAGACTTAGCTGCCCAGGAAGCAAACAGAATTGCACAGGAAACGAACGAATTGGAGAAAATGAAGTTAAGGAAGGCCAATGCACAAGATTTAAGAAGGGAGATATCAGACTTGGAGAAATTTAACGGTGATGTGGGTGAACTAAATCATTTCCTCAAGGGCGGGGATGGTATTATGAGCAGCATTCAATCCCACGTCGCAGCAGACTTTTTAGAGGAAGCAGATGCCAAAAGGCTACGGGTAGCCTTAGCACGACGGGTAAGAAGGAGCGTATTAAATCTAATCCAAGCAGATGAGGATACCTCGTGGCAGGTGATCAAGGAAAGACTAAAAAAAGCGTATGGAGGGGGGTGATGGGCCCCAGAAGAGGATATGCTGCAGATGTTTCGAGAGATGAAACGTGCGAATCAGACAAACGGTCAGTACGCTGCAGGCCTGCTCGTGAAGCTGAATAAGATTAACGAAAAATTACGAGAAGTAATGGATACCAGAGCGGTCGAAGCGTTGATGTTGTTTATGACCACAGTCCTGAAGGTACAACTAGCCAGGGATACTGGAAAGAAAGACGGATTACCCAGGGATAGGTCATTCATGGAATGCGCACAGGACATGGTAGATGCGAGTGCCCGCGACGAGGAAGAGAGAGAAGAGATCGAACCAGGGTGGAAAAGAGTGCCGTACCGGAGGAACGAGGCAGGAAGGAATAAAGTGAGACAGGACATGGGAAGAAGAAGAGATGGAGAGTTTGGGAGAAGAGAAAAATTACCTAGAGAAAGAAGGCAAATTGTGGAGAGGAAGAATGGGAGAAGAGAGGAAAGGAGGTGCCACGAATGTGGCAAGATAGGGCATTTGGTGGCTCAGTGCCCACGTGCGCGGTGTTTCGAATGCCACAGTGAGGGACATATGGCCAGACAATGCCCATATATAAGGCGCCGGGAGCACGATCGAGGCGAACCTATGGAGATCAATGCTCAAAGAATGTGGCGGAGAAACAGGATATCGTCGGAATCGACGAGATCTTCGGAGGCTTCAGGGTCCGAGACGGAAGGAAGCGAACCTAGCCGCAGAGGAACCCCCGGAGGAAGAAGCAAGCAACGGAGCACAAGGAGGCGTAGTGAGCAGATAAGAAAAGAATGAGGATTGTGTAAACGGAGGGGCAACCTATTTTTTGTGAATAGTGTGGTAAAGAAGTGTGACAGGTTGCCTATTATCGAGTTTTGCAAGGGGTGGAGGTGTCTTGTGGACACAGGGAGCTCGTGTACTCTAGTAGGCAGAGATAGTCTACACCCTATATTTAAAGGAAAGTGTGACCCAGAAATTAGAAAGTGTTTATGTCAGCTAGTCACTTTGAGTGGTCCCTGTACGGTGGATGGGGAAGTGGAACTGGCATTAAGTAAATGGGGCAAAAAGGACGACGTAGCAACTCTGCATGTGGTAGAGACCATGCCGCGCGAGTATAGTGGGATTTTGGGGTGTGACGTGCTCGGGAAACTGGGGGCGAAACTCAGTAATGTAGAAGGTTAATGGGTGATTAGAATCTGGAGGAAGACATATAGAACGATGGAGAACGCGAAAAGGGATGTGAGGTGCGTCGGTGCAATTACCCAAGGCAAGGATTGGAGGATGGGCATAAGGGAAGAATACGGGGATATTTTTTTTCGCCAGGGGGATCCACTGAGCGTGACGGGAGAAACGGTTCATGAAATTCATCTGAAATCTGAGAAGAGTACTTACGTAAAGGAGCGGCGGTACCCACAGGCGTTGCGGGAACACATAAGGGAGGAGATCGCGGAGCTAAAACGGCAAGGTATTATCGTTGACAGCACATCACCCTTTAACAGTCCTCTATGGGCGGTCAAGAAGAAACCTGTTAACGGGGATCCAAGGGAGCGCTACAGGGTGGTGGTAGATTTCCGGCAATTCAACGAAAATACGTTGGATGAGAAATACCCTATTCCCAGATTAGAGGACATTTTGGACAGACTGGGTGGAGCAACCGTGTTCAGCACACTAGATTTGAAATCTGGATACCACCAAATTCGCATGCATCCCAGAGACCAATGTAAAACAGCGTTTACGTTTGAAAGGGGTCATTACGAGTTTACCCGTATGCCATTCGGTTTAAAAAATGCGCCGATAACGTTCCAGAGGCCGATGGACGAGTTCTTGAGGGGCTTAGACGAAAACATGTGCCAGGTCTATATGGATGATCTCCTCGTTTTTAGTAAGACGGAGTTGGACCATATAGAGGATTTGAAACGAGTCTTTGACAGAATACGTCAATTTGGTCTAAAATTATCAGCGGAAAAATCAATATTGGGGCAAAAGCAAATCAACTTCCTCGGGCATTCGATATCGGCAGAAGGGGTGCGGCCTGACGGTAAGAAGGTGGAAGCCATAGGGAAAATGGCGATGCCAACCGATATCAAGGGAATCAGGAGATTGCTAGGAACCCTAAATTATTATCGTCGATTCGTCCCAGAGATGGCCGAGCATCTGAGTCCTCTGAATGCACTGTTAAGGAAGGGACGCACAATTCGTATTACTCCAGAGATCGAGGGGAACATCAGGAAATGCATGTGTTGGCTACAATCGGAACCGGTCCTCGCATTCCCTAATTTTTCAAAACCATTTGCGATCACCACCGACGCTAGTGAATATGCACTGGGGGCGGTTTTGTCACAGGATTATGATAAGGGGGAACGGCCTGTGGCATACGCAAGCAGAAGGCTTACAGACGCGGAGACCCGATATAGCGCGCTCGAGAGAGAGTTATTAGGGATTGTATGGGCAGTCCAACACTTCCGGCCCTATATATTTGGAAAGCGGGTCAAAGTTCATACCGATCACAGGCCACTTCTGTGGGTGGGTAATTTGAAAGAATCGTCGGCTAGGGTGACGCGTTGGAAGGAGATCTTGAGCCAATACAATATCGAAATAGCATACAAGCCGGGAAAAGATAATGTGGTGGCAGATTGGTTATCTCGCGCCCTGCAGGTCAACGCTATCGAATCAGGTGAAGGGGGACCTTCCGGGGAGCTCCAGAGGTTCGTACGGGAATGGACGCCAGATGTGGAAGGAGAAGGAAAAGCAGACCGCCGGGACAAAGGGGAATCTCCAGACCAGGAGGAATCACAAGACGAGAGATCGACTGAGATGGAGGAGGTGGATGAGGTAATAAACGATAAGACTCGGCAGATAATATGGAAAACAAAGACCACAGGGTTACTGAAAACTGAATTTTCCAGATACGAGAGGCATAATATTGTTACTATTTGGTCCCAACCTGGAGTCCAGGAAGAGCAAATCTGCCGAGCGTTAAAGGACGCCTCTAAAGCAGGTGCGACCCACTATCTGTATGTTGGCAATGCGACGGTGTGGGACAAGATACGTAACTTGTGGAGATTCGAAAAAATAGGGATAGACAGGACGTTTATCCGATGCCGATCTATGGTAGAGACCATTCGCGATCAAGAACAGCAAAAGGATGTAACGATGGCGTACCATCAAGGGAAGACGAACCACCGGGGAATCAATGAGACGTTGGCGGCACTAAAAAGAAAGTATTATTGGGTATGGATGCGGAAGACAGTAGAGGAGATAATAAGGAACTGCCACATTTGTCATACGGTTAAGTATGACCGCCATCCTCCCGTAGGATTACAAACCGAGACGATGACGCCTACGATACCATTGACAGATCTTCAAGTAGACACCTTTACGTGGAGGGGGTTTAAATGGGTAACAATAGTGGATACATTCAGCAAAACGGCCATAGCCCACCCAGTGAAGGAGAAATCGGCAGCGGCGGTGAATAGCGCCCTTCAAACATGGTTCCAATTCTATGGGGTGCCAAATACGATCTCCTCGGATGGGGGCAGGGAATTCGATAACGCGTACTTGCGACAGGAGATGAAACGGCTAGGAATTACATGGCACTGGAATACGCCCGGACATCCTAAAAGTAGGGGGGGGGATCGAAAGGCTCCATAATACCTTGGGAGAACATCTCCGAGTATTCCACGCAGATAAAGGGTTGGAAGCAGATGAGCCGATGCCCCGAGCCATAGCAGCGTATAACCACTCCATACACATGGCCACCGGATTTTCCCCGTTCGAGGCCCTTTTTGGTTTACGAGCGCGAAGAAGAGACGAGGGGGATACGGTTGTAGACGAAAACATGGCAGAACAACTAGCCATAAATAGAGTAGATCTCGAGAAAATGTGGGGGAAAGCACATGGCCGGATGGTAGCGGAAAAGAGTAGGAGAGTGGCGCGGGAAAACGAGGGTGTGAAGGACATTATGGGAGATATTAAAATCGGTACAATTGTGTACAAAAAAATTATATCGAATCGTGCAAAGGAGGTTCTGAGGTACGAGGGTCCATTCAGAGTGATTGCTATCAGAGAGCATAATCTAGTCACTATTCAGAATGTGGCTGAGCCAAGAAAACATAGGACAGTTCATATCGAACAGCTCAAGATTCCAGCTGGGGAAGCCAGCCCATAACCGTGTACTTTATTTCGTACTTTTGGAGGTGTAGTGGAACAGGGGATTTTCAATTCTTTTATATATAGTTTTTGTAAAGTAACTTATTTGTATATAAATATTTTTTCTTAATTACGAATGATAGTAATGTAGATTAAGCTAGTAGTAAGGTATTTTATTTTTATGTAAGTAGAATATGATTCATGTAATTGATAATTTCTTTGGTTTGTGTGCTCTTTCTCTGCAATTTTTGAGTTTACGAGGATGTTCGTAAACTGGCAGGGGGGAGTTAAGACAAGACGATGATCGCAAAGTCGCTAATCAAGCTGGCATTGTAAACAGCTGTTGGAATCTATAAATAGAGGTTCAAGATGGCAATAAAGTCCGTGTTTAACCAGCCGTCAAGTGTGTTGTTTATCTTCCTACTTATTCTTTTGTTTATGTTTTGTGAGGTGAAGTGCTTAAGTTATATATATATATATATATATATATATATATATATATATATATATATATATATATACATACATATATGGATTCATTTTAGGCATACAAAGGATTCCTTGAGTTATCGAACGGTGGACGACTAGTAAGAAATATTTAGGTTTATTGAGATATTTAACAGAGATAATATGGATATACAAGATATATAAATGAGACATTCTTATGAACTAACTGGTAGAATTATTGACTATTTACTATCTTTATAAATTATTGGCTATGGACTACATCTGCCATGACTACTCTCTTGCACACTATAAACTATCTACTGTATCCCTGCAGTCTTTCTCGAGAAAATGATATACATACAAGGGCGGATCCAGGATTTTTTTTCTGGGGGGCACAACTGGCAGACGGGCAAAAAAATCAACAATAACCTAGAAATACACTTGTAGTATTTATAGAAAGGCTTATTAAAATGTCTAAACAATAGTTTCACTTATATTATTTCTGTTATTTTAACAACTATCATCACATGATTTGCCTATAAGTATGTCCTATAATGGATTCTCAACAGTACACAAACAACCGTCTGAGGGGGGCACCTGACCCTGTGCCTCCCGAACCGCCTATGTATGCATATAAAAGAAGAGGGGAGGACAAAGAAGTTTACATTGCTGACAATATGGAAGCATTGATGAAACTCCCTTGTTACAATCCAGTTTATAAACAATTTATTTCAGGTCATTGCCAGAACATAATTCATAGAATATTTTAAATTATTGAGCATCTGAGGATTTGCTTAATTATGACACATGGGCAAAATAATTCAATGGTTATTTGTTATACATTCATATATTTTGTAATAATTTTACTCCAGATATATATTCCAATAAACGAAAATATCATTATTATAACGATGTAAATATATTATGACTCAATTATTATATATAATATTCATAATCATTAGAGAAGTTCAAAACAGAAAATATAAAACAATTCACTAGTTTCGAAATCTCTTTTAGTTCACTTTATTGTCCCTATACTATATAACATTTTATTATAGTTTTATAATTATAATGGAATGATCAATTGAAAATGAAAGAATTAAATGCGAATTGTCGATATCTGTTCGAATATGAATTGACTGGACTGAGTTATTGTATTCATTAGTGAAATTTAATGATGCGTTTCTCTCTTTTTCACCCAGAAAAAAAAGAGAGAATCAGCATGTTTAAAGCTTAACAAGCCTAATAATTAATAATTTTGAGGAATGGCATGTCGAATGAATATGGATTAAACGATGAAGATATGAGAGATGTATAAATGGAAGAACTTCATTTTAAAATTTTAAGTAGTAATTAATGTATGCAAAATTAATATATCTACCATCATGGACTATTTTATATTCTAGAATTGAAGAAAGGGTCCGGACCGTAATGGTGCCTGTCGTAACGCTACATGCTAGATTTATACTTGACATAATTATCGAAGGATATCGTACTTTACGATATGGAGGGTCATAAACGTAATGTAACTATAGGATGCATTTTGACATAAGTGATAAGCACTCTTAAGGTAATTCCGTCATCAATTCTATTTGCCGTAAAGCACTAATAATAACATGTGTTAACAACACGAATTCATCTTTTACGAACTTCTTCTTAGCTTAGTTTTTTGTGGTTACGGTGTATTTTAATATGTTCACAGTGCCGAAAATAGATAATTGAAAATTATACGTTAATAAATAAGGCCGAAATACGACCTATATAATTAAGACATTGGTTGTCATGTTTCTACAATTTAATTTATAGCCAAAGTCCTGAGTCCCCCAAATTTTAAGATAAGTCACTTTTTTGAAAAGACGATATCTGTATGTTTTACAGTGAAACGACGATATCTGTATCTGATAAAATAAAAATATTAAAAATTATAAAAATGAATAAAAAAATAAAAAAAATAAATTATTATAATATTGTTGGATGGATTTAAATTAAAAAGATTCTAAAACCTACATTGCTTCTACAGAAACTTTACATTACTTCGAAGTAATTATTGACATCAATTGAACTTGTTGCGTTAGTTAGGTGGCGGATATCATTCGTAAAACAGAACCTGGCGTAGCGTAGCATTGTTGGACCGTACGCGCTAATGCAGATTATGTTGTATAGTAATGCAGATTAGAGGACGGTCGGGTCATTAAAATGGTTATGAATACCAGGCCAGGTGGTTGAGCATCCAAGGGCTCAATGGGAGGATTACATTAGTCTTGTTTCCCCTATATATGACCCGGAAGGGCAGAGTGATACTTGTTGGTTTATATTATCGAAGTCCCCGAAACGTCGTTTTCAGGGGTAATGATCAATTCATAATTTTACATGAAAAATAGTGAATCTCAATATATATATACACTCGTATCTATTTCTGTATTTGTTTATTATTATTCTCCGATAGTTATCGCACCTAAATATAGGAGGTAGCATTGCGACATTTGCGACCTTCACTGTCTCCTAGCATTAACCGATTAGAATATGAATGAAAAAAAAAACCGTTACGATGGTATTAGTATCAAAATAATTCTCGTTAGCTATAAAATGTGATTTCCAATATACACTAACTCTTTTTATTATTGGTTCAACGAAAGAGTTTTATGGCTGAAATCAATAAACTATTTAAAAACGATTTATATGTATATTCTTTTTTAACATGTATTGGGGACAGTAAACAGATTAATATGTTGGATGCGGCACTATATGTGGATTTAAAATTCAATTAATTTTTAAACATTGACAAACGTTATGTACTGTTTAAGAATCTATAGCACATCCACCATACTCCTTTGACTAGTCTAAAAATGACTGAGCATTTTATCATCGCGCCTGACTGTTTTTAATAATTTCTAGTTGCGAATAAATAGCATCCAAGACCTGATTTTTGCAATGAGACAGGTTTAAGAAAAAGGAAAAGGAAAGCTTAGTGCTTTGTCGATCTCACAAATGCGTTTGACCGTGTAAGGAAGACTGATATCTTGCATTCCTTAAGAGAAATTGGGATGGATCAAGGCCATTGAGAGTTGATATAAGACATCGAGGAGTGTAGTATGATTAGCATACTGCGCTTCTCAAGAAATTGAGACCACCATTGTAATCCGGCAGATATGTAATCTGAGCCCACTACTGTTTATTTTCAGCTTGGATTCAGCTCTTCGGAAGGCCAAGACAAAAATGATGAAATTTCATCTAGGATATGCCAATCTGAGCACAACAAGCCTCTCACTGTTGGCATTGTTGTTTTCTCGAAGAATAACAGAATCATTCAGCACAATGTTAGCTGGTTAAAAGAATATTTTCTGGTTATAAATATGACCATAAACCCTACTAAAACAAAAGTGATGTGGTTAGGAAAGAGGCCAAGGAGAATAAGGAAGATCATTAGAGTCGAAGATAAAGTCCTGGAACAAGTGGAGAATTTTAAATACCTGGGGGAGCACCTTAACGAAAACGGACACATCGAATTAGAAGTGACCGAGCGAATCGGAGTTGCGGGCAGGAAATTTGAAGCGGTTAAAAGAAAATTTCTAAACCGAAGAGAAGTGGAAAAGGAAACGAAAGCATCTGTATTCCAGGCAACATTCCTCCCTATCCTCAAATACTCCTCAGAATCATGGACACTTACAAAGAAGCATCTATCCAGAATACAATCACCAGCAATGAGATTTTTCAGGAAGATTAAGGGCAAAACAAGAAGAGACCAAATCCGAAACACCATTTTTAGGTCGAACCTTAATGCTAAGCCAGCCAACGAGGTAATCGGAGAAAACCGACTGAAATGACTTGGACACTTCCGGCGGATGGATCATAACAGAATTGCTAGCGAAACCTACCGAGCCGAAGTGGAGGGAAAACCAGGAGGAGGACGACCTCCTAGGAAGATCTTCAACCTAAGAGGTAAGAAGAAGTGAGGAAAGATTTTGAGAATAGGGGGCTCCAGTGGAACAGAAGAGCACAGTTTGTGGAAGACCGGCAGTTTGAGGATATGATGATGATGAAGAATAAATAAACTCCATTTTTTTATTATTATTTTAGATGATATTACTTGTTCTGGTGATCAATTAGACCCTGTAGATACATAAACACAATTACCATTATTGCAACACAACATGGTTGTATATGCGAAAGTAACTGTCAATCTTAAATTAGGAGCTGTAGATCCCGTAGTAAAGTCCCTTAATGAATCAGTAATTAGTGTTTTGACAAGTTGAATAGCCAGTTGATCGTTTCATGTCCAGTTTGGTGATTATGATAATTATGGCAACAGCTGCCATTGACAGGTCCCTTCTATCAATCCATTAACGTCTGGGACGCTTATGTTGATTTCGCGTGTCCTTTGGCGTTCGATATCGATTCAACGTGTGTTTTCTATAGCTGTTAGTCATTCATAGTTTTCTGTCGCATATATTTCTTCATACATTATTGAATTTAGACGAAATTGGTTTTGTTGATAACCTTCTTTGTTGATAATTACGTTTTGATAATTATCGAACAGAGAAAATTAACTATGAATGAAAATTTGGTGATTGGTTACGATTATATTATTATTTAAGGGGAAAATGAAAAAAATTGGTCCAGGTAGAGGTAAGAGAGATACTTTCTAAAATATGATTGAACAATTTATTTGAAAGGCAACGTTTGGAACCATATTGCAGGTCTTCTTCAGGGCTAAATCTATATAATAAAAATGAATGGCCAAATGCCTTGCTAACCGCAAAACTCGAGGACGCCTCGACCAATTCGGCAAATTTTTTTTCATATCTTTGCTAAGGCGTAAATAAGGTTCCTATGGAGAGAAAAATCGTAAAAATGACCAGGGAAACCTTCGGTGGCCTAAACACCTTGAAATTTTTGGAGTTATTTCAGTTTTTGGCCTGTATCTGCTAAACTGTAATAAAAAAAACAAACAAAGGTAATCATTTTTAAAGTAGATTAAATTTGCTACAATTTGAGCCAAACCGCTGCTCTGTAGGTCTAATAGATTCCGAGTTCGGTCTCTCTTATCTTACCTATCTATCCATATAGATAGATAAACGTATAAAAATACCCCCAAAAAAAACCGTAATTTTTAAAGCTATCACTATGAAATTTTAGATTTAGCTTCTACATTATCTGTACTAATATTATAAATGCAAATGTAGCTCTGTTTGTATATTACGCTTTCACTCCTAAACTACGTAACCGATTTAAATGACATTTGGTACCGAGATAGTCTAGAGCCGGAGAAAGGACATAAGCCTACTTTTTAATTCGAAAAAATGGTTGTAAGGGGTTTAAATAGAGGATGAACGATTTATGTAAGTTTCGTCATTTTTAAGCTAGAAGCTTGAAACTTTTTTTTTAGGATTTTGATTAGATATAAATAAATATGTAATTCAAAGTTTTTTTTAAAAATTTACCCTTTAGAGGGTTAATTAAAAATAGGGGATGAAAGTTTGTAAGCTCCATGTGCGTAGGTGGGGGCCTAAGTGTGACTATCTGAACGGGAAGACATGTGAGGGCAGACTAATGTGCGAAACGCATGCGAATATTAAAATTTTTTCAGCTGCAAATTGATTACAATACGATTTGTTAACATGATTTTTCGTTTTACTTAATTAATGCTCTTAGTTTTGGGGTTAGGTTATTAAAAATTTATTCTTTAGTTGGGTCGTTTTTTGTTTATTTCATTCGTCAAAAGAAGATTAATTTCGAATTAAGTTCGATGTTATTACGTCATGATTATTTTTTGTACATTTGGATATTAGGTAGGTATACCTAGTTAAGATTTTAAAGGGGTAGTAAAGGATCTTAACACTACGTGCTCTTGAAGGTCGAAAAACTTTATTTATAACAAAATAATATAAGATACAGAATAAAAAGTGATACGTACAGTGGTGTTCAATAAATATAAATTCCCGTATGGTAAAACAATATAAGTAGGTTATCTTCTTGTTACCATATTATATTCGATTTATCGATGTTCGATGTCACTACAACCTATAGTGACGAACAATGTCATCGTCGGAGTTGGTAACTCCTTTTGTTTATTATGTAATACGAACAATGTCAGTACAATTTTTTGTTTTCTTAAGCTATTTTAAAGAAAGTAACTAGAGTTTTGTTTATAATCATTCGTAAAATACCATTGTTTTCGTTAATTTTGTGGTTGGTTTGAGTGTTTTTTTTCGTGTATTTAACTATTGAAACTAAAGTTAAAAAAATATATACAGATCAAATAAATTATTCTACTATAAGAGAAGATAATGAACGAATTTTTACTATTGAAAATTATAAATGAGATAGTTTTAATATAATTTAATAACTCCGATGTCTGTTAAATTAACCATTCTTTAATTCACTTAGATTTTACAACATAAAATACGTTTTTATAACGTTGATAATACAGTAAAATAATATATGAATTTAATTATTCTCCTGCTCCCATTACTGCATGAACATTGAATCTGCACTTCATACCCTAGTCTCTTAGTCAGGTCCCGGCTCCGAAACTGCGCACATCGCTGCAATTTTAAATTTAACTAATAAAACTAAAGTTAAACAATATATACAGACAAAATAAAGTATTCAACTATAATATAAGGTAATGAACTAAGTTTTACTAGTTCATGTTAAAAATTAGGTTGTTTTGAAATAATTTTATAAATTTTATGCCTGTTAAATTAACCATTCATTAATCTACTTAGATTATACTATTTACAACGTTTTATTTATTTAGATTATATACTTTCTTACAACTTTAATATAGCTCTTCATTAATTTACTTAGATTGTCCTATTTAAAATGCTTTCTTACAACGTTAATATAACCGTTTAACATGTTATATAAGGCGATAACCGGATTTTCGCTACTGCAAATTAGAAATGAGATAGTTTTAAAATACTTTAATAAATCCGTTGTCTGTTAAATTAACCATTCTTTAATTCACTTAGATTTTACTATATAAAATACGTTTTGGCAAAATCTCTATGTTTTGGCTAAAGATGGGAAAACAAAAATTTATAAAAAGTTGTATATAAAAATGTACTTAAATAAGCTATTTGCAGTAAAACACTTATTTTAATGTTTGTATGTATTTTATTTGTAAATTAATTAGCCTAAAAAATTAAAAATGCACCCAAAAGTCACTATTCCATGCGGACGAAGTCGCGGGTACAGGCAGTATACAATATAATTTAAAAGGTGTACAGTGCTGGAAACGAATCTTTCCTAAGTGCTAAGTGTTAAAAACATAACGTTTGCCCATACTTTTAGGTTAATTCAATTCAAACTATATTTTTTAATAAAACTATATATTTTAAACTAAGAAAAAAATTGGTAATTATGATTATATTATTATTTAATAATAAAACTCGACTGAGTATCCAGATGGTAAGTGTTTACAGGGTCATCGTACGGATAACAGGCATGTATACTAATGGATAATATTGACGTATGCTCAGATATATTGCATGGGTGTGCTATGTCAGCAAAATAAAGCATAATTCAAAGAATACGAAAATTCCTTGAGATATTGGACAGTATTGAAAGAAATGAATTGTCATACTTAGGTCATGTTATGTGTCATGATACCGTCTGCTGCAGTTAATAATACAAGGTAAGATTGAACTAAAGAGTGTTTCAGGACGCAGACGTCACTGCAGTATTAACATCGAAAGACTTGTTTCGTGCAGACATCAACAAAATTAGATGGACTGTTATAATCGCCAACATCCAAAGAGGATAAGCACTTTTAGAAGAAAATAGTTTTCCCCACATAGAGTTTTAAAATATTAGAATCTCTCAAGAAGGGACAAATAAATCATTTATAAAATTATTATCCGGCCTACATTCACTTACTGCTGCGAAACCTGGGTCCTTACCAAGTCATTGGAGTAAGCTCTTAGAGTTTGGGAGGGGAAGGTTCTGAGAATAGTTCATGGACCAGTCACTAATAGCGAACGTATAAGAATAAGGGAAAATGTAATGCTAACGGAATTGTTAATAGCAGAGGCTGATAATAATGCCTTCTTAAAGAAGTGAAGGCTGGCTTGGGTTGATCATGTAAAAAGGATGAACCATTTTGGACTCCCCAAGCAACTGGTGTGTGGCTATCTAGGTGGAGCGAGAAAACGTGGGAAGACACGGTTAAGTGGCTGGATGATGTTGAGGACTACCTGCAAAGAATGGGAGTGTCGCGATGGAGACAGAAGGCCGCAAAAAGGGGACAATGGAGTATGCTGTTGAAGGAGGACCTGGTCCTACATGGACTATAGCGCTCGCCTGTGAGATGAGTGATTAGGTTAGACTATATAAAATAATTATTATATATGTATACATATAAATACATCAAGTAGGAATCCATGGGCCTTTGAAGCTTCTGTTTATAGAAAGAAAAAAAATCTAGAGAGTTATTACTAATTCTTTAACCGACATTAATAGAAATATCCAGACACTATACCCTTCTAAATGAAATAATGGGAAAGATGGTCTTATTTAATAAAAAAAAAATATCCTATTAAATTTATACGCCCAGAATTTATTTTAGAAGACCCTTAGTGATCCTGGCTGGTTGATAACAATAAGAAGGGAACATACTCGCAGAAGTGGGGGTTGGCTATAAAAGTATAAAGTGAGGCCAGTCTGAAGGTAAAAGGAAAAAAAAAATATATGTATAAATGCTACACCTCCAGGTGTTCTCTATGGGCGGTCTTTGTGTGCTTTGGGTTTTATTTGATCGCTGAAACGAATACCAATTCCCTTCCAGAAACGTTATATCTTTTTCTATCCTTTCGCCAGTTTCTTTAAATATTTTGATTGACAAAAAAATTCATATTTTATCAACCAATATTCTAACCGTCCTTTGTATACTCTGACTTGAGGTCGATCAAGAATAGCTATTCGACCATATCGCTAAGAGTTTTTGGAAATTTGAACGAAAAAAAAATATCTTTTTTTTAAATCATCTTATTTATTATTTGTGTGTATTGTACAATCGACATAAGACTTCTTCGCAAAGAGAGAATTCAATCAGTATTATGTTAAAACTCTTCATAACTTTTTCTCTGTTTAGCAGTTAATGATATTAAATAAATCCGCATTTTCAAAAGGAAACCTTAAGGACTTCAAAAAGTTTATTTTGGTATATAAAAGCTCTGAATATTTGCAGCGGTAACAACCTCGTCAACATCTGAGCCTTCAAGAAAGAAACGTTTTAATTCTTCAAAAATAAAGAGATTACGCGTCAAACCACTTTCCTTGTTCGTCGCTTATTCCACGAATATTAAAAGAAATTCTTAAAAATGTAATAAACTACCATATCTTAACTTATCTAACAATGGTAATATCTCCGTCTATTTAACAAAATTAATAAACATGTATCAGCAAATAATATTTTTGCCAAATTTATTATTTTTTTAAATTAATTTATTCATTAAAATTTACAACTGTATTATAATAATACAATAAGTAAATGGTATGAATGGTATATAATGGTATCGGTAAAGACAAGTAGAGAAACTACCCAGTGATAGTACTCAAATAATCAATTCAACGTTGAAGGTCGCGAGGCCATCTTCTTTTCAGACGCCTCGGAGGATTATCGGTAATTGAAGAGAAAGCTAGGCTTGAAAATAGTGGGTTTTAGTGGGAATAAAGTTTTTCACAAAAAGACTGGTATCGGGTTCGGGCCAAATCAGAAACAAATGTAACATTGAGCTCATTATAGATGACTTTATTCGTAACAAAGTAACGAGCATTAACGATTTTACGAAGGATTTTGGATTGTAAGGATTGGACATGGGTGGAATTCGATGGCTTAGATGGGCCCTAAAGCTCCACTCCGTCCAAATAGGTCTTGTAATAGTCATATATATATGTATTTTATAATTAATTGAGAGCTTAGAATTTATTAATTTGATTAATATCTTTAAACTTATTATGACGTGAGTGGAAAAAAAAGAAAGCCTCAAGTCTTAAAATTTAAACATGAAACAAAAATACCTATAAATATTTCGCCTATTCGGGCATCTTAAAGACATAAAGGGAATAGATAATACCAAAGGATATGACAGAATAAAGCTCAGCCCAACATCAAAATGCAGCAAGACACTAACCAGAGGTAATATCCCACCACCTCCAAGGCCCAAGTGACTGACCCATAAGGAAGGTTATAAGACAACAGCTGGAAAATGTTAAATACAAACTGCTGATAACGAATAATAAATGAAATAAACGCATCATACTTCCAAAAGGCACAAAGGCAAAAATAAAAAAGAACAAATAGAAGAAGATAAGAAACCATATCAAAAAGAAAAGTTATAGTTCAAGAGAAAAAGGATATTAGGACATACGGCTATTTCTCATTTATTTGTTTCCTTTGCTATTATTCTCTTTCTGTCATGAAGATGTCTGAATAAGGGAAATATTGATAGGTGTTTTTGTTTTCTGTTTTTATTTTAGTGACTAATCGATTTCTTTGGGTATACTTCACTCACGCTGTAATAAATTTATAGGCTTAACCAAATAAATAAACTCGGGAATTTTCCCATTTACATCTTAATCCTTTTCTTGATAATGTATCTGTGGAGATACATCAGAATTTAGCGTAATGTATTTATTAATGCTCTTGGCAATGTATCCCACAAGATACATGTGATTTTTTTTTTAACTACCCTCATGAGATTTTTAAAGTTTTTTTTTCTAGACATCCTTGGGTCAAAGGATTAAGTGGTATGAATATTAATTTGCTATTAAAAATAAATAAATTTCGGCCAAGTTAAGGGTTCATAAGTATTTAAGTACACATGTGAGTTTATGTGCTGATAAGTATTTTTTTCTCTTTTATATTAATATTTAAACTTATGTGATTTAATTACTTTAGCTTTTAAGTTAACTTGATTTTACTAATTAAAATGCTTGAAAATACTGGCAAAACATTGCCATGATAACAGCTAAGTTTAATGAAGAGTAAGCGATTCCAAAATTTCATTAATATCCAATGAATATCCATTTTGACTTAAACTTTACCCTTAATTTGTTTTTAATGAGTTGAATAATTATAGCAGATGTCAATACGAAAGGTAATCTGAACATTACAATGTGGATTTTTCAACAATCTCGTGATCGGTTATTATAAAAAAAAACAAAAAAAACATTTATGTAGTTAGGTGAATATTCAAATTATAAGTTATGTATATACGTTTCAAATTATATTTAAGTATAACATTTTTTATGGATGAGTATTTAAATTTTTTTTTTATTATTTTCTTTCTCGAGGCGTTCTTTCCTTCTTCAGCTTTATGCCAAAGATCTTTTTGCCTTTGACTCCTCTTCTCCAGAAAGTGTTGGTCTTTCTTTGAGGGTGATCCTTCACACCTGCAATTTTACTGCTAAATCCTGACCTATCCCAAACTTCCGTCGATCTAATACTTGTACTTTTTAAATCCTGATGTATTTTCCACTTATCTTGAAGGTTGATAATTTTGATGATCAATCTCTGGGTCCTCAATCGGTTAATATGCCCATAGAACATCAACCTCCTCCTTCTCATACTGACAAAAACGCCTAAAACTTGGTTTGAACTCAGTTGAAATTTGTATCCATCTTCAGACAATATTTAAATAATTATGTATGGAAAAATTCTTAGAAATTTAAATTTGATGAACTTTACTCCAATATAGATGTGGCAATCATTATAAAATAAACGTATGTGATACTTTATTTTCACCTTAGACAAGGTTTGAATTAAAGGTATCATCTGTAAATATGACAGTTGGCTGTGTATAAATACAAGACTGATGACATTCCTCAGGTGCTCTTAAAATTTTATTGGTCTTTGTTTCAAACTAATTGTAGGATTCAAAATAACTGAAAAAAAAATCATATTACAAATCATTGCACTTAAATATATATTTCATACCATACGCTTTCACTAATATCACGAACAAGAGAATATCTAAATTTGAAATATATAATTCAGATATTTGAAATGACTTTCGTATGAATTAGATGAAGCAAAATTTTTTCTTAATGATCTCAAATTTTTAAAAAACATTTAAGAGGAAAAAAAATTGCTGTAGGCTCATAAAAACTTTACTTCTGATGACGATAAACTAGGTTACTTCTCAAAATGAATTTAGTTTTTTTTTTTTTAATAGAAGAAGTTTCAACTTTGAGTAAATTTCATTTTCAACTTATGGCTGTCCTTTCACTAATGATAATTAAAAAAATCTAAGTTTTAATGGAAAAACGATTCTACAATATATTTAAAAACTATTGAAAGGAGGTTTTTAGGTTTTTCACAGTAATTATTTAATTAAATTATTTTTTTAATTTCGGATTTAAATAACATGGTGCGTTAAAAAGAAATTGTAAAATCCTTCTGGCATATTATATTGCAAAAATATTCGGAAAAAAACAGCTTTTTTTAACAGCTTTTTAGTATTGCTTACTGCTCCAAAAAAATTTATTTTAAAACTTTTTATTTTTGTTTTATTGATTTTAAGTTAAAATTACTATTATCGATTTGTGCAACAGTTCTTTAAGTACCTGGGGCTCAAGAACATGCTTCCTTCTGTTCTTCTTCATCTTCTAATATCCGTATGGTTGAGGTCGTCTTCTACGCCGATCTTCCGCAGCCGGGGCCATCCCCTAAGAGGTGCCTCCCCTAGATGGGTATATACAATTCTTTTTGGCAACCTCCTTTACTACATCTCTCTCCCTCTCTCCCTCTTTCTCACTCTCTCTCTCTCTCTGTCTTTCTCTACATGTCCCAATCATCTGAGATGGTACTTCTTACAGTAACCGTGATAGTGTCATTCCTATGCACTTCACATATTCCTTAACTGATCATGCTTAACTTCTATATGCAACAACTAGTTTGCATTTAATTTTTTTTCTTTTATATTACATAACTACACTGATTGTCTGCTATATTACTGTATTATGTTGTAAGTATTACCGGCTTTTATTTTGGCTTGTATCTTTTCTCGATCGGTCGCAGCCATCGTCAAGCATTCCATTTAACGATTATTTTACACTACTTTATATATTTCTGCATTGCACCTTGAAAAGTTCGTGTACATTTTTGCTTGGTTTATCCTTGGCTCCATTGCATTGCGGACCTTTTTTAAAAAAAAGATGTAACACTTATGCGTCCTATTCTTCCAGCATTGAATGTTCTTCTTGCAACCAAAAAAAACGGATTCTACCGCCTAAGTGTACTAATTGAAGGAGCGGTAATTATTGTTTAGATAGTGGGTTTCTAATTAGGAACAGATTGCTTTTCGCATTGAGGGACGTGCAGTTATTTGTGAAAGGATATCTCAATCTCGCATTTCAGTGATTTGGGTTTAAAATCTCAACGATAAACAAACATAAACATAAGATCTTGATAATGATGTTGAATAAAATGAAACTGCACTACTACAACCCATCAAAGGTCATAACATGGTTATGACAGGAGTCCAAGTCTGTATCTTGGACAATGGTTATGACAGGAGGTGATTTATCGTAGATCGCGCTCAAATGCCAATTTTGATCCCACCATGTTTCCATTGCTTCCATCATGTCTTCGAATAATTATTGTAGGTTTTGAAGACAGTATTTGAATTATTTATTTCATTGTAAAACTTCCTCGACTCTTTCGCGGAATACTAGTGCTGTATATTTCCTATTATTTTATTCTCCCGTGCGATTCTTATATATCGACACATTCCTTTCAATGATATAGTATATTTTTCCATTATCGCTATTTATTGTTTAAAAAGAATTGGCTGTTGCTCTTTTCTTGTTTCCAATTGCTTGAGTACGTTCTCCATCAAACAATCCGTGTCTTTGTTTTCCTTGCCTATATTCAGAAACTTCTGCCTCAACCTCGTTACAGGGTTTTTTATTTTCCGCCATCGTTCTTTGACAGTAGTTTCTTCCATATTCCCCCTTTTAATCTTTCGGCACTTTTACTTCAAAGATTCTATTTCTCTTTTCATACTTATCGGTTCTTATATCCACTATATATATCCCCTATTGGTTTCCTCTGAACATTTCCAATCGTTAGAAATCCTCTATATTTAGCTCCTACCAAGAAATGATAGCTTCTGCTGTGTGCCCCTTTAAAACTGCGGTCGTTTAGTATTTGTCTGTTAACACATGCTAGATTTTAAAGTTCTAAATATTTTTTTTAATACAAAAAATAGTTGTATTACGGTATTAAAGTTTTATAGGACCTAGTAAGAAAAGGTTCTCTATCTAAAACGTTCTGAAGACATTTTGCAGGGAGTTAGTTTTTCTCATTCTTAGCAAAAAAAAAATTGGCACCTGTACCAGTACAACCCGTGAACGGGTCTGGGGTTCAGTACATGGTAGAGACTGTACTGTTTCATGTACAGCGATTATCCAGGGAAGTGATTTATCCTGGATCACGTTCAACCGCCATATTTCCCCCCTTATTTTGGGTACCCAATTATAGAGCCTGGGTGAGCCCCAGGAGGATCCTACATCACATATGATCCATCTCCGATCGCTAACATATTAAATAAAAGTCTTGCCAGCGGAATTTGAACACCTTCGGCATGGCAAAACTCAGCGCTCTACCACTGAGCCACTTAGCTCCCTACTTGGTATGTATATATTATTATTTATAGTGTGTATATAGTGCTTCACTATAGACATCTGTTCTCTCCTTATCTATTCTCCTTCCATCCTTATAACCTAGATTTCAAGTTTACTGTGGTTTACATGTTTATTATTTATATTTCTAAAATTCGTTGTATGTTTTACTATCATTCTTTCATTTTGAATATTACTTATTAGATTATTCTCATTATTTAACTTAATTCTTTTTTTTTTGTTTTAAATTTACATAAATAGTTTATCTTCATTTTGTTAGTAACTACTGTCCCATTGATATCATTAAAAAATTGTAAATAATACTTTTATTAAATTTTATAGTTTAAATGATTCCTACTTATGTATCTGGTTTATTCCAATGGTTTCATTTTTATGTATTTTCTTATTCTCCATAAATACTTTATATTACAATTATTTCATTCAAATATATTTGTATCTTATTTATCCAACCCTCGAGAAGGCATGCAATGTTGATCGACGCATCGGTTTATAATAATAAGTGATAGATATTTAATGAACTATATAAGGAATCTACTCGTATTTTTATTTTTTGTCTATTTTTGTCTCATAACCACCCCTTAACAATGAAAAAATGAGCTTTTTCTGAATATATTAAATGACACACTAGTCTAAATATAAAATTGACACGTGTAAGATGTTAGTACATAAGTTACAAATATTTTGGATACCCACTCTATAGAGGCTGGGTGAGTCCCAGGAGGGTCCTAGATCCCACTAAGACAGGGATCGGCAACCTTTTGAGTCGCAAGAGTCAAAAATTAGAATTTACAAAATTTCAAAGTTTTTATAGAGCCACAACATTTTTCTTGCCGATAATAAATAGTATTCGCATAAATAAAGTTTTTTGATGAAAAAACACTAATCTATTTATTCATAAGAAAAAATATCTGTTTATTCATATGTAAATAGTGTTTTTCACAAAAAATTAGATAATATATACATGGCATCATTAGATAATTACATATTTTTTAAGTAAAAATTAAAACAATTGAACATTTATTATGCTACCTACCTGTACTTCGGTTTTATTATTATTATTATATATATGTTCATACATAACTTTGAGAAGGTAATTTGCTTCTAAAAGGCCTAATACACGGTCGGGACCAATCGCCGACCAGCGTGACCTTGGTCTGGTTGATGTAAAATAGATAGTGTAGAAGTCGGTGGACCGACCAATATTTGGTTGGGCCTGACCATCGGTGGTTGGGAGTGCAGCTCTCGCGACCGGCCGCGTCCCTGGTCGATCCCGACCGTCTGGAACGCTGGCCGACCACAGTGTTTAGATTTTTTTCTTGGAATATTGTAAACAATTATTCAAAACCTAGAAATCTAATATTTGTTTATGCCTGGCACACATCATCTCGTCAGTAATAGAGTCCGAAGTAATGAGTCCATAGAAATATAGTAGAATATAGAAATATATAAGTTATATATAGAAATACACACACACACTTATTTTTAAAATAATTATAGTTTTTTGTTTCTTTAATTTCTTAAATTATTTTGTTGTTTTGTTTTCCATAAAACTCATAAATATGAATAGTTATCTTTCTTTATAATTATTATTATGCTAACGTATTAAACGTAACTCCTAATTGAAAATTGAAAATTGACAAATACAAAAATTGGTCGACCCTATGGTCATGATGGTTGGCGGTTGATCCGGACCGTGCAGAACGAATACAAAACATGGTTGACTCGACCAAGGTCACACTGGTCGACGGTTGGTCCCGACCGTGTAGAAGGCCTTTAACTCTTTTACTTGAAACAACATACTATAGATAACAGCCAAAGCACTTGTGAATACGCCAAATTGTCTTGCGTCAAGAGCGAATTAAAACCTACATAGAAATATCCGACAACAGCTCATTCGAGAGCTTCCAAAGGACTGGCGGTGAAACGCGAGTACAAATGGCTGAGAGATAGAATCGATGCCTAATCCTCATTAATCGATTCAGAAGGATTTTAATTTTTTTTTTTATAAAATATATAATATTTGCTTATGGAACCAAAGAGCCGCAGCTTCACATCCAAAGAGCCGCTTGTGGCTCGCGAGCCGCAAGTTGCCGACCCCTGCACTAAGAGGTTAGATAAGAGTCTGCCAGCAGTGGAATTTGATCCCAAGACCTTCGGCACGGCAACTCAGCGCTCTACCATTGAGCCATTCCGATCTCCCTTATATAGAAGGTAAACCAATATCATTCAAGATATTATGTAATTTATTTAATAGTTCTAATTAGCAGCTGATATCTATTTAGAATAAAATAAATGCGTTAATACGGACCAGTATATTTGTTGCTAACTTTTGTGCAAAGAAATACATAATACTGTGAGGTTACGGGATTCATTTCAACATGTTTACAAACAGAACACGTTTTCCTCCGCCTTGAATAAAAAGTTAGAGAGTAAGAGCTCAAAAGTTCATCCCGGTTATTCTGGGGCAACCAATTACGAGCCGTCAGCTCGTGGATAATTTTTAAAGGGGGAAAACTTTTCTTCAACTTTAGGCAGAATTTACAACGCTCAGCTTACAATAAATCGTCCCTTCGACGGGTTTTAAGCATTTTTATTATGTCTAATATACATCCCAGTTTCTAGTTAGATAGGATTTGAAATTTAAATAAATTCTCTAACGTTTCTCTGCAATAATATGATAAAAAAAGGATTAATTTATGAATATATCAGGCATATAACCTTATTAAACATTTACGGGATAATTAATTGATAAAATAAAAGAATAACTACTTTTGGAAACGCACTCATATAGTTTAAAAATAATCCATTTATGATATGTTATTATACTATCCTATATTTTAATCTCACTTACAGATAAGTTAGTCATTCAGCTCAGCAGCTCACTGGTAGAGTGCTGAGTTGCTGTGCTGAAGGTCCCAGGTTCGATATCGGCTGTTGCAGACCATTTATTTATTCTTTCAACGGCCGGGGATGGAACCTGAGGGATCTGGAGACTCTCCTGGGGCTCCCCAACCTCTAAAAAGCCGGTACCCTTAATTGGGGGGGGGAAACCTGGAGGCTTAGCCTAATGTAGGACAAATTACCTTCCTGCACAACCGTTGTCCTTGAAACAGTTCAGGCTCTATCACGTAGTATACCCAAGACCCTTCATCGGTTTCAGTGGTACAGATTAATTATAAAATTCACTAGTACTAGTAAACAGAAAAATTAAATAGAAAAAAAAAGGACTCTTTCCGTTCAATGTTAATCCTACTCGTTGGAAAAAGAAATAGGTCCTGCAGAACTCTAGTTTTCTAGGAAACATGAATTTGGATATAAAATTTTAAATTAGTAGCTGATTTCAGAAAGAAAAAAATATAAAAGGTATCAATACTCAAATGCTAGGGTCCTCCTGGGGTTCACCCAGCCTCTTCAAAATATTATAAAAATAAGGTACCCAAAATAAGGTGGAAAAAGCTGGCGGTTGAGCGTGACCTAGGACGTCACCTCTTTGTAAAACCGTTGTCCATGAAACAGTACAGTATCTACCATGTACTGAACCGCAGAATCGTTCACGAGTTGTAGTGGTGCAGATTTTTTTATCAATACTCAAAGCTAAGAGAGGTATCTTAGTGGTAGAGCACTGAATTGCTATGAATGGATCCCGGGTTCAAATTCGGCTGTCAGTTAAATTATTTAATCTTTAACAGCCAAATTTGGACCCTGTGGGATCTGGAGACATTCCGGGGTCTAGCCTGTATATAGGAGGTACCCTTAATTGAGGATTTGGCGATGGAGCGTGATCTAGGAAAAATCACTTCCCTGCCCAACAGTAAAAATTATTTAATTTGTTCACTACCACGATGGGACCCTCCTGGTGCTCATCCAGTCTCCATAAATTGGGGACTCTTAGTCGGAGAAAAACCTGGGGGGTGAGTATGATCTCACATGATGACAAATAACCTCCGTACACAATTGTTTTCTTAGAAATAGCACAGACTGAGAGACTCTCCCATGTACTGAACCCTAGACAATTCATGGGTTGAAATGGTAAAGGTTGTTTTTATTTATTTTTTTAGATGCATTATCATTATAATCAATTACAATAAGTAATATTCTGATATTTTTTTATAGAGTTTTTATGATTTAAGCTGTAAAAGTATGAAGTACAATTGTATTTATGTTAAAGGTACTATTCCATTTACGTTACTTTTAATAATAAAAGTTGAATTAGTTCGACCAACTCTGACATTTGTACCAGCCATCTCCTCCTGGACTCTCTCCATCCACCTTCTTCTGGGCCGTTCGCGTCCTCTCCTCCCAGGTGAAACTCGGTTTGCCCAACATTCGAACGCCATTCTCTTCACATGACCGTACCATCTTGGGCGGCGTGCCCCGATTCTTTAATTTGTAGATATAACCACATCCATCCTCTGTCAAATTTCTTGGTTTCTTACTTTACCCAGTCTAATGACACGAAGACACTCCAGAAATACATCTCAACCGCCTGGACCTTTACAGGAGGGGGCTCATAGTCCAGGTTTTCGAGGAATGTATCAGGATGGTTTCCACTATGGCTGTGAAAACAAGGCGTTTATTTTCTTTTGATATCTCTGTGTTCCAGAGGACCGGATGCAGTATTCTGGTAGCCTTTCGGGCTTGCTGTAACATTTTTCTGACGTCATGCTCGGACGACCCGGTAGCATCTAAATAAAAACCCAGGTACTTGAATATATTTACTTTTTTATAGGCCTCCCTGTTTACAGAATCGGACTAGTATCAGTCTCTCCGATTGCCATTTACTCGGTATTTTCGAAGTTAATATTTAAGCCCACCGTTTCATAGCACATCTTTAGGGCATACACCATCATTTCAAGGTAGACCTTCCGCCTCGCAAACACGATCTGGTCGTCAGCGAAGAACAAGGACAGTAGCTGATCGCCATCAATGACCGCCCAACATCCCCACACTGCCTGTACTATGGTTTCATAGCTCGTGAAGGTATATTTTGAAGAGAGTGGGTGACATGCCACAACCTTGCTTCAATACCTAAGTACTATGAAAAGGGTCCGAAAGGTGGTCACCGCATTTTATCTAATACATGTCATACATATAGCGTGTCTCAAACCAAATAAATGATTTTTAAATATTTAAAAACGTAGATAGCATTCTCTTTCCCATATGATTTTATTATGGGTTTGTTAAAAAAATTGTAACTATGAGATGAAAATGGGTGATGAATAAAATATCCTGATATTTTAGAATATTTACCAAATTAACTCGAACAGGTGGTTTTTCATTCATCTCGGTAATAATCTAGCTAACAACTCAAATAAACCGACGCCGTGTATCATTTAATGGTTGAAAGGATTTAAATGATTTCTTATTATTTACACTTTGGCGGTAGAATGATATTATATGTTATAAGTTTATAATGTAGATTTTACTCTAATTAAATTTAAAATTTGAATTAATATTCTATTAACCATGTTGGACACAGAGGCGTAACTAGGCATTTAGGGACACCAATGGAGGCGAATTGATTTTCTCCCGGATAAATAATGAAACATATTTTTTAGGATCCTCTCTTCCCACGCTTCCTGAGTTTTGGGAGCAACAAAATAATAAGGCGTTTGATAAATGTATTATATTCAGATTAATTTAAAAATTACTCTTTCTTTTTATTAGATAATTTATAGAATAGACATAAAATTATATTATATAGTACATTTACAATAAAAACCTGTAACCATTACGACCCGTGAACGAGTCTGGGGTTCAGTAAATGGTAGAGACTGTACTGCTTCACGGACAACGGTTCTGCAAAGGAGGTGATTTGTCCTGGATCACGCTCAACTTCCAGGTTTTTCCCCCTTATTTTGGGTACCCTATTTTTACAATATTTTATAGAGGGGAGACCCAGGAGGGTCCTACATCCCATATCATCCATCTCCCGCCGTAAACAGACTAAATAAAAGTAACTGCCTGCAGCGGGATTTGAACCCGTATTTCCGACATGACTACTCAGTGCTTTACCTCTACCACTGAGCCACTCCGCTCCCGATTTACAATAAAAAATGGAAATAATTATTTGAAGTGGAAAATATTTTAAATATTAACTTATACGTCATACGGTTAAGGATGTTAACAGTATAATGAAAAAAACAGAAACCTAACAGTTATTTTTATTATTATTATGCGTATTCTCCCAATAGCGGAAGACGTTAAGCAAACGACTCAATCAAGCTTTCTTTGGATTCTTCTTGTTCTTCCAATGGGATTTCATTCTCTATAAGTAAATGGTAGAGACTGTACTATTTCATGGACAACAGTTCTGCAAAGGAGGTGACTTGTCCTGGGTCACGCTCAACCGCCAGGTTTTTCCCCCTTATTTTGGGTACCCTATTTTTATAATATTTTATCGTTGTTCAGATGTTGAATCTTCAGACTCTGGAGTCACAAGTAAGCAAGCTGCTTTGAGTGTCCACTGAGATTCTAATTGGTTTGCCTTTGAACTCAACCACAAAAACTTTGTCTTTTCGTTCCAAGACTCGATAGGGCCCCTCATAAGGTTTTTCTTGTGAGGCTTGAATACGTCTACTCGTACAAAGACATGTGAACTACTGCGCAGGTCCTTATGGAAAAATGTTCTCGGCAGCTGTTTGCACAGATTGGAGGTTATTTAATGCTGAACGTAATTGGCCAATTAATGTTTGTAGATTTGGTTTTGGATCGGAGTGAGGCTGAACAAAAAAATGACCACGAATGCGGAGTTGGGTACCATATACAAGTTCTGCAATAGATGCTTGTGCTGCTTCATTAATTGAACACCGAAGTCCCAACAAGATAGTAGGTGAGACCCAGGAGGGTCCTAGATCCCATATGATCCATCTCCCGCCGCAAACAGACTAAAGTAACTGCCTGCCGCTCCCGATTTACAATGAAAAATGGAAATAATTATTTGAAGTGGAAAATATTTTAAAGATTAACTTATACCTCATACAGTTAAGGATGTTAACAGTATAATGAAAAAAGCAGAAACCTAACAGTTATTTTTATTATTATTATGATTAGCGTATTCTCCCAATAGTGGAAGACGTTAAGCAAACGATTCAATCAAGCTTTCTTTGGGTTCTTCTTGGCTTGCCTACGTTCTTCCGACTACTTCCGTCTGCACTGCTTTTGCTTTGGTTGCTCTGATGTAACTTTCCACTTTTTGACTTTGTGTCTGAAAGTGCCTCTTTCTAAAATGTCTGTTATACACACGTTTGCGTTTTTGAAATCCTTTCGAAGTTCGTCCAGCCAAGATACCTAGCAGTTATAAACAAGTCATTTAATTCTATAAATTAAAAATTACTTATAAATAAATAGCGTTACTTAATATTATGATTAATTTTCACTTGAACTAAAATATTCTAACAGTTTTACATACTTTTATAATAGTCAAATAAATACATTACTACTATAAAGTCATAATTGAACTGATAAATAAAATTTCCATTTCAGTTGTACCTTAACTGGACATAAACTAATCATATTTTATTTATTTAACAGCGAATATTACTTATATGTTTAATATACATTTTTTAAAATTTAAATTATTTAATTTTTCTTATCTTTAAAGCTAAAACCTCAAATTAGTTTTAAAGATAAGTAAAAAAATAGGGAATATATATTTTATTGTTTTTCGATTACAAAAGTTAAATAAAAAATTGGTAAATCAAAATATATAAAGTTCTGTCTGATTTCTTTGTTATGAACGATATAATTGATAAGAAATCAACAACCGCTAATACGTATATAAACAAAATACACATAAAGCTTTTTTTTTTACATAATTAAATTCAAAAAGAGGAATAAATAAATAAAAAATTTAACATTTAGTGAATTAAATTTTTTTGTTTTTTTTGGTGGTAACGAAAACATGATTACGACGTATTTTACTATGCATTTTTTTAATATAATTATGTCTATAGTGACAGTAATCTCCGTTGAAATCCATATTATAATAAAACCAATGCAATAAAATGCAAAACATAACCGATTGGGCTTATTTTATTGTATACATATTAATAAAAAAAATACCGTTTTTCACAGTCAACAACACAATACATGTTAAATTTAGAAATAAAAAATTAATATCAATTATAAACGAAAATTTTTTAAATAATTTAAGATATCAAAATGCGGTTTACACCATTCGTTTTTACTTTTATAACCCTTTAAATTAACATGTATAAACAACTGATTATTCAGTAAACCTCACAGTGTGGCCTCAGGAGTGTATGCAGAGTCAAATAAAATTAAATGAAGGCTAAATACCGGAAAAGAATATTAAGCTGATTTTTTTACTATATTTTTTTTGAAAATTTTGAAAATCTTTTGAAAATTATTCCTTAATATTCATTTGATGTTATGTTTTTTTTTTTGTTTCAGGTGAGTCTATACAAAACTAATCCTCTGTTTGGTAACATGAATACCTAAATTTATATTAATCCATATTTTTTTTTATCACTGAATTATAAAAACACACACACACACACACACATATATATATATATATATATATATATATATATATATATATATATATATATATATATATATATATATATATATATATATATATATTCAAACAACTCGCTAACCTTTCTTTATACTTATATAACCATATGCTGTATTATAATATAACCAGTGTATGTCTGTCGTGCCTGTAAGAATTGGTTTCAAACTCCAGCTGAGAGATATTTCTTTTTCGAGGAGCATCTATACAGAAAATTTAATTAATTTAAGAGATCATGAGATAGCAAATAAGCCGAGGAACTAATCATAATACTTGTTGAAGACTTTAAATTAAAAAAATAGACCACAAAGTAAAAAGTCGCCAACAATTGACTGCCAGCTTCAAGGAAACCAACTAAAAGAACTAAAAGGAAAATATATATAATTCTTAATTCAATTTCAGTAATTAACCACGTAAGTACATTATAAAAAAAAGTAAAAGGATCCAGGAAGGGTTAACGTAAAACGACTTTTAGAAAACAAATTAGAAAATCCGCTTCCCCCCTATTAATTTTGACCAATCGTGTTCCTATGGTTTATATGTATATAAATATATATATATATATATATATATATATATATATATATATATATATATATATATAGTAAATGCAGTTAGAGATGACCATAAAAATAATAAAATTTAATACCTTGGTAAGAATAGCATTAATAGTAAATTATATTTCTTTAATAATTTTGATCTACATTCACTCAGTATTATTGATTATAGCATTAACAATTAATAAAAGTACATAATTACATAGTTTACATAATTACTCAATGGTTTCCCATTATGAACAAGATGGTGGTTACACAAGCTCAATGTTGCCAGGCTCCTACATCTACTCCCTCCTTAGCGGTAGGGTCGGCTGAAGACCTGGACATAGCGACGAGGAAAATGCACTTGGCGCCCTGATCTTGTAGTAGGTTGTTTGACACCTAGGGGCGGCTGTTCAGCTGGAGTAAGCGATGTTGTTGTTCTTGGCTGTTGTTCAGATGTTGAATCTTCAGACTCTGGAGTCACAAGTAAGTAAGCCGCTTTGAGTCTGTCCACTAAGATTCTAATTGGTTTGCCTTTGAACTCAACCACAAAAACTTTGTCTTTTTGTTCCAAGACTCGATAGGGCCCCTCATAAGGTTTTTCTTGTGAGGCTCGAATACGGTCTACTCGTACAAAGACATGTGAACTACTGCGCAGGTCCTTATGGAAAAATGTTCTCGGGAGCTGTTTGAGTAGTGGTTGCACAGATTGGCGGTTATTTAATGCTGAACGTAATTGGCCAATTAATGTTGGTAGATTGGGTTTTGGATCGGAGTGAGGCTGAACAAAAAAATGACCACGAATGCGGAGTTGGGTACCATATAAAAGTTCTGCAATAGATGCTTGTGCTGCTTCATTAATTGAACACCGAAGTCCCAACAAGACAGTAGGTAGGACGGTAGTCCAATCTCCTTCAAACTTTCCGGTTTTTCACACTCAGTGTTGCCAGTAGTGTTGCCAGACTCCTACAAATTCTAAAAATAAAATAGTCATACATTGACACTATTTACAATTTTCCTGGGGTCCCCGTACTAAGCTTCTTTCCCTGCAATGAGAGCAAAGCAGGAGTCCGAGAGGCCCCAACCTCCTTTCCCAGCCGCGTCACTGGCTTAAACGCCAATGGAAGCTGGTAAGAACGCATGACAGGACACACAGAGATCGGGAGTGGAGAATCTGGCCAGTGGCAGAACTCCAGATAACATTATTGCAATAGGTCTCGGGGCCATTGACGGTTTAGACGGCGGAGTGGGTTAGATGGATGTGTGGAATTGGATAATGACTTAGCAGGGTATTGGGATGACAGGCAAGGTTTTGGTGAAAGTTTGAAAATTTAGCAGGGATGAGGTCGAGGACGAAAGGAATGTTGAGATCATTATGGAGGGTTTTGTTGGAGACATAGTAAGGAGCATTGACTCTGGATTGTTCTCAGGACTTTGGATTGAAAGGATTGAATACGCTTGATATTCGACTTTTTTGCGGCCCCCCTCAGTTTCAGTCCGTAGGTCCAAATAGGTTTGATGATGGTCTTGTATATTAGAAGTTTACTGTCTATTGAAAGATGGGAGGTCCTACATAGTAATCTGTATAGTTGGCTGAATCGACTGTTAAGTACTAGGCTTTTGAGTCTGATATGAGGGTTCCATGTAAGTCTTTTGTCTAGGAAGAAGCCATGGTATTGTACTGTGTCGGAAATAGGTTGGGCGGTATGATTGAATTGGACAAAATGTCATGTTCCCCGGCGAAATGCAAAAGTCTTAAGGAAAATATTGAAAAAATGTGTATAACACAGTTCTATATAAAGATTTTTAAATATATTTTTTTACAATACTGCTTTGTACTCGTCTATTGTTGTAATTGTCTACCTGGAATTGTTCATTATCTTATATTTTTTGTTTAGATTTAGTTAGTTTAAAATGTAATATAACTAATTGAATTGCATTGTCTGAATTCTTTGAGATGATTCCAGGATATTCAGTATTTGAACAACAGCTTTACCCCATACTTCCAGAGTCGAAAGATATTATCATTAAAAAAACATTTTTTGACGGAATAAATCAACAAATAATTTTATTAATGAATAAAGTAATAATCTATTATTTACTCTATTACTATCTATTAAATATTACTTAGTGAAAATTATTATTTTACACACGTTAATCCTACTAATATTATAAATGAGAAAGTTTGTATGTTTCTCTCTCTTTCACGCAAAGAGAACTTTATAGTAATATAGGTTATACATCAGAATAACACATACGCTACAGCAAGGGCGGATTTAGGGGGGGCACGGGGGCACGTGCCTCCCCCCAGACATTTGTTTTGGTACTGTGGAGAATCCCTTACAGTACATAATTAAAGGCAAATCAGGAACTTAGCATCTTGAAATTTGCAGATAGGTTCTTTGTATAATTTAAGAAAGAAATTTGGATAATTCCACCCCAAGGGTTTCCTCCTTAATATAATAGGAGTTCAAAGAATGTATGGAATCCGTGAGTTTTGAAGTTAGACATCTGAAATTTTGGATTTACGAGTAACTTACTGTTAAAAAAAAAATTAATTATTTATTTATTTTGATATGTCACGAAACATTATGTGGCAAACCAAATTCCACGCGAGCGAAGCCGCGGGCAAAAGCTAGTAGATAGATAAAGTATACTTTTAAAAAACAAATGGTATGAAAACCTGATTTGCTTCTTATAAATAAATTACAAGCTGGGGCCAATTAAATTTGATTATTTCGTTTGGCTGAGGCACTTTTTTAGTGATCCTATTTCTAGTTTTTTTTTTTTTTTTTTTTTTTTTTTTTTATTGATATTTACAACTGTAATAACATTACATCAAGTAAATTGGCTGTATGAACAAAGGACATGAACAAAAAAATCACTTGTTGAGAAACTATCCATTGATAGCACTCCAATATTTCTAGTTTAAATTTAAATTTGTTATAAAAATGAAAAAAAAAAGAACGTGAGATTACCTGTAGTACAAGTGTATTACATCAAAAAGTGTTTTTGCTGTTTTATACCATTAAATACTGCCATTAAATTAAGGTATTTCACATTATTGAGTACATTTAAACATTAACAATTAATATTTATAATACACATCTATAAGAAGGTGAGGAGAAATGATACCGTCAGTCTTACTGAAACGTACCATGCGTAAACCGCTTGTTGGAAAATATCTTTTTAAATGTTTTTATACTGAAAATCCATGTATCACCCCGCATGAGATACTTTTTAAATATGTATATATTATCCTACTTCTTACAATTTTTTTTTCCGTTTAAGTGAAAATTTAATTCATATCCTTCCTTACCATCATCCATATTTTAACAGATATGTAGGAATGGATTTCATTTTTAATTAAATAAATTGAACTTTTTTTCTTTCAAATTTAAAAATGTATTAAATAATACAACAATTGAATATTATGAAGGACATATTACAACAAGTAAGTAAAGGCAACTAGAGGCACTACCCACTGGTAGAACCCAAATAACAGATTTAGGTAGGAAGTTCTAGATCTTCTTTTCAAACACATCGGAGGATATTTCTACTTTGGATTATCGGAAATTAATGAGGAATCTAGTTTGAGACTAGTTGGTTTGAGTGGAATTAAGTTTGTCATGAAAGGATTGATATCGGGTTCGAGCCAAATGAGCTACAAATGGAACATTAAAGTCATTATAGATGACTTTATTCATAAATAATATGGAGCATTGAGAACTTTACGTAGGGTTTATGATTGTAAGGATTGGATACGAGAGGAATTAAGTGGCATAATGGAGGCCAAAGCTCTACTCCGAAGATAAAAATAGGTTTTATAATAGTGTTGTATATGAGTCTTTTGTAATCAACAGGGGGAAGCTGAAATTAAATTGAAACAATTTATGCTATAATAAGTTTTTTGTTTACTTATTTCTTAATTTAACAAGGTTTTGATTATTTTTTTTTTTTTTTAATTTATTTATTTTTATTTCTATTTACCCAATTTTCTGAAGCAGCTTCCCTACTAATGTTGTTTACAAACTAAGACAGCCTAGATAGATAGGTAGCAGTATAGATTTTCGGATGCGATTTTGTTATTTTCCGGTATCTAGCACAGGTATTGTTGCATCCTAATGGTATGGGATAAGGCCTATCTCTGTATCCATATGTGCAACGAAGTGCGCGTATGGCTGAGACATGTGCTGATAGGCCCTGTTCTACCCAGGCATACCGTCCTTTGTACCTTCTACAACCGATTTCCCCGACGGTTCTGCATACGTTAACATCATAGTTATCAAAGGTCCAAAGAACCTATACTTATAACCAGTTTAATAGATTTCTGTTATCGATGGGTTATAATGTAGCAACATGATGGTTTGTAACTGATACCAAATTGTAACAGGCACTCGACAACCTTAAAATAACAGGTACTTAAGGTTTGAAGGACTATCCAAGTTAGGGTCTAGACAGTATGACTCAATCTAAGTATTTTTTTTTTAATTTTTAACCACATAGATTTCTATATTATTGAAACTTATATATTATTTATAACTAATATTATTGAAATAACATTGAGCTAAGTGTAAAGATTAAAATTGAAAGCTTCATTATATAATTAGATAGTTTGTAAAAAAAGAATAATTAAAAAAAAAATAGGGTATTTACAATTTTTGACCTGCTAAATTTTTTCCCCACAATTATATTAACCAGCCAAAACAACTCCTATTTGATTATTAAGGGATCTTTTCCATTTTAAAAATTACTAAATTAATTATTCCTATTGCTGTACAAATCGTACAGTAAGTAACTTACTATTACCTTAAATTCGACAAATAATAACTAATAATATAAATTCTCTTTGAATTTAATGAAGGGAATTAATTTAATGTTTGATTTATAGATTTATTAGAGAAACTTGATCTTATTCAAAATGTTTTATATCAATTTTATAAGCAAGAAAGTGCAATAATAATTTTTCCTAATAATTTTTAATTTGTTAACAACCATATAGGAACCCTGTGAGATCCGCAGACCTCTCTGGTGCTTACCCATTTTCTATAAGGTGGGCACCCTTAACTAAGGGGATATGAGAATAATAGTGGAATATGAGACGAGTGTGTTTTATTCTTTCTGGAATTATCAAGAAGAAGCAACATAGAAGTCAGTTAATACCGTTTATTACAATCGTGTTTCTTCTACTAAAGGAATACTTTTAACCTAAACCCGAAATAATAAAGATGCTTATACCCAAGCAAGAATGAACAAATAATATAAATAATCTACAATTAGTACTTACTTACTTAATATCTATGCATTAAATAAAAATTATTTCATGATATGTTCGTACAAATATGTTTGCATTTATACAGATATAGTACCAAATAAAAAAACTGTATCACAAAAAACCCATGGAGGGTTCTGGGTTCACAGATTGTATAGTGCAGGCGCTATAGGTAGTTGAGTATACAAAATGTGAGGACCGGCAACTATGTTCGGATTCTTATACCCGAGACCCCAAATAATAACAAAACACATCTTGCCACCAGCTGTGATGGTCCCTTCTATAATCAATAACTATGAATTACATTTATTGACTACTCGACAAATTTTACCTTATTTCTTTTCTATGAATCACCCAAATTATATTCGTGGGGTGACACTTTACTTACAAGATATGTTACAATTACCTCCAGACGTTATGCACGATATGAAGAGAGGAATGCATGCCGTCAAGCGAACTCCAGGAACATTCAATGCAGTTGGCTGTAACTTAGCACTAGAACAATCTCAAAATCGATCTTCTGCAGTGACTGGAGGCTTAATTGGGATCACTAAAAATGAAGAAGCAATGCAAAGATGGTTGCTTCTGTATCCTTTCAAAAATAGCGTTCACTCAATGCTTTCTTCATACCTTGGAATACAATCTGACACTACAGGTGGCATTAATAGTCATAATGAATGGACACAATCGAGAATTAATACGGACGAAAAGGATGTTGAAAATAGCATTAAATGGTTCAAAGCTTGCAATCCATTTAATAGTAGTGGGGATTGTGTCCTTCGTAATATTTTCACAGGTGAACTTGCTGAAGAATCAACTTCACGATGCTTACTTAATGTTGAAGAAAATGGAGAGACTCTATTAAATATATACGAAAATGAAAGATTGTTCAAGAAAACTAAGAAATTATCGGATCCTATACAAAAAACTAAATTTTACAACTTTGAAGATACTCCGGCGAGAACAAACAAAAATACTTCCAACAAAAAATTACAAGACGTAACAGACATAGCAATTTTCCAAAAATCATTCATGGTGGCTTCTCAACGTAGATTTGATACAAAGATATTAGCATCGTATGAGGTATTGAATTACTGCAACTATCTCTTTGATAATGAGGGATTTTATAGGAAGTCACGAAAATCACAACTAGTCGTTGAAATTCAAAAAAACTATAACTGCGGTACGAGCACTCCGCAAGATATATTAAATTTAAATACTTTCAAAATTTATATAGTTGATGGTATGGCACTTGTTCACAAAATTCAATTAAATAAGTTCAATACTTTTGGTGATTTTGCCGAGGCTTTCTTCAAAAAAATTATGCAATTCTTTACGTTGCCTGATGTGAAGAGAATAGATGCAATATTCGACAGATATGCCGATATTTCTATAAAATTTTTGAAGTCAAAGTTACGGAAGAAAGGCCAAATTATTAAAAATGTCATAATTTCAAGTCATTCTGCTGATAGTAAAGCTTTTCTTGCAAACATTCAAAATAAATTAAAACTTATTAAATTTCTTTGCACTAATGCTCCAAAATATGCACAAGTTAATGAAGACTGCGAGATGTACATTTGTGGAGGATTCGACGATCCAACTAAATGTTTCAAGTTACAAGGTTCGTTATTTTGTGAGGTACTTTAATTACAATCAAACCATTTAGAAGCTGATTCAAGAATGCTTTGCCATATGTTCCATGCAGTAAGGATTCAATCTGCTCATATTATAATCAGCGCTGATACAGATGTATTCATATTGGGAATTTATTTGTGGAAATACTTAGCAAATATCGGGTGTCTTGGTCTATGGTTCGATGGTTCTCATACAAAGAAACATTTTCTACGATGCCATTCAGCTGCTGAATCACTGGGTGAAAGGATATGAGATATTTTGCCAGCATTACATGCTATATGTGGTAGCGACACTACTAGCAGATTTGGCAGTAAAATGCAATGTTTGAAAGCTGCACCTGAAGATTTTGAAAAATAGCTCTTATATCTTTGGGAAACCTTGACCTAAATAATGAACAATCGAAACAGTATGCAATTATTTCTTTTAAAAAAAAAAATAATTGCTGATGAACTCAGATATAAACTGATTTCACAAAACATAGGTTTCGGTTTTAATTTGATGAAAGTTATATGCACATCAGATGCTTTGCATTTGCATTTATTAAGGGCTACAGTATAAACATTTATTTGGAAAAATTCTTATCAAACACAATTACACCCCATCGATTATTGTTTGTACGGTTATGAAAAGTTGAATGGTGACTTACGTTCACGACAAATGACTAAGCTGCCTTTACCAGAGTTATCAATTCAACCTTGTAAATGTAATCAAATTTACTTTGTATTTCTCTATGTAAATGTATTAATAACAATTGTCTAAATATAAACGAGTAATTATTTGCCTACTTTATGTATATTTAAATTTACTGTTTTTTTATATGTATAATATTTTATATTAATGAAAAAGATTTTATTACTTTTATTTTTTCATTTAGCAATCCATCGTCACTTTCACCATTAGAAAAAAGTATAAATTATTACTGAAATAATCATTAAAATGATTTTATAGATTGTACTCAATACATTTCCTTTACAAATAAAAGTAGAGGGGTAAAAAAAAGAAAATGGACCAAATATTTGACCGGCAAGATCCGCGTTATTAATTTTTGACCTTTTCTTAACTTAAATGGTGGAATTCGGTCCTTACATTTTGCATACTCACTTACCTCTAGCGCCCGGTCTAGTAGGGACAGCGGATGTCCCGGGAGGTTACTTTTCCCAGATCACGCTCAATCTCCAAATATTTTTTTTAGTTCAGAGTACCTAATTTATAGAGGCTGGGTGAACCCCTGGCGGGTCTATAGATCTTTCAGGATACATCCATGCCTGTTAACAGTATACAAAAATTATTTATCACAGCCGGATTTAAACCCGAGGCCATAATAATAACCTACATTTAATAATTATATTTGTTTACTTATTATAATGCAATTACAGGCAAAACATTTTAAATTAATTGATCGTGTGATTATTTTTATAATGAATAAATTGCGTAATTATACTTATATAAATTATAATTATAATAAATAAATTATAAATTTATTATAATAAAAAATAAATTTAGAAATAAATAAACAGTTTTTGACCTTTTAATAATAAATTTTATGGAAGTAATTAGATATAGACCACCTGAGATAACCTGCCAGTTAGGTTTTGATAAATTAATTAATTTCGAAACGTTGAAGTTAATTGGATATAGGGGTTGTCGCGTGGCTTTGGATAAGCTGGGTTTATTTTTATTTATTTTTCCTGTGGAATAACTTTACTTTTTACAAAAAATAAAAAACGAAATTCGTATCGAGTAGATTTTATAAATATTTTTTAATAATCGCCATGGGTCTTTGACTTATTTTTATATATTTTTAAAATCCATAATATTGTGAATTTTACGATAGATAAACGAATAGAATGTCAGCCAACGAATACATCTGACCAACAAATAGGCCTTTCGAGAAGAATATCTATTAATCTCAGAAAAACCTTTAGATTATGACAATTAAGACGAAGTTGAATAGTTTTATCTTTTGTCTTGAAGATTATTAATATTGATTCAGTTTAGTTTAACAATTTAAACTAAAGAATTCATTGGTAAAATTAATTCAGTCAAGTTTAACATTTTTTAGTTTATATAAATTGTTAACATGTAATCATATTTTGTTGTTGTAATTTATATGGTTCTTAACCCTCATATATATATATATATATATAAAAGATTTCGTCGTGACTGAAAAGACAACCGCAGAGCCATGGAATGGCATAAGCTACAGACTTGAAGTTCGGACAGTAGGTACAGTTTATAAGGCCAACGCGCACTAAGAAAGGATTTTTCAAAATTCGTCCCTTAAGAGGGTAAAAAGGTGACAAAAGTTTCTTCTAAAAATAAACGTCATTTTTAAAGCGAGCACCATGAATTTTTAGATTTAGTTTCTACATTAAAATAAAGAAATATGTGTTTTATTATTTTTTGAAAATCAACTCCTAAAAGTCTATCTATCTATCTATCTATCTATCTATCTATATATATATATATATATATATATATATATATATATATATATATATAAAAATCATACGTGACGATATTTGTTCGTGCTAATCTCCGAAACTACTGGACCGATTTTAATGAAATTTCCCCCAGATACGTAACATTGTCCAACTTAAAATACAGGCTATATTTTGTTTCGATAATGACCGCGATATTTTTATTGCAAAATCATATTTTTTTCGAACCTGCTGCATTTTTGATATGTTGTAAGGGCATGTCTGAGTAGTGTTTGTTCACCGAATATTGATGTGAAAACTTTTGGTGGCCGAATAACCTCGAAATTTTCGGAGTTATTTCACTTTTTGGCTTTATCTCTTATCTGGTGCGTTTTTTGAAATAAAACCTAGGTAAACATTTCTAAATAAGATTAAATTTTCTACAATTTGGGCCAGGCCGCAGTTCTGTAGGTCTAATAGATTCTTCTTCTAGATACAACAAAAGAGTTGTATGTTGAACGTCTTGGTGGTGGGGTGCTGTCTCATGTTTGGAGCCTGTTTGGGCTGTTGATCGTTGGGATATATTGCACCTTTTTCTTCGAGATGTGATTCACATAACCCTTTTTTGTTTTTGTGTCTTGATAATGCCTGAATAGGCGAAACGTCAACTGGTAAGTGAGTGTATTACTGGATTTGAAACATAAGGCTTTGCATTGTGGTTTTTCCCAATTGCATTATAATGAATAATATGGTTTCTTTTTGAGTTTTTGGCTCTATTTTATTCAATATATATATATAATAAGCTTTATTTTTCTTCCCTCTTTCTTCTATGTACATTTACAAAATAATAAGTTCCAAACTACAAATACAATAAATAAATTCTAAAAGTTCTGTAATGAAAAGAAAAAAAGCCCCTTCTTTGGGCATAAGCCTCTCCCAATTTGTCCCAGTTACATCTGTTCCAAGCAGAACGGTGCCATAGTACTCCGATGAAGTTTTTTTATATTTGAATTAAACATAGCGTTTTCTAGTTATTCTATTCTCCAGTCAGCTAATAAACTTCTAACGTTAAGTTATTTCTTTCTATTTCGAATTTTTGGAATTTTTGAAATGTTGTTTTGGGAGGTTGAGGTTATATTCCCCCTTGCTGACCAAACATTGTCATTTTCGATACATTTTTAGTTAACTTTGGTTTTTCTGTCTAAATATATAAATATGTGTATATATATATACACACATATATAAGTTAGGTCCTGGAGACCAACAATATTCACTTTAATCCTATAGTACTCCTATGTAAACAAAGAGAAGATATAAATGTAGGATTACGAGAACAATAAAGTCAGTTATCATTCAGAGTTCGTGTTATTCATTTGAAACCTTTTCTTTTTTTTTACTTATGTCTTTTGATACTCATTAAGTGGTGCAGAAACCCTGATGAGAAGAAAAACATTTTTTTTTTTTGGTAAAGTCATTTTTTTTGTGTTTCGTTTGACTTTGTGCATCAGTGAAGAAAAAAATGCCCGAACTTTATGACGGTGATATTTTAAGACCGGCGGTACTCACACTAGAACCGCAACCACAACAAGCACCACAACCACCGCTAGAATCTCAGGAATCAATTACAGATATAAATCCTGATTTCCCGATGTTACCTACCACTACGCTAGCGATGGCTCGTGCGGACATAGCGGCAAGGGAAGCGAACCTTATAGAGCGCATGAAATTGAGGAAAAATAATGCACGAACCTTAGGAGGGAGATCAGCGAATTAGAAAGGTTCGACGGAGAAGTCGGAGAATTGCACCACTTCCTGAAGGGCGGAGATAGAATCATGTACTACATCCAGTTACAGGTCGAAGCAAAAGATATTGATAGACGGCACCAGGCTCAGAGCAGCCCTAATATGCCGAGTAAGAAGGAACATCCTCAACTTAATTGAGGCACACGAGACTCCGTGGCATACGGTCAGGGAGAGGCTATAGAAGGCATTTGGGGGAGGACGATGGGCGCCAGAGGAGGACATGCTCCAAATGTTCCAGAAATTAATGGATGAGTTTCTTCGGGGGGTGGACGAAGATGTATGCCAAGTGTATATGGACGATCTGCTGGTATTTAGCAAAACCGAAAAACAGCATGTTGAGCATCTCAGGAGTGCGTTCAATAGGGTTCGGAGATTTGGATTGAAGCTATCCACCGAAAAATCATTGCTGGGAAAAGGAGAGGTTACCTTTTTGGGACACACCATTAGGCAGGAGGGAGTGAAACCTGATAAGAGCAAAGTAGAGGCGATTTCCAGGATGGCGGTGCCGAGGGATGTGAAGGGCATACGTCGTCTATTAGGTTCACTGAACTACTATCGACGTTTTGTCCCGGAAATGGCAGAATATCTGGTCCTCATCAATAACCTCTTGAAAAAAGGACGGAAAATTTTTGTTACACCGGAGATGGAGAATAACATGTATGGCGCGGCTGCAAGAGGAACCTGTATTGGTTTTCCCGGACTTTGATAAGCCCTTCATGCTCACGACGGATGCCAGCGAATACGCACTGGGGGCGGTTTTGTCACAAGACGGGGAAAAAGGTGATCGCCCTGTGGCTTATGCTAGCAGACGCCTCACGGAGGCCAAGTTAAGGTACAGTGCATTAGAGCGCGAACTTTTGGGAATAGTGTGGGCTATAGATCACTTCCGACCTTACTTATTCGGAAGAAAGTTCGTGGTTCATACGGACCATAAACCCCTGCAATGGGTGGGTAAGCTGAAGGAATCATCCACTCGCATCTCACGGTGGAAGGAATTCTTAGGGCAGTACAATCTCGAGATTAAATATAAACCCGGCAAATAGAATGTGGTAGCCGATTGGCTGTCCCGGGCGATAATGATGAACGCATTGGAGGATGCGGGGGAGGGTTCGTCGCGGGACATCAGGCAGTTTTTACAAGAATGGACTCCGGAGGGGGAAGGGGTCCAGAGTTCTGATAGCAGAGAACAGGTAGATGAAGAGCAAGCAGAGGAAAGCTCCACCGGTGACAGACCGCGAGAGATGACAGAGCTAGAGGAAATAATTAATGACAAACAGCGTCAAGTTATAAGGAAGACAAGGACTTCGGGTCTACTAAAAATGGATTTTTCGAAATACGACATTTGAAGTGCAACATCATCACCGTCTGGTCACAACCCGTAGTCAGTGACGAAAACATTTGTCGGGTATTAAACGAAGCTTCCAGGCCGGGAAGAACAGCCTATCTGTACATTGGAAACGCCACCGTGTGGGATAAAGTACAGCGATTATGGAGGTTGGAACGATTGGGAGTAGACCGCAATTTTGTTCGCTGCACCATGATGGTAAAAACGATCCGGGAGACCGATCGCCAGAAAGAGATCACGGTAGCGTATTATCAGGGGAAAACAAATCACAGGGGAGTCACAGAAACAATTCAAGCGCTTAAGAGACGTTACTTCTGGTTGAATATGAAGGAAACTGTCAAACAAGTCGTGGGAGCATGCGATGTGTGTTTATCCACTAAATACGATAGACATCCTCCAAAAGGGTTACAAGAGGATACACCCAGTGCAGAGTCACCCCTGTCGGATCTGCAGATCGACACATTTTCCTGGAGAGGCTATAAGTGGGTAACACTGGTCGACTGTTTTAGCAAACTGGCTGCGGCCCATCTTATTCACGAGAAATCAGCGGATGCAGTCCTAGCGGCCCTTAGGACATGGTTTAAGGTATATGGGGTACCCGACAGCCTCCGATGGCGGGCTGGAGTTTGACAACGCCAAGATCAGAGAAGAAGCGAAGGGACTTGGCATCGTATGGAGAATCAACATCCCAGGACATCCTAAGAGTAGAGGAGTCATCGAGCGATTGCAAAGTGATCATCTGCGCATTTATCAGGTGGATAAAGGGTTAGAACCGGACGAAGCGATGGAAAAAGCAATCGCGGCGTATAACGAATCTATTCACTTCGTTACCAGCTTTTCGCCCTTTGAGGTTATTTTCGGGTTGCGACAAAGATGTAGGGACACCAGAGCTACAACCGTTGAGGTCGAGCTAACGAATCAAGTGGTGACTAATCGGATCTCGATCGCAAAACTGTGGGAGAAGGCTAAAGACAGACTAGAACGGGAAAAGCGGAGTCGAGTAGCAAGGGAAAACCTCAAGGTCAAGGATGTCATTGTGGGGGATCAAAATTGGTACGATCGTTTACAGGCAGAAAAGTTCCAATCGGGGGAAGGAATCGATACGCTACGAGGGGCCATTCCGAGTGGTAGCGATCAGAGAACATAATGTTGTAACTGTTGAATTCGTTAAAGATCCCAAACGGCGTAAGAATGTTCATATTGAACAACTTAAGCTTCCACAGGGAGAACATGCGTAACGGCCTGGAGTGTCCTGGCCGTCATATAGCAGTGTACAATTTCATGTATTACTATTTTCATGTCTGTAGTGTTAGTGTATATATAGTGTGAACCGTTTTTGAGGTGATTCTGTGTATCTGTTCTAAATTTTGTAGATATAGTTTTTATTTTTCTATCATTCGATTATCATTCATCTTAAAGGACATAAGTGGTGCGGTGAATCAACAATCGTCAGTGAAAGAGAGAATTTTATTTCTATGTTAACAAGTTCATTTTTTTAATGTTTATTTTGTAAATCATTATGTCTGTGTATATTGGATGTTGTTGGCCTTTCGGCCTCTGGCAGACTTCTTCAAGTTTCCAAAATTTTCCGAAAACTGGTGGGGGGGAGTTAGGTCCTGGAGACCAACAATATTCACTTTAATCCTATAGTACTCCTATGTAAACAAAGAGAAGATATAAATGTAGGATTACGAGAACAATAGTCAGTTATCATTCAGAGTTCGTGTTATTCATTTGAAACCTTTTCTTTTTTTTACTGTTGTCTTTCGATACTCGTTAAGTTATATATATATATATATATATATATATATATATATATATATATATATATATATATATATAGAGAGAGAGAGAGAGAGAGAGAGGGAGAGAGATTGGTTTCGCTAAGTGCAGGCTTTCTTAAAAGTGAAATGTCCTTAAGACTTAACCCAAGAAGCGTTAAGACTCAAGATTTTGCCAAAATTAATAATGCTTACCTGTAGCAGTACAACCCGGGTCTGGGGTTCAGTACATGGTATAGACTGTACCGACAACGTTTCACGGACAACAGATGTACAGGGAGGTGATCTGTGTAGATCACGTTCAACCGCCACATTTTCCCTCTTATTTTGGGTACCCACTTTATAGAGGCTGGGTGAGCCCTAGAAGGGTCCTAGATCTCATATGATCCGTCTTCGGCTGCTAACAGGTTAAATAAAAGTCTTGCCAGCAGCGTGATTTGAACCAGGATTTTCGGCATGACAACTCGGTTCTCTACCACTGATCCAATCCGCTCTCTTAATTCTACACTGCTCAGTATGCTTATATTAAAGAAAAAATCCCAGTTATGTGGTACCATATAAATAATAAGGAGTTTAAGAACATTATATAAAGTATCACTTTCGCTATACAATTTTAACAAAAGCTGTTATTTTTTATGTTGATATAATAGTTTTTAACGCCGATTTGAGAATTTCCACATTTAAAATAATATTTGTATGCCCATTATGACCATTATTGCCAAGTTAAAGAATTTTATAAAGTTATATAATTAATAAAATCAATCTCATGATGCAATAACTATATTGGAAAGAGGTTGTCTCATTCTGCATTTGGTCTCTTAATTAAAGCAGTTCCTCAATCATTCTTTTTATTATTTTAAACTGCAGCAGGCCCCTTGAGTTATTTCTAGAATTATTTGAAACAACTTAGTTAATTAAAATGCAAAAACTAAGTCGAGTAAACGTTACTCCTCAGCAACGACGACATAATATGCATCAGAAAAATTATTTAGAATAATATTGAATACACTTAACCTCCCCCCTCTGATTACTGCAAATAGCATAACTATTTGTTTAATAATTATGGAGTCCCGACACAGATTTATTTGCACAAAAAAACATTTCTTTCTCATAGGTAAAAAATTATTGGATATCCGATATAGCGCCAACACACAATAACTACAAAAAAAAAACCTGTACCACTACAACCCATGAAGGGTCTGGGGTTCAGTACATGGTAGAGACAGTACTGTTTCATGGACAACGGTTCTCCAAGGAGGTGACTTGTCCTAGATCACGCTCAACCGCCATTTCCCCTTTTTTGGGGTACCCTATTTTTATAATATTTTATAGAGGCTGGGTGAGCCCCAGGAGGGTCCTAGACCCTATATGATCCATCTCCCGCTGCAAACAGACTAAATAAAAATCATGGCCTGGAGCGGGATTTGAACCAGGATTTCCGGCATGGCAACTCAGAACTCTTACCACTGAGCCACTCCGCTCTCCAATAACTACTAATAACATAAAATAATTGCCAATGTTTTACAAAACTGGGCTGTGGCTATGTCATGGACACGGCCAAATGCTGTAGGTGAATACGTTCACGTGACGGGTAATATTATTTAAATAAAATATTATTTTGTAAGTATTATATCAAAGAAAACGATAGTTTTTCGTCGTAAATAATGTTGAGCGGTGTTGAATGCTGGCCCGGAGCAATGTCGAGACAATGTTCTTCATTACAAAGCATAGTGCTGCCTTGCTAGCAGAACCTCCGACCCCGATACACTTCTGTAACACAGTGGATGCTCGATCCGATCGTTGGCTGGCACGCAACTGGTTATTGTTTTAGCATGACATGAATCCCAGTGTGCTGTAATCTTGTAATGCTTATAAAATGGTGGACTAAGTAAGAATTGTAGCCAAGCTTTTACCATTTTGATAACCTCGCTCAGCTTTGTAGATTTATGTATGTATCTTATTCTTTATGTTAACATTGAACGCCTCATAATCGTCTAATTGACGTGGTAGCTGTTGCACCATTGTGTCCGCATCCACGAGTACATTGATGACTGGTCCGATTTATGATACCATAGACGACTGCAAGAGGGGCAGTTGCGATGATACTAGACGTGCATTGATAGGATCAATGGGCATTCCTTGTTGCTTAGGTGGATACCCAAATCCGGTTGAACGTGATAACGTACGTAAGCTCTGATAAGGAATTTATGCATTTATACTCAAGAGTGAATATTGATAGAAGAACTGATGAGATAATGGTATCAAAATGGGTAACGAACTATTTAAGAAAGTTTAATCCTGTAAACCAGTGAACTCCAAAGCCATTACTGTAAAACTACATCTTACAATAGGTTATGACAAAAGGACGGATTTCGTGCAGTAAAAATTTTAAAAACGTGCAATAAAAATAAAATACACTGAAAAACGTGCAATTCAACCTTCTACTGTGTGAAGAGGTGATGTGTAAGTAAAAAAATCAAATATTAAGTTAACATATTTATATACGTAATTATTATAATATACTTGGTTGGTACATAGTTTATTTGTCGTCCAATGACGAGCAGCTTTGTGTGAGTAACTGTTGAATTGGAGCTAATAAAAATAAAATAAAATGATATTTGGAGTAGTCAAATGCTATCGTGTGCTGCTTATGAGAAGATAGAATGTACTTACTTGAGTTGCAATGAGCATCCAATTGATTTATTGCAAGAAGTAAGAACTAAAAATTGTTTTCCCGTCTGATTTCAATTCCGGCTATGCTTTTATCCAAATTTTTATTTTTGAAGATTGGCTGGCTGTAACTTTAGGCGTTTTTACTATTGTTCTTGTTTACCGAACTAAACTCAACTTTAGAATGAAATGAATATAAAAGAGTAGGTTGGAAGTTTGAGTCAAATCAAATTATAACTTTGAAAGTGAATTCAAAGGAAACGTTGTTCGAAATTATACCATTTTCTTAAAGAGTTCGAAGAAATATTTGGAAATCATAAGCCATTTTTTCTTTCTAGGAAATTAAGAAGGTAAATATTATTTTTGATGATTTCAAAATAAATCACAACTATTCTCTATAGTAAAAATTAATACAAAATTCAATATTTTTAATGAAATATCAAAAAGTGCGCTTTCGTGAAATGAAAACCTAAAATGTGCAAATTTGTGCGGTAACATCCAAATTGTACAATTTCGTGCAAGATAAAATTTATATTATTTTAATCTCCTTTCCTTGATCCGAATAAGAATCGAATTTTCCTTGAATTCTGAGAAAGCAATAAAAGGTGTAATTGCACGGGAATCCGGTCTTTAGTTATGACACAATGACTTTTATACAAGTAGATATGTCGGTATTTAGAGTTATCAATGTTTATACAATTATTTATAATGACTTTTAAGGTGCGTTGATGAAGTAGAACCACAAAGAGAAATAGTTGATGGAATGATGATGTCTGCTATGTATTGTCAGCACCTTGAAAGTGATGCTGGGCGGCAATCATGAAAGGGAATGTGTTTTGGAAAAATAACAGACCTTTTGGTCCACTTATGGGGCATTTATGTTCAAGATGGTGGAGAAAGAAGGAAATGGGGGGCAAGCAAACTAGAGTGAGGAGGACAGTCTCTACACAGATCCTGAGGAAGAAGGAAGGAAGCGGAAGGAGAGCCAGCGAATGGAGCGGACCAAGAAGATGGCGAAATCCGGAGGCGGCAAAGCGAAGACCGACCTGTAACCCAATCTATTCCTGTTCACAGATAAGTTTAATTTGTTTCCTGTAAGGTATTTTATGGCAATCCCTTTTATATAGCAACATCTGAATCATTAACCTTGTTGTAAAGAAACCAACCTTAGAGAACAACGTTCACCTAATAGATCTTGATCGCATTATACAATTAGGTCACAGAATTGATTTCCTTTTAAACGCGTCTACTAGAAACATCATAGAATATGTATAATTTGATACCAGAGAGCAGAAGCGATGTTTAATGTGATAGATAGGTCTAAATGAAATCTGGGTATACTTTATTAGTAGAATTTAGCGAACGAAATTTCTCGATAATATTGAAACAGTAGTGATTTGAAGTTTCCTGAATAGGTATTGTGACGGAAGTAAGTCATATAGGAGACGGTTAAGGCTGGAAGGTATAGATCATACTAGGCTTGGACTAATTGCTCAAGCAGTATAAGTAATTTCGTGTTGTCAATTCGGCTCCCATTACAGGTCATCGGTTAAATAGACTTTGAGGAACAAAAAAGGTTTATTTCCACAAGTTTCGAATATGTATCCATCTCTTCTGGAAGTGGAGAAATATAGTTCTCGTATCGGTTCTTAATGGGAAATCCAAAAATATTTCATATAGGAACGAAAATAAGAAAAGACTAGTACAACGATAATTAATGCAAAAAAACTGTGGCTTTATATCATTTTGAAATAAAAAGATTAAACGGGTATGAATTAATTCTATTTTTCAAATATTTACTATTTTACTTCCATGATTTATATTGAATATTGAATAGTTTATGATACGATTCTTAAATAATTAATGTTATGTATCGTCGTTTTTGGGAAATTCATTTATAATTTTTATTAATTCTAAAAAAAGTTATAGACGTATTCTCATATGAATTATTGACAAACCAAACTAATTCTGCTGGTCAAAGAAAGTACGGAGCAAATAAGGTGGGTTCTGTCCCTTACATTTTGAAGGTAATGTAAAATTATAAAGAAACCAACCTTGGAGAACAACGTTCACCTAATAGATCTTGATCGCATTATACAATTAGGTCACAGAATTGATTTCCTTTTGAACGCGTCTATTAGAAACATCATAGAATATGTATAATTTGATACCAGACAGCAGAAACGATGTTTAATGTGATAGATAGGACTAAATGAAATCTGGGTATACTTTATTAGTAGAATTTAGCGAACGAAATTTCTCGATAATATTGGAACAGTAGTGATTTGAAGTTTCCTGAATCGGTATTGAGACGGAAGTAGGTCATATAGGAGACGGTTAAGGCTGGAAGGTATAGATCATACTAGGCTTGGACTAATTGCTCAAGCAGTATAAGTAATTTCGTGTTGTCAATTCGGCTCCCATTACAGGTCATCGGTTAAATAGACTTTGAGGAACAAAAAAGGTTTATTTCCACAAGTTTCGAATATGTATCCATCTCTTCTGGAAGTGGAGAAATATAGTTCTCGTATCGGTTCTTAATGGGAAATCCAAAAATATTTCATATCGGAACGAAAATAAGAAAAGACTAGTACAACGATAATTAATGCAAAAAAACTGTGGCTTTATATCATTTTGAAATAAAAAGATTAAACGGGTATGAATTAATTCTATTTTTCAAATATTTACTATTTTACTTCCATGATTTATATTGAATATTGAATAGTTTATGATACGATTCTTAAATAATTAATGTTATGTATCGTCGTTTTTGGGAAATTCATTTATAATTTTTATTAATTCTAAAAAAAGTTATAGACGTATTCTCATATGAATTATTGACAAACCAAACTAATTCTGCTGGTCAAAGAAAGTACGGAGCAAATAAGGTGGGTTCTGTCCCTTACATTTTGAAGGTAATGTAAAATTATAAAGAAACCAACCTTGGAGAACAACGTTCACCTAATAGATCTTGATCGCATTATACAATTAGGTCACAGAATTGATTTCCTTTTGAACGCGTCTATTAGAAACATCATAGAATATGTATAATTTGATACCAGACAGCAGAAACGATGTTTAATGTGATAGATAGGACTAAATGAAATCTGGGTATACTTTATTAGTAGAATTTAGCGAACGAAATTTCTCGATAATATTGGAACAGTAGTGATTTGAAGTTTCCTGAATCGGTATTGAGACGGAAGTAGGTCATATAGGAGACGGTTAAGGCTGGAAGGTATAGATCATACTAGGCTTGGACTAATTGCTCAAGCAGTATAAGTAATTTCGTGTTGTCAATTCGGCTCCCATTACAGGTCATCGGTTAAATAGACTTTGAGGAACAAAAAAGGTTTATTTCCACAAGTTTCGAATATGTATCCATCTCTTCTGGAAGTGGAGAAATATAGTTCTCGTATCGGTTCTTAATGGGAAATCCAAAAATATTTCATATAGGAACGAAAATAAGAAAAGACTAGTACAACGATAATTAATGCAAAAAAACTGTGGCTTTATATCATTTTGAAATAAAAAGATTAAACGGGTATGAATTAATTCTATTTTTCAAATATTTACTATTTTACTTCCATGATTTATATTGAATATTGAATAGTTTATGATACGATTCTTAAATAATTAATGTTATGTATCGTCGTTTTTGGGAAATTCATTTATAATTTTTATTAATTCTAAAAAAAGTTATAGACGTATTCTCATATGAATTATTGACAAACCAAACTAATTCTGCTGGTCAAAGAAAGTACGGAGCAAATAAGGTGGGTTCTGTCCCTTACATTTTGAAGGTAATGTAAAATTATAAAGAAACCAACCTTGGAGAACAACGTTCACCTAATAGATCTTGATCGCATTATACCATTAGGTCACAGAATTGATTTCCTTTTGAACGCGTCTATTAGAAACATCATAGAATATGTATAATTTGATACCAGACAGCAGAAACGATGTTTAATGTGATAGATAGGACTAAATGAAATCTGGGTATACTTTATTAGTAGAATTTAGCGAACGAAATTTCTCGATAATATTGGAACAGTAGTGATTTGAAGTTTCCTGAATCGGTATTGAGACGGAAGTAGGTCATATAGGAGACGGTTAAGGCTGGAAGGTATAGATCATACTAGGCTTGGACTAATTGCTCAAGCAGTATAAGTAATTTCGTGTTGTCAATTCGGCTCCCATTACAGGTCATCGGTTAAATAGACTTTGAGGAACAAAAAAGGTTTATTTCCACAAGTTTCGAATATGTATCCATCTCTTCTGGAAGTGGAGAAATATAGTTCTCGTATCGGTTCTTAATGGGAAATCCAAAAATATTTCATATAGGAACGAAAATAAGAAAAGACTAGTACAACGATAATTAATGCAAAAAAACTGTGGCTTTATATCATTTTGAAATAAAAAGATTAAACGGGTATGAATTAATTCTATTTTTCAAATATTTACTATTTTACTTCCATGATTTATATTGAATATTGAATAGTTTATGATACGATTCTTAAATAATTAATGTTATGTATCGTCGTTTTTGGGAAATTCATTTATAATTTTTATTAATTCTAAAAAAAGTTATAGACGTATTCTCATATGAATTATTGACAAACCAAACTAATTCTGCTGGTCAAAGAAAGTACGGAGCAAATAAGGTGGGTTCTGTCCCTTACATTTTGAAGGTAATGTAAAATTATAAAGAAACCAACCTTGGAGAACAACGTTCACCTAATAGATCTTGATCGCATTATACAATTAGGTCACAGAATTGATTTCCTTTTGAACGCGTCTATTAGAAACATCATAGAATATGTATAATTTGATAACAGAGAGCAGAAGCGATGTTTAATGTGATAGAGAGGTCTAAATGAAATCTGGGTATACTTTATTAGTAGAATTTAGCGAAAGAAATTTCTCGATAATATTGAAACAGTAGTGATTTGAAGTTTCCTGAATAGGTATTGTGACGGAAGTAAGTCATATAGGAGACGGTTAAGGCTGGAAGGTAGAGATCATAGTAGGCTTGTACTAATTGCTCAAGCAGTATCAGTAAATTCGTGTTGTCAATTCGGCTCCCATTACAGGTCATCGGTTAAATAGACTTTGAGGAACATAAAAGGTTTATTTCCACAAGTTTCGAATATGTATCCATCTCTTCTGGAAGTGGAGAAATATAGTTCTCGTATCGGTTCTTAATGGGAAATCCAAAAATATTTCATATAGGAACGAAAATAAGAAAAGACTAGTACAACGATAATTAATGCAAAAAAACTGTGGCTTTATATCATTTTGAAATAAAAAGATTAAACGGGTATGAATTAATTCTATTTTTCAAATATTTACTATTTTACTTCCATGATTTATATTGAATATTGAATAGTTTATGATACGATTCTTAAATAATTAATGTTATGTATCGTCGTTTTTGGGAAATTCATTTATAATTTTTATTAATTCTAAAAAAAGTTATAGACGTATTCTCATATGAATTATTGACAAACCAAACTAATTCTGCTGGTCAAAGAAAGTACGGAGCAAATAAGGTGGGTTCTGTCCCTTACATTTTGAAGGTAATGTAAAATTATAAAGAAACCAACCTTGGAGAACAACGTTCACCTAATAGATCTTGATCGCATTATACAATTAGGTCACAGAATTGATTTCCTTTTGAACGCGTCTATTAGAAACATCATAGAATATGTATAATTTGATACCAGACAGCAGAAACGATGTTTAATGTGATAGATAGGACTAAATGAAATCTGGGTATACTTTATTAGTAGAATTTAGCGAACGAAATTTCTCGATAATATTGGAACAGTAGTGATTTGAAGTTTCCTGAATCGGTATTGAGACGGAAGTAGGTCATATAGGAGACGGTTAAGGCTGGAAGGTATAGATCATACTAGGCTTGGACTAATTGCTCAAGCAGTATAAGTAATTTCGTGTTGTCAATTCGGCTCCCATTACAGGTCATCGGTTAAATAGACTTTGAGGAACAAAAAAGGTTTATTTCCACAAGTTTCGAATCTGTATCCATCTCTTCTGGAAGTGGAGAAATGTAGTTCTCGTATCGGTTCTTAATGGGAAATGCAAAAATATTTCATATAGGAACTAAAATAAGAAAAGACTAGTACAACGATAATTAATGCAAAAAAAACTGTGGCTTTATATCATTTTGAAATAAAAAGATTAAACGGGTATGAATTAATTCTATTTTTCAAATATTTACTATTTTACTTCCATGATTTATATTGAATATTGAATAGTTTATGATACGATTCTTAAATAATTAATGTTATGTATCGTCGTTTTTGGGAAATTCATTTATAATTTTTATTAATTCTAAAAAAAGTTATAGACGTATTCTCATATGAATTATTGACAAACCAAACTAATTCTGCTGGTCAAAGAAAGTACGGAGCAAATAAGGTGGGTTCTGTCCCTTACATTTTGAAGGTAATGTAAAATTATAACGAAACCAACCTTGGAGAACAACGTTCACCTAATAGATCTTGATCGCATTATACAATTAGGTCACAGAATTGATTTCCTTTTGAACGCGTCTATTAGAAACATCATAGAATATGTATAATTTGATACCAGACAGCAGAAACGATGTTTAATGTGATAGATAGGACTAAATGAAATCTGGGTATACTTTATTAGTAGAATTTAGCGAACGAAATTTCTCGATAATATTGGAACAGTAGTGATTTGAAGTTTCCTGAATCGGTATTGAGACGGAAGTAGGTCATATAGGAGACGGTTAAGGCTGGAAGGTATAGATCATACTAGGCTTGGACTAATTGCTCAAGCAGTATAAGTAATTTCGTGTTGTCAATTCGGCTCCCATTACAGGTCATCGGTTAAATAGACTTTGAGGAACAAAAAAGGTTTATTTCCACAAGTTTCGAATCTGTATCCATCTCTTCTGGAAGTGGAGAAATGTAGTTCTCGTATCGGTTCTTAATGGGAAATGCAAAAATATTTCATATAGGAACGAAAATAAGAAAAGACTAGTACAACGATAATTAATGCAAAAAAAACTGTGGCTTTATATCATTTTGAAATAAAAAGATTAAACGGGTATGAATTAATTCTATTTTTCAAATATTTACTATTTTACTTCCATGATTTATATTGAATATTGAATAGTTTATGATACGATTCTTAAATAATTAATGTTATGTATCGTCGTTTTTGGGAAATTTATTTATAATTTTTATTAATTCTAAAAAAAGTTATAAACGTAATCTCATATGAATTATTGACAAACCAAACTAATTCTGCTGGTCAAAAAAAGTACGGGGCAAATAATTTGTGTTCTGTCCCTTACATTTTGAAGGTAATGTAATATTGTAAAGAAACCAACCTTAGAGAACAACGTTCACCTAATAGATCTTGATCGCATTATACAATTAGGTCACATAATTGATTTCCTTTTGAACGCGTCTATTAGAAACATCATAGAATATGTATACTTTGATAACAGAGAGCTGAAGCGATTTTTAATGTGATAGATAGGTCTAAATGAAATCTGGGTATACTTTATTAGTAGAATTTAGCGAACGAAATTTCTCGATAATATTGAAACAGTAGTGATTTGAAGTGTCCTGAATAGGTATTGAGACGGAAGTAGGTCATATAGGAGACGGTTAAGGCTGGAAGGTATAGATCATACTAGGCTTGGACTAATTGCTCAAGCAGTATAAGTAATTTCGTGTTGTCAATTCGGCTCCCATTACAGGTCATCGGTTAAATAGACTTTGAGGAACAAAAAAGGTTTATTTCCACAAGTTTCGAATATGTATCCATCTCTTCTGGAAGTGGAGAAATATAGTTCTCGTATCGGTTCTTAATGGGAAATCCAAAAATATTTCATATAGGAACGAAAATAAGAAAAGACTAGTACAACGATAATTAATGCAAAAAAAACTGTGGCTTTATATCATTTTGAAATAAAAAGATTAAACGGGTATGAATTAATTCTATTTTTCAAATATTTACTATTTTACTTCCATGATTTATATTGAATATTGAATAGTTTATGATACGATTCTTAAATAATTAATGTTATGTATCGTCGTTTTTGGGAAATTAATTTATAATTTTTATTAATTCTAAAAAAAGTTATAGACGTATTCTCATATGAATTATTGACAAACCAAACTAATTCTGCTGGTCAAAGAAAGTACGGAGCAAATAAGGTGGGTTCTGTCCCTTACATTTTGAAGGTAATGTAAAATTATAAAGAAACCAACCTTGGAGAACAACGTTCACCTAATAGATCTTGATCGCATTATACAATTAGGTCACAGAATTGATTTCCTTTTGAACGCGTCTATTAGAAACATCATAGAATATGTATAATTTGATAACAGAGAGCAGAAGCGATGTTTAATGTGATAGAGAGGTCTAAATGAAATCTGGGTATACTTTATTAGTAGAATTTAGCGAAAGAAATTTCTCGATAATATTGAAACAGTAGTGATTTGAAGTTTCCTGAATAGGTATTGTGACGGAAGTAAGTCATATAGGAGACGGTTAAGGCTGGAAGGTAGAGATCATAGTAGGCTTGTACTAATTGCTCAAGCAGTATCAGTAAATTCGTGTTGTCAATTCGGCTCCCATTACAGGTCATCGGTTAAATAGACTTTGAGGAACATAAAAGGTTTATTTCCACAAGTTTCGAATATGTATCCATCTCTTCTGGAAGTGGAGAAATATAGTTCTCGTATCGGTTCTTAATGGGAAATCCAAAAATATTTCATATAGGAACGAAAATAAGAAAAGACTAGTACAACGATAATTAATGCAAAAAAACTGTGGCTTTATATCATTTTGAAATAAAAAGATTAAACGGGTATGAATTAATTCTATTTTTCAAATATTTACTATTTTACTTCCATGATTTATATTGAATATTGAATAGTTTATGATACGATTCTTAAATAATTAATGTTATGTATCGTCGTTTTTGGGAAATTCATTTATAATTTTTATTAATTCTAAAAAAAGTTATAGACGTATTCTCATATGAATTATTGACAAACCAAACTAATTCTGCTGGTCAAAGAAAGTACGGAGCAAATAAGGTGGGTTCTGTCCCTTACATTTTGAAGGTAATGTAAAATTATAAAGAAACCAACCTTGGAGAACAACGTTCACCTAATAGATCTTGATCGCATTATACAATTAGGTCACAGAATTGATTTCCTTTTGAACGCGTCTATTAGAAACATCATAGAATATGTATAATTTGATAACAGAGAGCAGAAGCGATGTTTAATGTGATAGAGAGGTCTAAATGAAATCTGGGTATACTTTATTAGTAGAATTTAGCGAAAGAAATTTCTCGATAATATTGAAACAGTAGTGATTTGAAGTTTCCTGAATAGGTATTGTGACGGAAGTAAGTCATATAGGAGACGGTTAAGGCTGGAAGGTAGAGATCATAGTAGGCTTGTACTAATTGCTCAAGCAGTATCAGTAAATTCGTGTTGTCAATTCGGCTCCCATTACAGGTCATCGGTTAAATAGACTTTGAGGAACATAAAAGGTTTATTTCCACAAGTTTCGAATATGTATCCATCTCTTCTGGAAGTGGAGAAATATAGTTCTCGTATCGGTTCTTAATGGGAAATCCAAAAATATTTCATATAGGAACGAAAATAAGAAAAGACTAGTACAACGATAATTAATGCAAAAAAAACTGTGGCTTTATATCATTTTGAAATAAAAAGATTAAACGGGTATGAATTAATTCTATTTTTCAAATATTTACTATTTTACTTCCATGATTTATATTGAATATTGAATAGTTTATGATACGATTCTTAAATAATTAATGTTATGTATCGTCGTTTTTGGGAAATTTATTTATAATTTTTATTAATTCTAAAAAAAGTTATAGACGTATTCTCATATGAATTATTGACAAACCAAACTAATTCTGCTGGTCAAAGAAAGTACGGAGCAAATAAGGTGGGTTCTGGCCCTTACATTTTGAAGGTAATGTAAAATTATAAAGAAACCAACCTTGGAGAACAACGTTCACCTAATAGATCTTGATCGCATTATACAATTAGGTCACAGAATTGATTTCCTTTTGAACGCGTCTATTAGAAACATCATAGAATATGTATAATTTGATACCAGACAGCAGAAACGATGTTTAATGTGATAGATAGGACTAAATGAAATCTGGGTATACTTTATTAGTAGAATTTAGCGAACGAAATTTCTCGATAATATTGGAACAGTAGTGATTTGAAGTTTCCTGAATCGGTATTGAGACGGAAGTAGGTCACATAGGAGACGGTTAAGGCTGGAAGGTATAGATCATACTAGGCTTGGACTAATTGCTCAAGCAGTATAAGTAATTTCGTGTTGTCAATTCGGCTCCCATTACAGGTCATCGGTTAAATAGACTTTGAGGAACAAAAAAGGTTTATTTCCACAAGTTTCGAATCTGTATCCATCTCTTCTGGAAGTGGAGAAATATAGTTCTGTTATCGGTTCTTAATGGGAAATCCAAAAATATTTCATATAGGAACGAAAATAAGAAAAGACTAGTACAACGATAATTAATGCAAAAAAACTGTGGCTTTATATCATTTTGAAATAAAAAGATTAAACGGGTATGAATTAATTCTATTTTTCAAATATTTACTATTTTACTTCCATGATTTATATTGAATATTGAATAGTTTATGATACGATTCTTAAATAATTAATGTTATGTATCGTTGTTTTTGGGAAATTCATTTATAATTTTTATTAATTCTAAAAAAAGTTATAAACGTAATTTCATATGAATTATTGACAAACCAAACTAATTCTGCTGGTCAAAAAAAGTACGGGGCAAATAAGTTGTGTTCTGTCCCTTACATTTTGAAGGTAATGTAATATTGTAAAGAAACCAACCTTAGAGAACAACGTTCACCTAATAGATCATGATCGCATTATACAATTAGGTCACATAATTGATTTCCTTTTGAACGCGTCTATTAGAAACATCATAGAATATGTATAATTTGATAACAGAGAGCTGAAGCGATTTTTAATGTGATAGATAGGTCTAAATGAAATCTGGGTATACTTTATTAGTAGAATTTAGCGAACGAAATTTCTCGATAATATTGAAACAGTAGTGATTTGAAGTGTCCTGAATAGGTATTGTGACGGAAGTAAGTCATATAGGAGACGGTTAAGGCTGGAAGGTAGAGATCATAGTAGGCTTGTACTAATTGCTCAAGCAGTATCAGTAAATTCGTGTTGTCAATTCGGCTCCCATTACAGGTCATCGGTTAAATAGACTTTGAGGAACAAAAAAGGTTTATTTCCACAAGTTTCGAATATGTATCCATCTCTTCTGGAAGTGGACAAATATAGTTCTCGTATCGGTTCTTAATGGGAAATCCAAAAATATTTCATATAGGAACGAAAATAAGAAAAGACTAGTACAACGATAATTAATGCAAAAAAACTGTGGCTTTATATTATTTTGAAATAAAAAGATTAAACGGGTATGAATTAATTCTATTTTTCAAATATTTACTATTTTACTTCCATGATTTATATTGAATATTGAATAGTTTATGATACGATTCTTAAATAATTAATGTTATGTATCGTCGTTTTTGAGAAATTCATTTATAATTTTTATTAATTCTAAAAAAAGTTATAGACGTATTCTCATATGAATTATTGACAAACCAAACTAATTCTGCTGGTCAAAGAAAGTACGGAGCAAATAAGGTGGGTTCTGTCCCTTACATTTTGAAGGTAATGTAAAATTATAAAGAAACCAACCTTGGAGAACAACGTTCACCTAATAGATCTTGATCGCATTATACAATTAGGTCACAGAATTGATTTCCTTTTGAACGCGTCTATTAGAAACATCATAGAATATGTATAATTTGATAACAGAGAGCAGAAGCGATGTTTAATGTGATAGAGAGGTCTAAATGAAATCTGGGTATACTTTATTAGTAGAATTTAGCGAAAGAAATTTCTCGATAATATTGAAACAGTAGTGATTTGAAGTTTCCTGAATAGGTATTGTGACGGAAGTAAGTCATATAGGAGACGGTTAAGGCTGGAAGGTAGAGATCATAGTAGGCTTGTACTAATTGCTCAAGCAGTATCAGTAAATTCGTGTTGTCAATTCGGCTCCCATTACAGGTCATCGGTTAAATAGACTTTGAGGAACAAAAAAGGTTTATTTCCACAAGTTTCGAATATGTATCCATCTCTTCTGGAAGTGGACAAATATAGTTCTCGTATCGGTTCTTAATGGGAAATCCAAAAATATTTCATATAGGAACGAAAATAAGAAAAGACTAGTACAACGATAATTAATGCAAAAAAACTGTGGCTTTATATCATTTTGAAATAAAAAGATTAAACGGGTATGAATTAATTCTATTTTTCAAATATTTACTATTTTACTTCCATGATTTATATTGAATATTGAATAGTTTATGATACGATTCTTAAATAATTAATGTTATGTATCGTCGTTTTTGGGAAATTCATTTATAATTTTTATTAATTCTAAAAAAAGTTATAGACGTATTCTCATATGAATTATTGACAAACCAAACTAATTCTGCTGGTCAAAGAAAGTACGGAGCAAATAAGGTGGGTTCTGTCCCTTACATTTTGAAGGTAATGTAAAATTATAAAGAAACCAACCTTGGAGAACAACGTTCACCTAATAGATCTTGATCGCATTATACAATTAGGTCACAGAATTGATTTCCTTTTGAACGCGTCTATTAGAAACATCATAGAATATGTATAATTTGATAACAGAGAGCAGAAGCGATGTTTAATGTGATAGAGAGGTCTAAATGAAATCTGGGTATACTTTATTAGTAGAATTTAGCGAAAGAAATTTCTCGATAATATTGAAACAGTAGTGATTTGAAGTTTCCTGAATAGGTATTGTGACGGAAGTAAGTCATATAGGAGACGGTTAAGGCTGGAAGGTAGAGATCATAGTAGGCTTGTACTAATTGCTCAAGCAGTATCAGTAAATTCGTGTTGTCAATTCGGCTCCCATTACAGGTCATCGGTTAAATAGACTTTGAGGAACATAAAAGGTTTATTTCCACAAGTTTCGAATATGTATCCATCTCTTCTGGAAGTGGAGAAGTATAGTTCTCGTATCGGTTCTTAATGGGAAATCCAAAAATATTTCATATAGGAACGAAAATAAGAAAAGACTAGTACAACGATAATTAATGCAAAAAAACTGTGGCTTTATATCATTTTGAAATAAAAAGATTAAACGGGTATGAATTAATTCTATTTTTCAAATATTTACTATTTTACTTCCATGATTTATATTGAATATTGAATAGTTTATGATACGATTCTTAAATAATTAATGTTATGTATCGTCGTTTTTGGGAAATTTATTTATAATTTTTATTAATTCTAAAAAAAGTTATAGACGTATTCTCATATGAATTATTGACAAACCAAACTAATTCTGCTGGTCAAAGAAAGTACGGAGCAAATAAGGTGGGTTCTGGCCCTTACATTTTGAAGGTAATGTAAAATTATAAAGAAACCAACCTTGGAGAACAACGTTCACCTAATAGATCTTGATCGCATTATACAATTAGGTCACAGAATTGATTTCCTTTTGAACGCGTCTATTAGAAACATCATAGAATATGTATAATTTGATACCAGACAGCAGAAACGATGTTTAATGTGATAGATAGGACTAAATGAAATCTGGGTATACTTTATTAGTAGAATTTAGCGAACGAAATTTCTCGATAATATTGGAACAGTAGTGATTTGAAGTTTCCTGAATCGGTATTGAGACGGAAGTAGGTCACATAGGAGACGGTTAAGGCTGGAAGGTATAGATCATACTAGGCTTGGACTAATTGCTCAAGCAGTATAAGTAATTTCGTGTTGTCAATTCGGCTCCCATTACAGGTCATCGGTTAAATAGACTTTGAGGAACAAAAAAGGTTTATTTCCACAAGTTTCGAATCTGTATCCATCTCTTCTGGAAGTGGAGAAATATAGTTCTCGTATCGGTTCTTAATGGGAAATCCAAAAATATTTCATATAGGAACGAAAATAAGAAAAGATTAGTACAACGATAATTAATGCAAAAAAACTGTGGCTTTATATCATTTTGAAATAAAAAGATTAAACGGGTATGAATTAATTCTATTTTTCAAATATTTACTATTTTACTTCCATGATTTATATTGAATATTGAATAGTTTATGATACGATTCTTAAATAATTAATGTTATGTATCGTCGTTTTTGGGAAATTCATTTATAATTTTTATTAATTCTAAAAAAAGTTATAAACGTAATTTCATATGAATTATTGACAAACCAAACTAATTCTGCTGGTCAAAAAAAGTACGGGGCAAATAAGTTGTGTTCTGTCCCTTACATTTTGAAGGTAATGTAATATTGTAAAGAAACCAACCTTAGAGAACAACGTTCACCTAATAGATCTTGATCGCATTATACAATTAGGTCACATAATTGATTTCCTTTTGAACGCGTCTATTAGAAACATCATAGAATATGTATAATTTGATAACAGAGAGCTGAAGCGATTTTTAATGTGATAGATAGGTCTAAATGAAATCTGGGTATACTTTATTAGTAGAATTTAGCGAACGAAATTTCTCGATAATATTGAAACAGTAGTGATTTGAAGTGTCCTGAATAGGTATTGTGACGGAAGTAAGTCATATAGGAGACGGTTAAGGCTGGAAGGTAGAGATCATAGTAGGCTTGTACTAATTGCTCAAGCAGTATCAGTAAATTCGTGTTGTCAATTCGGCTCCCATTACAGGTCATCGGTTAAATAGACTTTGAGGAACAAAAAAGGTTTATTTCCACAAGTTTCGAATATGTATCCATCTCTTCTGGAAGTGGACAAATATAGTTCTCGTATCGGTTCTTAATGGGAAATCCAAAAATATTTCATATAGGAACGAAAATAAGAAAAGACTAGTACAACGATAATTAATGCAAAAAAACTGTGGCTTTACATCATTTTGATATAAAAAGATTAAACGGGTATGAATTAATTCCATTTATAGAATATTGACTATTTTACATCCATTATTTATATTGAATATTGAATAGTTCATGGTACGGTTCTTAAATAATTAATGTTATGTATCGTGGTTTTTGGGAAATTCATTTATACTTTTTATTAATTCTAAAAAAAGTTATAGACGTATTCTCATATGAATTATTGACAAACCAAACTAATTCTGCTGGTCAAAGAAAGTACGGAGCAAATAAGGTGGGTTCTGTCCCTTACATTTTGAAGGTAATGTAAAATTATAAAGAAACCAACCTTGGAGAACAACGTTCACCTAATAGATCTTGATCGCATTATACAATTAGGTCACAGAATTGATTTCCTTTTGAACGCGTCTATTAGAAACATCATAGAATATGTATAATTTGATACCAGAGAGCAGAAGCGATGTTTAATGTGATAGATAGGTCTAAATGAAATCTGGGTATACTTTATTAGTAGAATTTAGCGAACGAAATTTCTCGATAATATTGGAACAGTAGTGATTTGAAGTTTCCTGAATCGGTATTGAGACGGAAGTAGGTCATATAGGAGACGGTTAAGGCTGGAAGGTATAGATCATACTAGGCTTGGACTAATTGCTTAAGCAGTATAAGTAATTTCGTGTTGTCAATTCGGCTCCCATTACAGGTCATCGGTTAAATAGACTTTGAGGAACATAAAAGGTTTATTTCCACAAGTTTCGAATATGTATCCATCTCTTCTGGAAGTGGAGAAATACTGTTCTCGTATCGGTTCTTAATTGGAAATCCAAAAAAATTTCCTATAGGAACGAAAATAAGAAAAGATTAGTACAACGATAATTAATGCAAAAAAACTGTGGCTTTATATCATTTTGAAATAAAAAGATTAATTGGGTACGAATTAATTCCATTTTTAGAATATTGACTATTTTACATCCATTATTTATAATGAATGTTGAATAGTTCATGGTACGGTTCTTAAATAATTAATGTTATGTATCGTGGTTTTTGGGAAATTCATTTATAATTTTTATTAATTCTAAAAAAAGTTATAGACGTATTCTCATATGAATTATTGACAAACCAAACTAATTCTGCTGGTCAAAGAAAGTACGGAGCAAATGAGTGGGTTCTGTCCCTTACATTTTGAAGGTAATGTAATATTGTAAAGAAACCAACCTTAGAGAACAATGTTCACCTATTAGATCTTAATCGCATTATACAATTAGGTCACAGAATTGATTTCCTTTTGAACGCGTCTATTGGAAACATCATAGAATATGTATAATTTGATACCAGAAAGCAGAAACGATGTTTAATGTGATAGATAGTTCTAAATGAAATCTGGGTATACTTTATTAGTAGAATTTAGCGAACGAAATTTCTCGATAATATTGAAACAGTAGTGATTTGAAGTTTCCTGAATAGGTATTGTGACGGAAGTAAGTCATATAGGAGACGGTTAAGGCTGGAAGGTAGAGATCATAGTAGGCTTGTACTAATTGCTCAAGCAGTATCAGTAAATTCGTGTTGTCAATTCGGCTCCCATTACAGGTCATCGGTTAAATAGACTTTGAGGAACATAAAAGGTTTATTTCCACAAGTTTCGAATATGTATCCATCTCTTCTGGAAGTGGAGAAATATAGTTCTCGTATCGGTTCTTAATGGGAAATCCAAAAATATTTCATATAGGAACGAAAATAAGAAAAGACTAGTACAACGATAATTAATGCAAAAAAATGTGGCTTTATATCATTTTGAAATAAAAAGATTAAACGGGTATGAATTAATTCTATTTTTCAAATATTTACTATTTTACTTCCATGATTTATATTGAATATTGAATAGTTTATGATACGATTCTTAAATAATTAATGTTATGTATCGTCGTTTTTGGGAAATTCATTTATAATTTTTATTAATTCTAAAAAAAGTTATAGACGTATTCTCATATGAATTATTGACAAACCAAACTAATTCTGCTGGTCAAAGAAAGTACGGAGCAAATAAGGTGGGTTCTGTCCCTTACATTTTGAAGGTAATGTAAAATTATAAAGAAACCAACCTTGGAGAACAACGTTCACCTAATAGATCTTGATCGCATTATACAATTAGGTCACAGAATTGATTTCCTTTTGAACGCGTCTATTAGAAACATCATAGAATATGTATAATTTGATAACAGAGAGCAGAAGCGATGTTTAATGTGATAGAGAGGTCTAAATGAAATCTGGGTATACTTTATTAGTAGAATTTAGCGAACGAAATTTCTCGATAATATTGAAACAGTAGTGATTTGAAGTTTCCTGAATAGGTATTGTGACGGAAGTAAGTCATATAGGAGACGGTTAAGGCTGGAAGGTAGAGATCATAGTAGGCTTGTACTAATTGCTCAAGCAGTATCAGTAAATTCGTGTTGTCAATTCGGCTCCCATTACAGGTCATCGGTTAAATAGACTTTGAGGAACATAAAAGGTTTATTTCCACAAGTTTCGAATATGTATCCATCTCTTCTGGAAGTGGAGAAATATAGTTCTCGTATCGGTTCTTAATGGGAAATCCAAAAATATTTCATATAGGAACGAAAATAAGAAAAGACTAGTACAACGATAATTAATGCAAAAAAACTGTGGCTTTATATCATTTTGAAATAAAAAGATTAAACGGGTATGAATTAATTCTATTTTTCAAATATTTACTATTTTACTTCCATGATTTATATTGAATATTGAATAGTTTATGATACGATTCTTAAATAATTAATGTTATGTATCGTGGTTTTTGGGAAATTAATTTATAATTTTTATTAATTCTAAAAAAAGTTATAGACGTATTCTCATATGAATTATTGACAAACCAAACTAATTCTGCTGGTCAAAAAAAGTACAGGGCAAATAACTTGTGTTCTGTCCCTTACATTTTGAAGTTAATGTAATATTGTAAGGAAACCAACCTTAGAGAACAACGTTCACCTAATAGATCTAGATCGCATTATACAATTGGGTCACAGAATTGATTTCCTTTTGAACGCGTCTATTGGAAACATCATAGAATATGTATAATTTGATACCAGACAGCAGAAGCGATGTTTAATGTGATAGATAGGTCTAAATGAAATCTGGGTATACTTTATTAGTAGAATTTAGCGAACGAAATTTCTCGATAATATTGAAACAGTAGTGATTTGAAGTTTCCTGAATAGGTATTGTGACGGAAGTAAGTCATATAGGAGACGGTTAAGGCTGGAGGTAGAGACCATACTAGGCTTGTACTAATTGCTCAAGCAGTATCAGTAAATTCGTGTTGTCAATTCGGCTCCCATTACAGGTCATCGGTTAAATAGACTTTGAGGAACATAAAAGGTTTATTTCCACAAGTTTCGAATATGTATCCATCTCTTCTGGAAGTGGAGAAATACTGTTCTCGTATCGGTTCTTAATTGGAAATCCAAAAATATTTCCTATAGGAACGAAAATAAGAAAAGATTAGTACAACGATAATTAATGCAAAAAAACTGTGGCTTTATATCATTTTGAAATAAAAATATTAATTGGGTACGAATTAATTCCATTTTTAGAATATTGACTATTTTACATCCATTATTTATAATGAATGTTGAATAGTTCATGGTACGGTTCTTAAATAATTAATGTTATGTATCGTGGTTTTTGGGAAATTCATTTATAATTTTTATTAATTCTAAAAAAAGTTATAGACGTATTCTCATATGAATTATTGACAAACCAAACTAATTCTGCTGGTCAAAGAAAGTACGGAGCAAATGAGTGGGTTCTGTCCCTTACATTTTGAAGGTAATGTAATATTGTAAAGAAACCAACCTTAGAGAACAATGTTCACCTATTAGATCTTAATCGCATTATACAATTAGGTCACAGAATTGATTTCCTTTTGAACGCGTCTATTGGAAACATCATAGAATATGTATAATTTGATACCAGAAAGCAGAAACGATGTTTAATGTGATAGATAGTTCTAAATGAAATCCGGGTATACTTTATTAGTAGAATTTAGCGAACGAAATTTCTCGATAATATTGAAACAGTAGTGATTTGAAGTTTCCTGAATCGGTATTGAGACGGAAGTAAGTCATATAAGAGACGGTTAAGGCTGGAGGAAGAGACCATACTAGGCTTGTACTAATTGCTCAAGCAGTATCAGTAAATTCGTGTTGTCAATTCGGCTCCCATTACAGGTCATCGGTTAAATAGACTTTGAGGAACATAAAAGGTTTATTTCCACAAGTTTCGAATATGTATCCATCTCTTCTGGAAGTGGAGAAATACTGTTCTCGTATCGGTTCTTAATGGGAAATCCAAAAATATTTCATATAGGAACGAAAATAAGAAAAGATTAGTACAACGATAATTAATGCAAAAAAACTGTGGCTTTACATCATTTTGAAATAAAAAGATTAAACGGGTATGAATTAATTCCATTTTTAAAATATTGACTATTTTACATCCATTATTTATAATGAATGTTGAATAGTTCATGGTACGGTTCTTAAATAATTAATGTTATGTATCGTGGTTTTTGGGAAATTCATTTATAATTTTTATTAATTCTAAAAAAAGTTATAGAAATATTCTCATATGAATTATTGACAAACCAAACTAATTCTGCTGGTCAAAAAAAGTACGGGGCAAATAAGTTGTGTTCTGTCCCTTACATTTTGAAGGTAATGTAATTTTGTAAAGAAACCAACCTTAGAGAACAACGTTCACCTAATAGATCTTGATCGCATTATACAATTAGGTCACAGAATTGATTTCCTTTTGAACGCGTCTATTAGAAACATCATAGAATATGTATAATTTGATAACAGAGAGCAGAAGCGATGTTTAATATGATAGATAGGTCTAAATGAAATCTGGGTATACTTTATTAGTAGAATTTAGCGAACGAAATTTCTCGATAATATTGAAACAGTAGTGATTTGAAGTTTCCTGAATAGGTATTGTGACGGAAGTAAGTCATATAGGAGACGGTTAAGGCTGGAAGGTAGAGATCATAGTAGGCTTGTACTAATTGCTCAAGCAGTATCAGTAAATTCGTGTTGTCAATTCGGCTCCCATTACAGGTCATCGGTTAAATAGTCTTTGAGGAACATAAAAGGTTTATTTCCACAAGTTTCGAATATGTATCCATCTCTTCTGGAAGTGGAGAAATACTGTTCTCGTATCGGTTCTTTATGGGAAATCCAAAAATATTTCATATAGGAACGAAAATAAGAAAAGATTAGTACAACGATAATTAATGCAAAAAAACTGTGGCTTTACATCATTTTGAAATAAAAAGATTAAACGGGTATGAATTAATTCCATTTATAGAATATTGACTATTTTACATCCATTATTTATATTGAATATTGAATAGTTCATGGTACGGTTCTTAAATAATTAATGTTATGTATCGTGATTTTTGGGAAATTCATTTATAATTTTTATTAATTCTAAAAAAAGTTATAGACGTATTCTCATATGAATTATTGACAAACCAAACTAATTCTGCTGGTCAAAGAAAGTACGGAGCAAATAAGGTGGGTTCTGTCCCTTACATTTTGAAGGTAATGTAAAATTATAAAGAAACCAACCTTGGAGAACAACGTTCACCTAATAGATCTTGATCGCATTATACAATTAGGTCACAGAATTGATTTCCTTTTGAACGCGTCTATTAGAAACATCATAGAATATGTATAATTTGATACCAGACAGCAGAAACGATGTTTAATGTGATAGATAGGACTAAATGAAATCTGGGTATACTTTATTAGTAGAATTTAGCGAATGAAATTTCTCGATAATATTGGAACAGTAGTGATTTGAAGTTTCCTGAATCGGTATTGAGACGGAAGTAGGTCATATAGGAGACGGTTAAGGCTGGAAGGTAGAGATCATAGTAGGCTTTTACTAATTGCTCAAGCAGTATCAGTAAATTCGTGTTGTCAATTCGGCTCCCATTACAGGTCATCGGGTAAATAGACTTTGAGGAACATAAAAGGTTTATTTCCACAAGTTTCAAATATGTATCCATCTCTTCTGGAAGTGGAGAAATACTGTTCTCGTATCGGTTCTTAATGGGAAATCCAAAAATATTTCATATAGGAACGAAAATAAGAAAAGACTAGTACAACGATAATTAATGCAAAAAAACTGTGGCTTTATATCATTTTGAAATAAAAAGATTAAACGGGTATGAATTAATTCAATTTTTAGAATATTGACTATTTTACATCCATTATTTATAATGAATATTGAATAGTTCATGGTACGGTTCTTAAATAATTAATGTTATGTATCGTGGTTTTTGGGAAATTCATTTATAATTTTTATTAATTCTAAAAAAAGTTATAGACGTATTCTCATATGAATTATTGACAAACCAAACTAATTCTGCTGGTCAAAGAATGTACGGAGCAAATAAGGTGGGTTCTGTCCCTTACATTTTTAAGGTAATGTAAAATTATAAAGAAACCAACCTTGGAGAACAACGTTCACCTAATAGATCTTGATCGCATTATACAATTAGGTCACAGAATTGATTTCCTTTTGAACGCGTCTATTAGAAACATCATAGAATATGTATAATTTGATAACAGAGAGCAGAAGCGATGTTTAATGTGATAGATAGGTCTAAATGAAATCTGGGTATACTTTATTAGTAGAATTTAGCGAACGAAATTTCTCGATAATATTGAAACAGTAGTGATTTGAAGTTTCCTGAATAGGTATTGTGACGGAAGTAAGTCATATAGGAGACGGTTAAGGCTGGAAGGTAGAGATCATAGTAGGCTTGTACTAATTGCTCAAGCAGTATCACTAAATTCGTGTTGTCAATTCGGCTCCCATTACAGGTCATCGGTTAAATGGACTTTGAGGAACATAAAAGGTTTATTTCCACAAGTTTCGAATATGTATCCATCTCTTCTGGAAGTGGAGAAATACTGTTCTCGTATCGGTTCTTAATGGGAAATCCAAAAATATTTCATATAGGAACGAAAATAAGAAAAGACTAGTACAACGATAATTAATGCAAAAAAACTGTGGCTTTACATCATTTTGAAATAAAAAGATTAAACGGGTATGAATTAATTCCATTTATAGAATATTGACTATTTTACATCCATTATTTATATTGAATATTGAATAGTTCATGGTACGGTTCTTAAATAATTAATGTTATGTATCGTGGTTTTTGGGAAATTCATTTATAATTTTTATTAATTCTAAAAAAAGTTATAGACGTATTCTCATATGAATTATTGACAAACCAAACAAATTCTGCTGGTCAAAGAAAGTACGGAGCAAATAAGGTGGGTTCTGTCCCTTACATTTTGAAGGTAATGTAAAATTATAAAGAAACCAACCTTGGAGAAAAACGTTCACCTAATAGATCTTGATCGCATTATACAATTAGGTCACAGAATTGATTTCCTTTTGAACGCGTCTATTAGAAACATCATAGAATATGTATAATTTGATAACAGAGAGCAGAAGCGATGTTTAATGTGATAGATAGGTCTAAATGAAATCTGGGTATACTTTATTAGTAGAATTTAGCGAACGAAATTTCTCGATAATATTGAAACAGTAGTGATTTGAAGTTTCCTGAATAGTTATTGTGACGGAAGTAAGTCATATAGGAGACGGTTAAGGCTGGAAGGTAGAGATCATAGTAGGCTTGTACTAATTGCTCAAGCAGTATAAGTAATTTCGTGTTGTCAATTCGGCTCCCATTACAGGTCATCGGTTAAATAGACTTTGAGGAACAAAAAAGGTTTATTTCCACAAGTTTCGAATATGTATCCATCTCTTCTGGAAGTGGAGAAATATAGTTCTCGTATCGGTTCTTAATGGGAAATCCAAAAATATTTCATATAGGAACGAAAATAAGAAAAGACTAGTACAACGATAATTAATGCAAAAAAACTGTGGCTTTATATCATTTTGAAATAAAAAGATTAAACGGGTATGAATTAATTCTATTTTTCAAATATTTACTATTTTACTTCCATGATTTATATTGAATAATGAATAGTTTATGATACGATTCTTAAATAATTAATGTTATGTATCGTCGTTTTTGGGAAATTCATTTATAATTTTTATTAATTCTAAAAAAAGTTATAGACGTATTCTCATATGAATTATTGACAAACCAAACTAATTCTGCTGGTCAAAGAAAGTACGGAGCAAATAAGGTGGGTTCTGTCCCTTACATTTTGAAGGTAATGTAAAATTATAAAGAAACCAACCTTGGAGAACAACGTTCACCTAATAGATCTTGATCGCATTATACAATTAGGTCACAGAATTGATTTCCTTTTGAACGCGTCTATTAGAAACATCATAGAATATGTATAATTTGATAACAGAAAGCAGAAGCGATGTTTAATGTGATAGATAGGTCTAAATAAAATCTGGGTATACTTTATTAGTAGAATTTAGCGAACGAAATTTCTCGATAATATTGAAACAGTAGTGATTTGAAGTTTCCTGAATAGATATTGTGACGGAAGTAAGTCATATAGGAGACGGTTAAGGCTGGAAGGTAGAGATCATAGTAGGCTTGTACTAATTGCTCAAGCAGTATCAGTAAATTCGTGTTGTCAATTCGGCTCCCATTACAGGTCATCGGTTAAATAGACTTTGAGGAACATAAAAGGTTTATTTCCACAAGTTTCGAATATGTATCCATCTCTTCTGGAAGTGGAGAAATACTGTTCTCGTATCGGTTCTTAATGGGAAATCCAAAAATATTTCATATAGGAACGAAAATAAGAAAAGATTAGTACAACGATAATTAATGCAAAAAAACTGTGGCTTTACATCATTTTGAAATAAAAAGATTAAACGGGTATGAATTAATTCCATTTTTAAAATATTGACTATTTTACATCCATTATTTATAATGAATGTTGAATAGTTCATGGTACGGTTCTTAAATAATTAATGTTATGTATCGTGGTTTTTGGGAAATTCATTTATAATCTTTATTAATTCTAAAAAAAGTTATAGAAATATTCTCATATGAATTATTGACAAACCAAACTAATTCTGCTGGTCAAAAAAAGTACGGGGCAAATAAGTTGTGTTCTGTCCCTTACATTTTGAAGGTAATGTAATATTGTAAAGAAACCAACCTTAGAGAACAACGTTCACCTAATAGATCTTGATCGCATTATACAATTAGGTCACAGAATTGATTTCCTTTTGAACGCGTCTATTAGAAACATCATAGAATATGTATAATTTGATAACAGAGAGCAGAAGCGATGTTTAATGTGATAGATAGGTCTAAATGAAATCTGGGTATACTTTATTAGTAGAATTTAGCGAACGAAATTTCTCGATAATATTGAAACAGTAGTGATTTGAAGTTTCCTGAATAGGTATTGTGACGGAAGTAAGTCATATAGGAGACGGTTAAGGCTGGAAGGTAGAGATCATAGTAGGCTTGTACTAATTGCTCAAGCAGTATCAGTAAATTCGTGTTGTCAATTCGGCTCCCATTAAAGGTCATCGGTTAAACAGTCTTTGAGGAACATAAAAGGTTTATTTCCACAAGTTTCGAATATGTATCCATCTCTTCTGGAAGTGGAGAAATACTGTTCTCGTATCGGTTCTTTATGGGAAATCCAAAAATATTTCATATAGGAACGAAAATAAGAAAAGATTAGTACAACGATAATTAATGCAAAAAAACTGTGGCTTTACATCATTTTGAAATAAAAAGATTAAACGGGTATGAATTAATTCCATTTATAGAATATTGACTATTTTACATCCATTATTTATATTGAATATTGAATAGTTCATGGTACGGTTCTTAAATAATTAATGTTATGTATCGTGGTTTTTGGGAAATTCATTTATAATTTTTATTAATTCTAAAAAAAGTTATAGACGTATTCTCATATGAATTATTGACAAACCAAACTAATTCTGCTGGTCAAAGAAAGTACGGAGCAAATGAGTGGGTTCTGTCCCTTACATTTTGAAGGTAATGTAATATTGTAAAGAAACCAACCTTAGAGAACAATGTTCACCTATTAGATCTTAATCGCATTATACAATTAGGTCACAGAATTGATTTCCTTTTGAACGCGTCTATTGGAAACATCATAGAATATGTATAATTTGATACCAGAAAGCAGAAACGATGTTTAATGTGATAGATAGTTCTAAATGAAATCTGGGTATACTTTATTAGTAGAATTTAGCGAACGAAATTTCTCGATAATATTGAAACAGTAGTGATTTGAAGTTTCCTGAATCGGTATTGAGACGGAAGTAAGTCATATAGGAGACGGTTAAGGCTGGAAGGTAGAGATCATAGTTGGCTTGTACTAATTGCTCAAGCAGTATCAGTAAATTCGTGTTGTCAATTCGGCTCCCATTACAGGTCATCGGTTAAATAGTCTTTGAGGAACATAAAAGGTTTATTTCCACAAGTTTCGAATATGTATCCATCTCTTCTGGAAGTGGAGAAATACTGTTCTCGTATCGGTTCTTTATGGGAAATCCAAAAATATTTCATATAGGAACGAAAATAAGAAAAGATTAGTACAACGATAATTAATGCAAAAAAACTGTGGCTTTACATCATTTTGAAATAAAAAGATTAAACGGGTATGAATTAATTCCATTTTTAAAATATTGACTATTTTACATCCATTATTTATAATGAATGTTGAATAGTTCATGGTACGGTTCTTAAATAATTAATGTTATGTATCGTGGTTTTTGGGAAATTCATTTATAATTTTTATTAATTCTAAAAAAAGTTATAGAAATATTCTCATATGAATTATTGACAAACCAAACTAATTCTGCTGGTCAAAGAAAGTACGGAGCAAATGAGTGGGTTCTGTCCCTTACATTTTGAAGGTAATGTAATATTGTAAAGAAACCAACCTTAGAGAACAATGTTCACCTATTAGATCTTAATCGCATTATACAATTAGGTCACAGAATTGATTTCCTTTTGAACGCGTCTATTGGAAACATCATAGAATATGTATAATTTGATACCAGAAAGCAGAAACGATGTTTAATGTGATAGATAGTTCTAAATGAAATCTGGGTATACTTTATTAGTAGAATTTAGCGAACGAAATTTCTCGATAATATTGAAACAGTAGTGATTTGAAGTTTCCTGAATCGGTATTGAGACGGAAGTAAGTCATATAGGAGACGGTTAAGGCTGGAAGGTAGAGATCATAGTAGGCTTGTACTAATTGCTCAAGCAGTATCAGTAAATTCGTGTTGTCAATTCGGCTCCCATTACAGGTCATCGGTTAAATAGTCTTTGAGGAACATAAAAGGTTTATTTCCACAAGTTTCGAATATGTATCCATCTCTTCTGGAAGTGGAGAAATACTGTTCTCGTATCGGTTCTTTATGGGAAATCCAAAAATATTTCATATAGGAACGAAAATAAGAAAAGATTAGTACAACGATAATTAATGCAAAAAAACTGTGGCTTTACATCATTTTGAAATAAAAAGATTAAACGGGTATGAATTAATTCCATTTATAGAATATTGACTATTTTACATCCATTATTTATATTGAATATTGAATAGTTCATGGTACGGTTCTTAAATAATTAATGTTATGTATCGTGGTTTTTGGGAAATTCATTTATAATTTTTATTAATTCTAAAAAAAGTTATAGACGTATTCTCATATGAATTATTGACAAACCAAACTAATTCTGCTGGTCAAAGAAAGTACGTAATATTGTAAAGAAACCAACCTTGGAGAACAACGTTCACCTAATAGATCTTGATCGCATTATACAATTAGGTCACAGAATTGATTTCCTTTTGAACGCGTCTATTAGAAACATCATAGAATATGTATAATTTGATACCAGACAGCAGAAGCGATGTTTAATGTGATAGATAGGTCTAAATGAAATCTGGGTATACTTTATTAGTAGAATTTAGCGAACGAAATTTCTCGATAATATTGGAACAGTAGTGATTTGAAGTTTCCTGAATCGGTATTGAGACGGAAGTAGGTCATATAGGAGACGGTTAAGGCTGGAAGGTAGAGATCATACTAGGCTTGGACTAATTGCTCAAGCAGTATAAGTAATTTCGTGTTGTCAATTCGGCTCCCGTTACAGGTCATCGGTTAAATAGACTTTGAGGAACAAAAAAGGTTTATTTCCACAAGTTTCGAATATGTATCCATCTCTTCTGGAAGTGGAGAAATATAGTTCTCGTATCGGTTCTTAATGGGAAATCCAAAAATATTTCATATAGGAACGAAAATAAGAAAAGACTAGTACAACGATAATTAATGCAAAAAAACTGTGGCTTTATATCATTTTGAAATAAAAAGATTAAACGGATATGAATTAATTCTATTTTTCAAATATTTACTATTTTACTTCCATGATTTATATTGAATATTGAATAGTTTATGATACGATTCTTAAATAATTAATGTTATGTATCGTGGTTTTTGGGAAATTCATTTATAATTTTTATTAATTCTAAAAAAAGTTATAGACGTATTCTCATATGAATTATTGACAAACCAAACTAATTCTGCTGGTCAAAGAAAGTACGGAGCAAATAAGGTGGGTTCTGTCCCTTACATTTTGAAGGTAATGTAAAATTATAAAGAAACCAACCTTGGAGAACAACGTTCACCTAATAGATCTTGATCGCATTATACAATTAGGTCACAGAATTGATTTCCTTTTGAACGCGTCTATTAGAAACATCATAGAATATGTATAATTTGATACCAGACAGCAGAAACGATGTTTAATGTGATAGATAGGACTAAATGAAATCTGGGTATACTTTATTAGTAGAATTTAGCGAATGAAATTTCTCGATAATATTGGAACAGTAGTGATTTGAAGTTTCCTGAATCGGTATTGAGACGGAAGTAGGTCATATAGGAGACGGTTAAGGCTGGAAGGTAGAGATCATAGTAGGCTTTTACTAATTGCTCAAGCAGTATCAGTAAATTCGTGTTGTCAATTCGGCTCCCATTACAGGTCATCGGTTAAATAGACTTTGAGGAACATAAAAGGTTTATTTCCACAAGTTTCAAATATGTATCCATCTCTTCTGGAAGTGGAGAAATACTGTTCTCGTATCGGTTCTTAATGGGAAATCCAAAAATATTTCATATAGGAACGAAAATAAGAAAAGACTAGTCCAACGATAATTAATGCAAAAAAACTGTGGCTTTATATCATTTTGAAATAAAAAGATTAAACGGGTATGAATTAATTCAATTTTTAGAATATTGACTATTTTACATCCATTATTTATAATGAATATTGAATAGTTCATGGTACGGTTCTTAAATAATTAATGTTATGTATCGTGGTTTTTGGGAAATTCATTTATAATTTTTATTAATTCTAAAAAAAGTTATAGACGTATTCTCATATGAATTATTGACAAACCAAACTAATTCTGCTGGTCAAAGAAAGTACGGAGCAAATGAGTGGGTTCTGTCCCTTACATTTTGAAGGTAATGTAATATTGTAAAGAAACCAACCTTAGAGAACAATGTTCACCTATTAGATCTTAATCGCATTATACAATTAGGTCACAGAATTGATTTCCTTTTGAACGCGTCTATTGGAAACATCATAGAATATGTATAATTTGATACCAGAAAGCAGAAACGATGTTTAATGTGATAGATAGTTCTAAATGAAATCTGGGTATACTTTATTAGTAGAATTTAGCGAACGAAATTTCTCGATAATATTGAAACAGTAGTGATTTGAAGTTTCCTGAATCGGTATTGAGACGGAAGTAAGTCATATAGGAGACGGTTAAGGCTGGAAGGTAGAGATCATAGTAGGCTTGTACTAATTGCTCAAGCAGTATCAGTAAATTCGTGTTGTCAATTCGGCTCCCATTACAGGTCATCGGTTAAATAGTCTTTGAGGAACATAAAAGGTTTATTTCCACAAGTTTCGAATATGTATCCATCTCTTCTGGAAGTGGAGAAATACTGTTCTCGTATCGGTTCTTTATGGGAAATCCAAAAATATTTCATATAGGAACGAAAATAAGAAAAGATTAGTACAACGATAATTAATGCAAAAAAACTGTGGCTTTACATCATTTTGAAATAAAAAGATTAAACGGGTATGAATTAATTCCATTTATAGAATATTGACTATTTTACATCCATTATTTATATTGAATATTGAATAGTTCATGGTACGGTTCTTAAATAATTAATGTTATGTATCGTGGTTTTTGGGAAATTCATTTATAATTTTTATTAATTCTAAAAAAAGTTATAGACGTATTCTCATATGAATTATTGACAAACCAAACTAATTCTGCTGGTCAAAGAAAGTACGTAATATTGTAAAGAAACCAACCTTGGAGAACAACGTTCACCTAATAGATCTTGATCGCATTATACAATTAGGTCACAGAATTGATTTCCTTTTGAACGCGTCTATTAGAAACATCATAGAATATGTATAATTTGATACCAGACAGCAGAAGCGATGTTTAATGTGATAGATAGGTCTAAATGAAATCTGGGTATACTTTATTAGTAGAATTTAGCGAACGAAATTTCTCGATAATATTGGAACAGTAGTGATTTGAAGTTTCCTGAATCGGTATTGAGACGGAAGTAGGTCATATAGGAGACGGTTAAGGCTGGAAGGTAGAGATCATACTAGGCTTGGACTAATTGCTCAAGCAGTATAAGTAATTTCGTGTTGTCAATTCGGCTCCCGTTACAGGTCATCGGTTAAATAGACTTTGAGGAACAAAAAAGGTTTATTTCCACAAGTTTCGAATATGTATCCATCTCTTCTGGAAGTGGAGAAATATAGTTCTCGTATCGGTTCTTAATGGGAAATCAAAAAATATTTCATATAGGAACGAAAATAAGAAAAGACTAGTACAACGATAATTAATGCAAAAAAACTGTGGCTTTATATCATTTTGAAATAAAAAGATTAAACGGATATGAATTAATTCTATTTTTCAAATATTTACTATTTTACTTCCATGATTTATATTGAATATTGAATAGTTTATGATACGATTCTTAAATAATTAATGTTATGTATCGTGGTTTTTGGGAAATTCATTTATAATTTTTATTAATTCTAAAAAAAGTTATAGACGTATTCTCATATGAATTATTGACAAACCAAACTAATTCTGCTGGTCAAAGAAAGTACGGAGCAAATAAGGTGGGTTCTGTCCCTTACATTTTGAAGGTAATGTAAAATTATAAAGAAACCAACCTTGGAGAACAACGTTCACCTAATAGATCTTGATCGCATTATACAATTAGGTCACAGAATTGATTTCCTTTTGAACGCGTCTATTAGAAACATCATAGAATATGTATAATTTGATACCAGACAGCAGAAACGATGTTTAATGTGATAGATAGGACTAAATGAAATCTGGGTATACTTTATTAGTAGAATTTAGCGAATGAAATTTCTCGATAATATTGGAACAGTAGTGATTTGAAGTTTCCTGAATCGGTATTGAGACGGAAGTAGGTCATATAGGAGACGGTTAAGGCTGGAAGGTAGAGATCATAGTAGGCTTTTACTAATTGCTCAAGCAGTATCAGTAAATTCGTGTTGTCAATTCGGCGCCCATTACAGGTCATCGGTTAAATAGACTTTGAGGAACATGAAAGGTTTATTTCCACAAGTTTCAAATATGTATCCATCTCTTCTGGAAGTGGAGAAATACTGTTCTCGTATCGGTTCTTAATGGGAAATCCAAAAATATTTCATATAGGAACGAAAATAAGAAAAGACTAGTACAACGATAATTAATGCAAAAAAACTGTGGCTTTATATCATTTTGAAATAAAAAGATTAAACGGGTATGAATTAATTCAATTTTTAGAATATTGACTATTTTACATCCATTATTTATAATGAATATTGAATAGTTCATGGTACGGTTCTTAAATAATTAATGTTATGTATCGTGGTTTTTGGGAAATTCATTTATAATTTTTATTAATTCTAAAAAAAGTTATAGACGTATTCTCATATGAATTATTGACAAACCAAACTAATTCTGCTGGTCAAAGAATGTACGGAGCAAATAAGGTGGGTTCTGTCCCTTACATTTTGAAGGTAATGTAAAATTATAAAGAAACCAACCTTGGAGAACAACGTTCACCTAATAGATCTTGATCGCATTATACAATTAGGTCACAGAATTGATTTCCTTTTGAACGCGTCTATTAGAAACATCATAGAATATGTATAATTTGATAACAGAGAGCAGAAGCGATGTTTAATGTGATAGATAGGTCTAAATGAAATCTGGGTATACTTTATTAGTAGAATTTAGCGAACGAAATTTCTCGATAATATTGAAACAGTAGTGATTTGAAGTTTCCTGAATAGGTATTGTGACGGAAGTAAGTCATATAGGAGACGGTTAAGGCTGGAAGGTAGAGATCATAGTAGGCTTGTACTAATTGCTCAAGCAGTATCAGTAAATTCGTGTTGTCAATTCGGCTCCCATTACAGGTCATCGGTTAAATAGACTTTGAGGAACATAAAAGGTTTATTTCCACAAGTTTCGAATATGTATCCATCTCTTCTGGAAGTGGAGAAATACTGTTCTCGTATCGGTTCTTAATGGGAAATCCAAAAATATTTCATATAGGAACGAAAATAAGAAAAGACTAGTACAACGATAATTAATGCAAAAAAACTGTGGCTTTATATCATTTTGAAATAAAAAGATTAAACGGGTATGAATTAATTCAATTTTTAGAATATTGACTATTTTACATCCATTATTTATAATGAATATTGAATAGTTCATGTTACGGTTCTTAAATAATTAATGTTATGTATCGTGGTTTTTGGGAAATTCATTTATAATTTTTATTAATTCTAAAAAAAGTTATAGACGTATTCTCATATGAATTATTGACAAACCAAACTAATTCTGCTGGTCAAAGAAAGTACGGAGCAAATAAGGTGGGTTCTGTCCCTTACATTTTGAAGGTAATGTAAAATTATAAAAAAAACAACCTTGGAGAACAACGTTCACCTAATAGATCTTGATCGCATTATACAATTAGGTCACAGAATTGATTTCCTTTTGAACGCGTCTATTAGAAACATCATAGAATATGTATAATTTGATAACAGAGAGCAGAAGCGATGTTTAATGTGATAGATAGGTCTAAATGAAATCTGGGTATACTTTATTAGTAGAATTTAGCGAACGAAATTTCTCGATAATATTGAAACAGTAGTGATTTGAAGTTTCCTGAATAGGTATTGTGACGGAAGTAAGTCATATAGGAGACGGTTAAGGCTGGAAGGTAGAGATCATAGTAGGCTTGTACTAATTGCTCAAGCAGTATCAGTAAATTCGTGTTGTCAATTCGGCTCCCATTACAGGTCATCGGTTAAATAGACTTTGAGGAACATAAAAGGTTTATTTCCACAAGTTTCGAATATGTATCCATCTCTTCTGGAAGTGGAGAAATACTGTTCTCGTATCGGTTCTTAATGGGAAATCCAAAAATATTTCATATAGGAACGAAAATAAGAAAAGATTAGTACAACGATAATTAATGCAAAAAAACTGTGGCTTTACATCATTTTGAAATAAAAAGATTAAACGGGTATGAATTAATTCAATTTTTAGAATATTGACTATTTTACATCCATTATTTATAATGAATATTGAATAGTTCATGTTACGGTTCTTAAATAATTAATGTTATGTATCGTGGTTTTTGGGAAATTCATTTATAATTTTTATTAATTCTAAAAAAAGTTATAGACGTATTCTCATATGAATTATTGACAAACCAAACTAATTCTGCTGGTCAAAGAAAGTACGGAGCAAATAAGGTGGGTTCTGTCCCTTACATTTTGAAGGTAATGTAAAATTATAAAAAAAACAACCTTGGAGAACAACGTTCACCTAATAGATCTTGATCGCATTATACAATTAGGTCACAGAATTGATTTCCTTTTGAACGCGTCTATTAGAAACATCATAGAATATGTATAATTTGATAACAGAGAGCAGAAGCGATGTTTAATGTGATAGATAGGTCTAAATGAAATCTGGGTATACTTTATTAGTAGAATTTAGCGAACGAAATTTCTCGATAATATTGAAACAGTAGTGATTTGAAGTTTCCTGAATAGGTATTGTGACGGAAGTAAGTCATATAGGAGACGGTTAAGGCTGGAAGGTAGAGATCATAGTAGGCTTGTACTAATTGCTCAAGCAGTATCAGTAAATTCGTGTTGTCAATTCGGCTCCCATTACAGGTCATCGGTTAAATAGACTTTGAGGAACATAAAAGGTTTATTTCCACAAGTTTCGAATATGTATCCATCTCTTCTGGAAGTGGAGAAATACTGTTCTCGTATCGGTTCTTAATGGGAAATCCAAAAATATTTCATATAGGAACGAAAATAAGAAAAGATTAGTACAACGATAATTAATGCAAAAAAACTGTGGCTTTACATCATTTTGAAATAAAAAGATTAAACGGGTATGAATTAATTCCATTTTTAAAATATTGACTATTTTACATCCATTATTTATAATGAATGTTGAATAGTTCATGGTACGGTTCTTAAATAATTAATGTTATGTATCGTGGTTTTTGGGAAATTCATTTATAATTTTTATTAATTCTAAAAAAAGTTATAGACGTATTCTCATATGAATTATTGACAAACCAAACTAATTCTGCTGGTCAAAGAAAGTACGGAGCAAATAAGGTGGGTTCTGTCCCTTACATTTTGAAGGTAATGTAAAATTATAAAGAAACCAACCTTGGAGAACAACGTTCACCTAATAGATCTTGATTGCATTTTACAATTAGGTCACAGAATTGATTTCCTTTTGAACGCGTCTATTAGAAACATCATAGAATATGTATAATTTGATACCAGACAGCAGAAGCGATGTTTAATGTGATAGATAGGTCTAAATGAAATCTGGGTATACTTTATTAGTAGAATTTAGCGAACGAAATTTCTCGATAATATTGAAACAGTAGTGATTTGAAGTTTCCTGAATAGGTATTGTGACGGAAGTAAGTCATATAGGAGACGGTTAAGGCTGGAGGTAGAGACCATACTAGGCTTGTACTAATTGCTCAAGCAGTATCAGTAAATTCGTGTTGTCAATTCGGCTCCCATTACAGGTCATCGGTTAAATAGACTTTGAGGAACATAAAAGGTTTATTTCCACAAGTTTCGAATATGTATCCATCTCTTCTGGAAGTGGAGAAATACTGTTCTCGTATCGGTTCTTAATTGGAAATCCAAAAATATTTCCTATAGGAACGAAAATAAGAAAAGATTAGTACAACGATAATTAATGCAAAAAAACTGTGGCTTTACATCATTTTGAAATAAAAAGATTAAACGGGTATGAATTAATTCTATTTTTCAAATATTTACTATTTTACTTCCATGATTTATATTGAATATTGAATAGTTTATGATACGATTCTTAAAAAATTAATGTTATGTATCGTGGTTTTTGGGAAATTCATTTATAATTTTTATTAATTCTAAAAAAAGTTATAGACGTATTCTCATATGAATTATTGACAAACCAAACTAATTCTGCTGGTCAAAGAAAGTACGGAGCAAATAAGGTGGGTTCTGTCCCTTACATTTTGAAGGTAATGTAAAATTATAAAGAAACCAACCTTGGAGAACAACGTTCACCTAATAGATCTTGATCGCATTATACAATTAGGTCACAGAATTGATTTCCTTTTGAACGCGTCTATTAGAAACATCATAGAATATGTATAATTTGATACCAGACAGCAGAAACGATGTTTAATGTGATAGATAGGACTAAATGAAATCTGGGTATACTTTATTAGTAGAATTTAGCGAATGAAATTTCTCGATAATATTGGAACAGTAGTGATTTGAAGTTTCCTGAATCGGTATTGAGACGGAAGTAGGTCATATAGGAGACGGTTAAGGCTGGAAGGTAGAGATCATAGTAGGCTTTTACTAATTGCTCAAGCAGTATCAGTAAATTCGTGTTGTCAATTCGGCTCCCATTACAGGTCATCGGTTAAATAGACTTTGAGGAACATAAAAGGTTTATTTCCACAAGTTTCAAATATGTATCCATCTCTTCTGGAAGTGGAGAAATACTGTTCTCGTATCGGTTCTTAATGGGAAATCCAAAAATATTTCATATAGGAACGAAAATAAGAAAAGACTAGTACAACGATAATTAATGCAAAAAAACTGTGGCTTTATATCATTTTGAAATAAAAAGATTAAACGGGTATGAATTAATTCTATTTTTAGAATATTGACTATTTTACATCCATTATTTATAATGAATATTGAATAGTTCATGGTACGGTTCTTAAATAATTAATGTTATGTATCGTGGTTTTTGGGAAATTCATTTATAATTTTTATTAATTCTAAAAAAAGTTATAGACGTATTCTCATATGAATTATTGACAAACCAAACTAATTCTGCTGGTCAAAGAAAGTACGGAGCAAATAAGGTGGGTTCTGTCACTTACATTTTGAAGGTAATGTAAAATTATAAAGAAACCAACCTTGGAGAACAACGTTCACCTAATAGATCTTCATCGCATTATACAATTAGGTCACAGAATTGATTTCCTTTTGAACGCGTCTATTAGAAACATCATAGAATATGTATAATTTGATAACAGAGAGCAGAAGCGATGTTTAATGTGATAGATAGGTCTAAATGAAATCTGGGTATACTTTATTAGTAGAATTTAGCGAACGAAATTTCTCGATAATATTGAAACAGTAGTGATTTGAAGTTTCCTGAATAGGTATTGTAACGGAAGTAAGTCATATAGGAGACGGTTAAGGCTGGAAGGTAGAGATCATAGTAGGCTTGTACTAATTGCTCAAGCAGTATCAGTAAATTCGTGTTGTCAATTCGGCTCCCATTACAGGTCATCGGTTAAATAGACTTTGAGGAACATAAAAGGTTTATTTCCACAAGTTTCGAATATGTATCCATCTCTTCTGGAAGTGGAGAAATACTGTTCTCGTATCGGTTCTTAATGGGAAATCCAAAAATATTTCATATAGGAACGAAAATAAGAAAAGACTAGTACAACGATAATTAATGCAAAAAAACTGTGGCTTTATATCATTTTGAAATAAAAAGATTAAACGGGTATGAATTAATTCAATTTTTAGAATATTGACTATTTTACATCCATTATTTATAATGAATATTGAATAGTTCATGGTACGGTTCTTAAATAATTAATGTTATGTATCGTGGTTTTTGGGAAATTCATTTATAATTTTTATTAATTCTAAAAAAAGTTATAGACGTATTCTCATATGAATTATTGACAAACCAAACTAATTCTGCTGGTCAAAGAAAGTACGGAGCAAATAAGGTGGGTTCTGTCCCTTACATTTTGAAGGTAATGTAAAATTATAAAAAAACCAACCTTGGAGAACAACGTTCACCTAATAGATCTTGATCGCATTATACAATTAGGTCACAGAATTGATTTCCTTTTGAACGCGTCTATTAGAAACATCATAGAATATGTATAATTTGATAACAGAGAGCAGAAGCGATGTTTAATGTGATAGATAGGTCTAAATGAAATCTGGGTATACTTTATTAGTAGAATTTAGCGAACGAAATTTCTCGATAATATTGAAACAGTAGTGATTTGAAGTTTCCTGAATAGGTATTGTGACGGAAGTAAGTCATATAGGAGACGGTTAAGGCTGGAAGGTAGAGATCATAGTAGGCTTGTACTAATTGCTCAAGCAGTATCAGTAAATTCGTGTTGTCAATTCGGCTCCCATTACAGGTCATCGGTTAAATAGACTTTGAGGAACATAAAAGGTTTATTTCCACAAGTTTCGAATATGTATCCATCTCTTCTGGAAGTGGAGAAATACTGTTCTCGTATCGGTTCTTAATGGGAAATCCAAAAATATTTCATATAGGAACGAAAATAAGAAAAGATTAGTACAACGATAATTAATGCAAAAAAACTGTGGCTTTACATCATTTTGAAATAAAAAGATTAAACGGGTATGAATTAATTCCATTTATAGAATATTGACTATTTTACATCCATTATTTATATTGAATATTGAATAGTTCATGGTACGGTTCTTAAATAATTAATGTTATGTATCGTGGTTTTTGGGAAATTCATTTATAATTTTTATTAATTCTAAAAAAAGTTATAGAAATATTCTCATATGAATTATTGACAAACCAAACTAATACTGCTGGTCAAAGAAAGTACGGGGCAAATAAGGTATGTTCTGTCTCTTATATTTGAAGGTAATGTAAAATTATAAAGAAACCAACCTTGGAGAACAATGTTCACCTAATAGATCTTAATTGCATTATACAATTAGGTCACAGAATTGATTTCCTTTTGAACGCGTCTATTAGAATCATCATAGAATATGTATAAATTAATACCAGAAAGCAGAAACGATGTTTAATTTGATACATAGGTCTAAATGAAATATAGGTATACTTTATTAGTAGAATTTAGCGAACAAAATTTCTCTATAATATTGAAACAGTAGTGATTTGAAGTTTCCTGAATAGGTATTGTGACGGAAGTAAGTCATATAGGAGACGGTTAAGTCTGGAAGGTAGAGATCATAGTAGCCTTGTACTAATTGCTCAAGCAGTATCAGTAATTTCGTGTTGTCAATTCGGCTCCCATTACAGGTCATCGGTTAAATAGACTTTGAGGAACATAAAAGGTTTATTTCCACAAGTTTCGAATATGTATCCTCCTCTTCTGGAAGAGGAGAAATACTGTTCTCGTATCGGTTCTTAATGGGAAATCAAAAAATATTTCATATAGGAACGAAAATTGGAAAATATTAGTACAACGATAATTAATGCAAAAAAACTGTGGCTCTATATCATTTTGAAATAAAAAGATAAAACGGGTATGAATTAATTCTATTTTTAAAATATTTACGATTTTACATCCATGATTTATATTGAATGTTGAATAGTTTATGATACGATTCTTAAATAATTAATGTTATGTATCGTGGTTTTTGGGTAATTCATTTATCATTTTTATTAAGTCTAAAAAAAGTTATAAACGTATTCTCATATGAATTATTGACAAACCTAACTAATTCTGCGGGTCACAGAAAGTACGGGGCAAATAGGGTATGTTCTGTCCCTTACATTTTGAAGGTAATGTAAAATTATAAAGAAACCAACCTTGGAGAGCAATGTTCACCTAATAGACCTTAATCGCATTATACAATTAGGTCACAGAATTGATTTCCTTTTGAACGCGTCTATTAGAATCATCATAGAATATGTATAATTTAATACCAGAAAGCAGAAACGATGTTTAATTTGATACATAGGTCTAAATGAAATATAGGTATACTTTATTAGTAGAATTTAGCGAACAAAATTTCTCTATAATATTGAAACAGTAGTGATTTGAAGTTTCCTGAATAGGTATTGTGACGGATGTAAGTCACATAGGAGACGGTTAAGGCTGGAAGGTAGAGATCGTACTAGGCTTGTACTAATTGCTCAAGCAGTATCAGTAATTTCGTGTTGTCAATTCGGCTCCTATTACAGGTCATCGGTTAAATAGACTTTGAGGAACATAAAAGGTTTATTTCCACAAGTTTCGAATATGTATCCATCTCTTCTGGAAGTGGAGAAATACTGTTCTCGTATCGGTTCTTAATTGGAAATCCAAAAATATTTAATATAGGAACGAAAATTGGAAAAGATTAGTACAACGATTAATAATACAAAAAGACTGTGGCTTTATATTATTTTGAAATAAAAAGATTAAACGGGTATGAATTAATTCTATTTTTAAAATATTTACTATTGTACATCCATGATTTATATTGAATATTGAATAGTTTATGATACGATTCTTAAATAATTAATGTTATGTATCGTCGTTTTTGGGAAATTCATTTATCATTTTTATTAATTTAAAAAAAAGTTATAAACGTATTCTCATATTAATTATTGACAAAGCAAACTAATTCTGCTGTTCAAAGAAAGTTAGGAGAAAATAGGTGTGTTCTGTCCCTTACATTTTGAAGGTAATGTAAAATTGTAAAGAAACCAACCTTAGAGAACAACGTTCACCTAATAGATCTTGATCGCATTATTCAATCCATACCAGTCATTCATTCAAGTAAGTAGAAAAACCTTTTTCCAGTCAAACATTTTTTCTTTATTTAAAAATACGTTTCAACATTCTTCAGTCATTTTCAATTTACATCTCTCATAAGTCCATTTTTTATTTAATTTATATATATTTTTTAAATACTAATAAATTTGCACATCTCTAACCTAAATAAAAAGAATAATCCAATAAATTCATAATTATATAAAAACATATCCTATAATACTGAAAAAAAGTATAGATACCTTTTAGTAGATTGTCAAATAATTTAAATTTTTCTTATAATACTTAGAGTTTACAATGCATTCCATAGTCATTATTAACATTTATGAATTGAACTTTGGACTGTTATGTTAATTTATATTAAAATAATATTTTAATTTGTTTTCTCCTTAAAATATATAAGTATCATGGTCAAAAGGTCAAATATTATAAATTAGTAATTTATAGTCTATATTGATCTATTTTCTCTCTTTTATTTATTTTATATTTATTTAAAAATGTTAATAGTATGAATATTAAAAATTAGAAAAAAACAAACAAAATACTTCAGTAACATAAATAAGAGAATTAAAATAAAAAATCTATTATTAATATAAGTAACGCACAAAATTACAAAAAAACTTGAGATTTTGTGTAATTCTGAAAGGTATTGAGACGGAAATAAGTCATTGAGGAGAGAGTTAGGCCTGAGACGTAGAAAGCTTAGTAGTCTTACTAATGACCACTCACCCTTCTCAGGGTTTTAAGCATTTTTCATAATATAAATGTTAAATATACAACTATCTCAAATGAAATTCCCACGAAAGGCAAAACGTATACTATCCTTAATTTTTAGGGTGAAATTTTTAAGAATTGCATAATTACCTAGAGATGATGAAGTAGCAATGTTATCACATTCGATCTATTATTTTTGCTTATGCATGTGCAAATATCTCAAGCCAATATTTCAAAATCTGCAAATAATTTAGTATCAATTTGAACGAACTTCCCTAACGCAAACCTTATTCCTTGTGCCCATGTATCGAAAAATGTTCTTCCTTTTTGGCCTGAAAATAAAGAAGTTGATTGTTTAAGAATCAGGGCAATGGCCTTTTTACTAAATTACAACCACCAACTACGCCCACTTATTTGCGCAAATGTATTTTCCTCGACACACCTATGTACATGTTGAAGAATGTACAGAATGTTGCTAGCGAATTGTTCTGGAGGAGATTTGTCAGAGATTTGTACAAAAATGTTCCAGTACTGTTGGCAATCTTATATTTCAAAAAATTCATGCCCCGCGTATTTTATTCTATATTCATAAATCATCGACCTTGATATTTTTTTTTAATTTGTGTAATCAATAAAAATTGAGAAGCTATATTAAAGTATATGGCAGTACATCAGCATCGACAGTATTTTTCCAAGTAACACGTGGATAATAGCTTTTTGGTTATTATATTTAACCATGTTAAAAGTTTTTTATAAATCTTACATGGTGTTATATTTCTGTACGCACTCTCTACCATATAATTTCACTCATATGCATTGTTTTATACAAAATTATTTCAAAAACAATAAGAGATTCCAATTGTATGATAGAGTGCGATGTTATAGTTTTGTGGTTCATTGTTTTATTTTATAAACTATTGCTTATTTTAAACTATTGTTATATTAATGATACTTTTGATGCATTGCTTTTTGTCTCGGATCACTAAAGAAGAACACTAATATTCAATTTCTGTCTCGAAACCACTTCGCGCGGTTTATCAAATAAATCTTCGCAATCAAGGAAGGTATGCAAATTTATGCTTGATTGCTTCAATCTTCCACAGTTATGGTAAAAACCAATAGACTGACTAAGCAATCAATTTTCTAACCAACCTGGTATTAATCATTTCTTTACTGAATCCTGGAGCAAAACCTAAGATATGAATATGTATCTCGTTTTAATTATTCATTGAAAGTCAACGAGTGATAGAAACATAAAACTGATAAAACCATGTGGAATCTCAATACATACATTTTATATATGTACAGTCGTGGTCATAGAAATTGCATCACCTATGATTGCCACCTTTTTGATCCTAAATGTGTAAACAAACAGTAGGATTGTATTTGTTTACCTATTAGTATTAGAGTGAAATGGAATCAGTGACTCATAGTTTAGTTGTGCCCAGAGTATCCAATTTTAAGCACGTAATTCCTATTATTATGCCCAATAGACTGAGTTTCAAACATATTGTCTCATGAGGAAAAAGTTAAAATAGTGACGTTTGCTGAAGCTGGACTTTCTTCGCGTAAGATAGCAAGGAGGGTGAGGTGCATCCAATCCACTGTAGTAAGAATAATAAACAAAAATCTTTCCCAGTGACCTTCCGAGGGAAAGAAGGGGACTGGTAGGAAATTGAAGACAGACGAGCGTTTAGATCGCATTGTGATGAGATTATCCTTAGAAATTCGCTTAAAACCTGCTAAAGAAATATCTAGAGATCAGAAAATAGCAATTTAGCAGAAGTAAGTCGAGAAACAGTTGGCAGAAGATTAAGAGAAAAAGGTTAATGGGCAAGAAAACCAGTCAAAAAACTATTTCATAACATTCTTATAAATTTGTATTTTTTTTTTTTTTTTTTTAAACTGGATAGTTCGTTATTCTATGGATAAACATAGAACTGAAAAAGGATCTAATAGTTCAAAGATTAAGATTTGGTCTTTTAATGCAATATTATTTTATTGACCATGGAGGACTAATGATCTCCTAAGAATTTTTAAAAGTATGACTTTCCAAGTACCTATACTTATAGTATGTTATCTTTGGACATTTATGTTAAATTATGTATATTAATGTAATTATTGTTAATTTATTTATTAAAGTTAAAAGATGCAGGAGAAGAAAAGATTGAGAATGACACCATAGTGTCGAAACGTCTCTAATGGTTTGAAAATTAAGAATGAACAATGACTGGAAAACGGTTTTATTTCTCTTACCCTAAATAAAACTATTTCATGACATAAAAATGAAACAATCTTGGCTAAGTTGGGCGCAGAATTTTAAAATTGGACATCTGATGATTGGAGGAAAGTGATGTTTTCAGATGTGAGTAAATTCAATACCGTCACTTCTGATGGTGCTCCGTACCTATCCAATCCTATAGAAAACTTGTGAATGATCATGAGAAAACAAATTAATATTGCAATGCCTAATAATAAAGATGAGACGATGCCAAACAGGATCGGCTCAGTTATCAGATTTTTTAAAGCAGTATAGTGTGTCGAGACTGCTAGATGGTGTAGTTGGATATTCACCACTTTGGATAAATAAGTAATCACAATTATATAATAACTTTTTATAATAAACAACAATTATAAAAAACTTTTTAATGGAAAAAATTATAATTGTTAAAAAAAGTTCGAAATACATTGTTGCTCGATGGGGGTTAGGTTTGTGGTATCGACAGGGGCACTGAAGTGTTAGGAATTTTTTTTCTTTAACAATCACGTAACTCAAAACTCTGTTAGAAGTTTCTCATTACTAATACTGCTACTTCTATAATCCACCGGTGAGGTGTTCGCAACGCCTATTTCCATTTAATCGAATTCGGGCCCTTTAATGGAGCGCCTAAGTGCGTGTGGTTTGTGTATTCCTATATCAAGGATTCGGTGTCACGGGGCCAAAACATACATAATTTCCCGAGTGAACTTAGTCGCCATCTTAGTTTCACATCTGAGTTCAAATATAAGTCCATCATTCATTATTCTCTACTATCTTATTACATATATTGCGTCTTACAGAATTTATGTAAAATCTTCAATAAAAATATTCACAACCGAGATAGAATTATATTTTTTATTTTATTTTTTTTTAACAACGGAGTGATATAGATTATATAATATTCTGTATCACTCAAATTTTCACTCTAAGCAACCCTCCTCCAAAAAAATATACATAAAACAGGCCATGGCCATGGAATCATGATTTGTTAAGCGTGTTGTCGCGCCAATCATGATAATGATGATGATCATCATGATATACAGGGTGTCCCATTTCAAGTGTTTTAACTTTTAAACGAAACAAAATTCAGAAAAACGATTCAGGTAAAAGTTGTAGTTATTCAGGCCTAGTTTGAAGAAATAAAAAAACATTTTTTCGTTTTTCACTTTAAATGGTCAATATCGACCTTCAAACAATGTAGTTTTCTCTTGACCCCCACTTATTTTTATTTTTCTGAAATGTAAAATCCAAAACATGGAAAAATTGTATGTAACATTTTTTTCTATCTTTCATAGATCAAGTAGAAGAAGTATCTGAAGCTCACTAAAGTAGTCAACTTTGAATGCTTTTTCTTCCACACATTTTTTCCATGTTTTTGATTGTACATTTCAGAAAAATAAAAATAAATGGAGGTTAAGAGGAAACTACATTTTTTGAAGGTCGATGACCATTTAAAGTGAAAAACCAAAAAATGTTTTTTTATTTCTTCAAACGAGGCCTGAATAACTACAACTTTTACCTAAATCGTTTTTCTGAATTTTGTTTCGTTTAAAAGTTAAAAACGTTTGATCCCCTAGAAATGGGACACCCTGTATATATATATATATATATATATATATATATATATATATATATATATATATATATATATATATATAAGTTAAGTATGTATCAATAGACTAATAGGATTAAGTTTAGGTTAAGAATCAAGCTATTGGTTTCATTTCTGTATAAACATTAAATACTATATATAGAGCTGTAGAATAAATAAAGAGTCAGTTGATATTCAAACGCGTACAGTTACTCTGCCCTAATTTTATCCTTTTTTTTACGTCATTTATTCAGTCTCAGTTTAAGTGGTGCCGAAACCCGGGAGTTCTGTTCGTGCGCAATTCAATAGTTAGTTATTATCAAAAGGTTTAAATACTCGTACCATGGGTGAAACAGACGAGTTAGCCCGAGAGCGCGCGAAGTTCGAATTCCAGTTGGCAAAGGCAGCCGAAGAGCATGCGCAATTAATGGCCCAACTAGAGCAGGCTAAGAAATCAGCACAGATCGAACTGGTGAAGGTACGAACTCAGAATTCGGCCTTTATTCATGAAGTCATCAGCCAGTTGGAACCGTTCACAGGTACGGTCGGGGACCTGGACCATTTTATCAAAGGCGCTGATCGAATTATGGCCCTTATCGTGTCCCGAAACGAGAATGGAACCATTTTGGAATCAGATGCGACGATGTTAGAAGCAGCACTAGTCAGCCGTATTTCAAGACGAGTTCTGAATGCCATACAAGGAGACACAACGGTGTCATGGGATACGTTGAAGAACCGATTAAAGAAGTTGTACGGCGGAGGACGTTGGACGCCAGAAGAAGATGTGTTTTATTTGATAAAAACAAAGAGGAATCAAGGCCAATCAGAGGGCGAGTTTTCTGAAAAACTGTTAGTTCTCTACAACAGAGTGGTGGAGAAAATGATCGAGACCTTTGGACAGGAAGAGGGCGGCAAGCGATTAGAATTCGTACGCGGATTACTAAAAGTGCAGCTGAACCATTATTTGGACCGACCAGGTTCGCTACCACGGGACCGAGACTTTGTCGAATGTGCACAGGAGCTGGTGGACGCGCACGACAGAAACAAAGCGCGGCGAGAGAAGTGCGAGGGTGAATGGATTGAAGTAAGACCCTCTAGGAGACATCATAAAAGTCCTCTCAGACGCAGCAGTAGACCGTCCGAGAGCCGACCTAGCAGATGAGCTGATGAGAGGAAAAGGCGACCAGAACGCAGGTGTTACGAATGTAATAGGCCCGGTCATGTAGCAGCGGAGTGAAGTCTGACGCGGTGCTACGAATGCGGCAGAAAAGGACATGTGGCACGTGAATGCCCGAGGCGGAGCTCCAGACAACATAAAAGGGAGTACCGGCCGGAACCTATGGAGGTGAACAACCAGGAGTGGCGAGAGAAGCGGATTCACCGGAGAAGCATCGATTCCAGCGGGGAGTCGTCGGCGGAGGAGAGCGTCAGTTCCGGCCGCAGCACACGGACAGTGAGAGAGCACGAGGTAAGAGGTGGGAAACCCAGGGGGGGCGGTCCATCTGGTTCAGAGGCAGGGCCGCGACGACAATTAGAATGAGGAGACGATGCTGGGCGGGGCAACGGTTCAGGGGGAATAATTATTAATAACGCGACGAAAAAAGGGGAAAGAACACGATTGCCCGTGGCGAGAATGAGAGGAACGGGGGTTAGGTTCCTAGTAGATACGGGGAGTACTAACTCACTAATTAGCGTAAAAGGGGCCGAGAAATTAGGAGTATGGGGGAAGCATGAGCAATGCCAATGCATTATCGCTACTGTTAGCGGGCGGAGCCCGACCCTGGGGGAAGTTTATGTTAATTGTAAAGAATTAGCAGGACGAGATACAGAAGTTAAAGTCCACGTGGTAGAGACGATAATGCCAGGGTATGACTTTATTGTAGGGTGGATATTCTGCGATTAGCGGGGTTAAAGTTGACAGTAAAACGGGATAAATGGCAATTTAATTTGGGCAAACGACCATATCAGGTCATGGTTATGAACGGTGTTGGGGGTATCGAAATTGGCGCGGTAAAGTGTGACAAAACGCTATGTAAGGATATAGTGGAACGGAATAAAGATCTCTTTTATAGGGAAGGTGAGGTTTTACCCACGACAGGGAGAACGGTCCACCGGATCAAATTAAGAACAGATGTACCAGTGTATGTCAAGGATAGGCGTTACCCGCAGGCACTGAGGGATATCATAAAGGGGCAAGTGGACGATCTCTTGCGTCAAGGAATCATAAGACCGAGTAGTTCCCCGTTTAACAGTCCGTTATGGGTAGTGGAGAAAAAGAAGGTCGAGAACACGCAAATGGAGAAGCAGTATAGAGTCGTGGTCGATTACAGAAAGCTTAATGAGGCTACAGAGGACGAACGTTATCCGCTTCCCCGCGTGGAAGACATCCTGGACAGACTGGCAGGGGCAACGATTTTTAGCACCTTGGACCTCAAAAGTGGGTACCATCAAGTAAGAATGGCCCCCGAAGACATGGGAAAGACCGCGTTTTCGTGGGAACGGGGTCATTACGAATTTGTAAGAATGCCGTTCGGGCTGAAAGGAGCACCAATGACTTTCCAGCGGTTAATGGACGAATTCCAGAGAGGGTTAGGAGAGGACTTCGCCCAAGTCTATATGGACGATCTAATTGTTTTTAGCCATTCGGAAAACGACCATGTAAGACATCTTGGACGGGTGTTCGACAGAATCCGCGAGTTCGGGCTTAAGTTATCGAAGGAAAAGTCAAATTTCGGATTACCGGAAATTCGCTTTCTGGGACACGTAGTTTCACAAAAAGGGGTACAACCCGATAGAGAAAGGGTAAAAGCCATTCAGGAAGCACCGTTACCCAACAATGTTCGAGGGGTTCGCAGGTTCTTGGGGATGGTGAATTACTATCGGAGGTTCGTCCCGGGGATTGCTGAATTGACTCAGCCGTTGACCGAAATTCTAAGGAAGGGGAAACGGTTCTGCTTAGGACCGGCTCAGGTCGAGAGTATCTCTAAATGCCGAGAAATATTAACGTCACAACCGCTGTTGGCTTTTCCTGATTTTCACCTAATGTTCCGGATTACCACAGATGCGAGCGAGGTTGCTATCGGGGCGGTCCTGTCGCAGAACTTCGTAGAAGAAGAGAAACCGATCGCTTTCGCGAGCAGGAAACTCAACCCAGCCGAACAACGGTATAGTGCAATCGAGCGTGAACTTTTAGCTGTGGTATGGGCGGTCGAATACTTCCGACCTTATTTATATGGGCGTCGGTTCGAATTACTAACCGATCACAAGCCACTTGTATACCTAGCAACTCTTAAGGAATCTTCGGCGCGCGTCTCCCGTTGGAAAGAGAGGTTAGCACCCTATAACTTCCAGGTCATTCACAAGAAAGGGGTTGAGAACGCGGTGGCGGATTGGTTGTCACGCGACCTAGTCATTAATGCGGTGGAGGAGGAAGGCACTTCGGCCGAACCATTCGCGGTACGCTATTTTCGAGACTGGGCGGATCACGGACCGGAGATCCCTTTAGTTCGCCAACAATCAGAAGAAAGCGCGGCCTCACCTGATCGAACTAGGGAACTCCCAGAAGTCGATGAAATTATTAACGATAAGAAGTTTCAGTTGGTAATTCGGTCGAAACAAGGCGGAGGTACTGAGACGAAGGCATCGATGTACTAAGGTCTCTCAACAGTTACAGTCCGTATTACACCATCAGTAGACCATCAGTTGAGGTAGAACGACTGTTTTCGGAGTTTTGTGTACCGGGACGCCGGGGTTATATTTATGTAGGCAACAAGGTTCTTCTCGACAAAATTAAGCGGTTGTGGCGTCAGGAACGAATAGGGGTGGGTTGTTCCCTAGTGCGTTGTCTTCGACAAGTCGAAACTGTACCTGACCACTCAGCACAGCAGCGGGTCATTAGGGATCACCACAGCGGCAAAACGAACCACAGGGGGACTGACGAGACTTTACGTGCACTGAAACGTCTCTATTTTTGGAAGTCAATGGGTAGTACTGTGAAAGAATTTATAGACCAATGCACCGTATGTCAACGCGCAAAATATGACCGACAGCCACCGGTGGCAGAACAAACCGTCACTCCCACTGCGATGGAACCCCTCAGGTCGGTGCAGGTTGACATTTACTCTAATGAAGGGCAGTCCTGGTTCACTATACTAGACACCTTTAGTAAACTTGCCATGGCGTATCCTATCGCGGAAAAAACCCCGAAGGCCGTTTGGGACGGAATCCTCCAGTGGTGTGCCATTTATGGGGTACCTGAGGACGTAACTTCCGATTGTGGGCGCGAGTTCGACAACTCATTAATTCGCGAAGAGTGTGCTCAGTTAGGGTTTATGTGGCGGTTGAACACTCCTCACCATATTAAGGGCAGGGGGGCAGTAGAAAGGTTACATAATACCCTGGGGGAACACCTGCGATTACTGAAGCTGGGAAGAGATCTCGATCCCTACGATGCTATGCCGAGGGCGATAATCGCCTATAACCACACCATACATTCGGCAACAGGATTGTCACCGATCGAAATTGTGTTCGGGCAGTCACGGAGGGATAGGGGCGACCTCATCACGATTAACAATGACGAACTACGTACCCTACTTCACCAATCACGAACCACTCGTAAATCTACATGGAAAAGAGTGCGGGAAAAACTGATCCGAGAGAAGACTACCAGAGTATACAAAGCTAACGCGCAGGCCGGAGTGTATACCAAGGGTCCCCTACCATTAGGCACGATTGTCTACCGACGATTACGAACGGCGCGTACTAAGTCCGCGGCTCGTTATGAGGGACCTTACAAGATCGTGACGATCCGTGAACACAACCTTTACACGATTCGGGATGAGCACCACCCCTTTCGTGTCCGGACCGTCCACCTGGAAGAACTTCGAGTGCCTCGTGCTCTGTCACCTGTCCCGCCTGCGACGGATACACCTGAGCGCAGTTAATTCCAGTATGTGCCCAATAGTGCAAAGGAAGTTGTTTTGGTTTCTTTTATGTTTTTTGTGTTTTGTATGTCTGTGTAAGTGCTTTTCTTACTTTTGTTACAAGTTTTTTTTTGTTTTTGTTTTGTTTGTTTTTTAATAGTTCCTCCTGTGTAGGAACTGGAAGGGGGGAGTTAAGTATGTATCAATAGACTAATAGGATTAAGTTTAGGTTAAGAATCAAGCTATTGTTTTCATTTCTGTATAAACATTAAATACTATATATAGAGCTGTAGAATAAATAAAGAGTCAGTTGATATTCAAACGCGTACAGTTACTCTGCCCTAATTTTATCCTTTTTTTTACGTCATTTATTCAGTCTCAGTTTAAGTTATATATATATATATATATACATATATATATATATATATATATATATATATATATATATATATATATATATATATATACACGGGTAAGTACTACTTATGTGTGTATTGATATCATATACTTGTCAATTTATATTTAGACTAGCGTGTTATAATACATATTCATTAAAAGCACAATTTTTTCACTGTCAGGGCAAAACAGTCCCAAAAAGAAGTTGAAATAATCGACTGAATCTCAAAAACCATAAGTAAAAATTATTTATAACAGTCAAGAAACCGTTTTATATATTTTCTTTGGGTTCTTCTTTATATATATTTTTTTTTTATTTATAAAAAGTTGTTGATCTGAATTGATGATACCGTTATGGATAACAACCACCATAACCGCTGCAACCAATGAAGGGTCTTGGGTTCAGTAAGCGGTAGAGACTGTACGGTTTCTTGGACAACGGCCCTTGAGGGAGTTGATCACACTCAACCGCCAGATTTTCCCTCCTATTTTGGGTGTCTACTTTACAGAGGCTGGGAGATCCCCAGGAGGGTCCCCAAATCTCAAAGGATCCATCCCCAGGTGGCGACAGATCAAACAATATCGACCACCAGCAGGATTTGAACCCAGGACCTTCGGCTAGGCAACTCATTGCTCTACCACTGATCCACTCTGCCCCACGACTATGAATAAGATAAAATAATGGAATGTTTCACTTGATTAGTTGTTAATTGATATATTGTAATACCTCTGGCCAAATATGTAGCAAGATTGTGTCTTTAGAAAATTCGCGGCACACGTGCTACTGATTAATAGATAATTCGAGTCTAATAGTTAACATAAGTTTTATAATATATATATATTGTATAAATATACAATATATATATATATATATATATATATATATATATATATAATGTACATTCATGGTCATAGAAATTGCATCACTTAAAAATAATTGAGGATCTTAAACCAATGGTTGTAGTGGTTGGTATGGTGAATATCCAACTACACCATCTAGCAGTCTCGGCACACTATACTGCTTTAAAAAATCTATAAATACCTGCACCATTAAGGTGATAAATCTATTTTATGAATTTGAGTGAGGCATAGAAGGGTATGTAAATTCCACTGTTCGATATTTGGCTGTTAATACATTAAATAATTTAATTTAAAAAACGAAACATATACATTTCTATACTTCAATGTCAGCTTCTAGTAATTTTACTAGTAATAGTAATGAAAAATATCCTACTTTTTTTTACATTTAATAATACTATTTCTACGAGCTTAAATAAATAAAATTTAAAGTGTTATGTAAAATAAAATTTTATTATAAGAAAGGGTGAGGAGTAGCTGAGTGCGTAGAGTGCTCAACTTTTAAGCTGAAGGTTCCTGGTTTAAATTCGGTTGTGGAAAATAAAATATTTGATCTGGTAATAGCCACTTATGGACCTGTGGGATCTACAGACCCTCCTCGGGCTCAGTAACCCTTTAGGGTACCTTCAAATGGGGGAAAGCCTGGCGGTTTAGTGTGATCTGGGACAAATCACCTCTCTGCTCAATGTTTCCCAAGAAAGATTACAGACTCTGACATGTACGGAACCAAGTGATAAAAAACTGAGTGGTACAGGGTTTTTTTTATTAGAAGAAACGTTCCTTGATATTTTTTTGGTCTTAGACATAGCTAAAATGGAACAAAAAAAATATAATGCATGATCGTAAAGAATATTTGGAATTTCATCTTATGATTCCTTTCTTAATTAAGAGTGCAATGATATAAAATAAAAATTAGAGAGACAAATATAAATTGTATGATACTGTAGAAAATTATAATAAGGAAACATTGTTGTAATCTTCGGCAGATTTAACGGATTTTATCAACATCCACTCGGGGTCGAAAAACATCTTTATTCTTATTTGCGTCTCTTAAGAGTTGTTACCAGAATTGTTTTTTTTTCCTCTAATTACATCATCGTTTAGAAATCTCACAGGTCTAATAGGCTATTTCCATCATAGAATTAAGCGTATTAAACTTGATAGCCTACTTAGTAAAGAAAATTGGATGTCCAGCAGAAAATATGAAAAAAGATGCCGTTTATGGGGTCTTAAATATTTAAGGATCATTTTGAATTAATGAAGTGTTTTTATTTCCTACCTATTAAAGAAAGCTGGTGATTGGCTAAGGGTTCAACGGAATTGGTATATTTCCCATTTCAATGCGAATTTATAAATAGTGCGTAATTTTGAAAAATCTCAAGCTTGAAATGTTAGAGACAATTTTTTTTTTAAACAGTTTTGTAATTAATATTCTAGATGAAGCATGTAATTTTTCACATTCAAGGTTACTTTTGTTATATGTAACAATAACATTACTTCACTAAATAAAAATAAATACTTTCTTAACAAATAATATTAATGAATACATTTTAAAAATCACCGAAAAGATGAACAATGAAAATTTAATTATTAATGTTCAGCGAAGTTAAAATAAAATAAATAAACTTAAACAAATCCATATTTATTCACATCCTCATACAAGACAAAAAACTGCTCGACGTTTTCGCCTACTTCAACATTTACTGGACAAAAGTTCAAAGCTCCCAATTAATTACAAAAGACTCATTATATGACAGTTATCAGACCTATTTGGACATAAGGAGTTGAGCTTTGGAGCTCTACTAAACCATCCAATTCATCTCGTATCCAATCCTTAGAATCCAAAATCCTTCATAAAATCCTCAATGCTCCTTATTGTGTCACAAACCAACTCATCCATCACGATCTTAATATCCCATATGTTGCTGATTTGGCCTAAACTAGATACCTATACATCCATGAAAAGCTCCATACACACTTGAATCCGCTAGTCTCTCAATTGGCTTCCCATACTATTCCTGATAAACATACGTGGCGTCTGAAAAGAAGATGGCCTCGAGACCTTCTACTATAGAACTTTATTGGAGTGTTACCGATGTTAGTTTCTCCACAAGTGTTTTATTTTTCATTGTTATTTGCTCATATCAGCAAATTTACTTGTTGTAATATTATTACAGTTGTAGATATCAATAAATTAATCTTTAAAAAAAAAAATATTTATTCACTGGCACTTACAAACAGCCAAGGGAATTCGGTACCAGCATAATGACCAATTAATTAGGGCAAAGAAGAACTGTAAAAGATCAGCAGCGCTTCTCCTTAGCAGTTGGTAATTTTTTTTAAAAGGGGGTACAAAATCCTTTATCATCCTTCGAAGGAGACGTAAAACGGCGAGCCTGAGTCAGGTACTAGTTTAATAGCTCTATCCTAATTATACCTGGATAGACGAAATGTACGACTTACGCTGTAGCATCGTTTGATTAGCCATATCAGCACAAAATGTTATTAAATAAAACGAACAAACAGAAGAAAAATAAAAGTAGGAGGACTGGGAGAATATCCTTAAGTTATTTTAAATTACTGTCATTACGAATTTAATTATTTTTATCTTCATAATATACACAAAGCAAATATTGAATTCCTCCTTTATAAACATGAAACATGATACACATTTCGTTACCTTGTTCTTAAAACAAGTTCTAAAAAATAGTCATCATAGTGTTCTCAATACAGAGGTTTCACTGCAATACGATATCTAAACTGGGATGATGATGAGAAGCCGTAGCGGAGAGTGAGGGGTGGGTATAAACTTACGGTATAAATAAACAAGTTGGATTATAAACATCCACTCTAATCCAGCGGAGGTGTTCCCCTTTTCATCAACCATTGCAGCTTCCATACCAACATGTCGGATCTAACTGTATAAAATTTCTGGAGAAAAAATAAGTAGCCTTTAAGCCCAATACTATATTTGTTAATAACAAAACAGGCTAAAGGTAAACATGAAATATATAATATTATTATATTAATTGGTCCTTTAATGTTAATAAAAGCAGATTGGATTCATCAGAAGTCCAATTAAGGCTGGCATTCATCAAAATGTTACCGGAATTTTTTTTTCTTGGAAGAGGGCTTCGTTCATTTACACAGCATCAATCACTAAAATGAAAAACAGTCATGTTTATATTGATGAAACAAGAAACAACCGAATTCGAATACTGAAATAACAGCTATAAAATAAATTATATTTGCAAGATCTACCTATATTACAAAATAAACAGTAGGTTACACGTTTATTACTAGCAATTTTAACAAGAGAAATTATTAATTGAAATTTACAACTGTTTATTTATTTATTCGTTTTTGTGTTTTTTACAATCAATATATTCCGAAACCCAAAATATTTTCCAGCCAATTCTTCCTATCAGCCCATTCTTCTTCTTCCTCTCTTGGCCGGTCCTCCTGCTGCCATTCCTTCTCTCACATCCTCCATCCATGTCTTCCTCTCTTTCTTCTATAATCTGGTTTATAAAAGTATAATTTCTTTGCCTTTCTTCTCTCATTCTCCTCAGATTCCCAACACTTGAAGCCTCCTGGTATTATATTTATATTGCATTATAATAATAAAAGTAAATAGAATAAATGAGACGTAAGAGCATGATGTAAAGGCAAGTTGAGGAGATACTCTCTGGTAATACTCAAATAACAAATTCAACATAAAAGGGGTGGGAAGAAAGGAGTTACAGTAAGTGTATAAGGAGTTATAGTAAGGAACATTGAGAATTTGACTTAGGATTTCGGATTGAATAGAAGAAGAATTCGATGGCTAAGCGGTTCCAAAGCTATTCTCTGGATGTTCAAATAAAATAGGTCTTATAACAGTTATGCATATGAGTATTTTGTTGGGAGCTTGGAGTGTTTGTCTAATAAGTGTTGAAGTAACTTTAAATGGCCAGCAGTTACTTGTCGTTTTTGTATGAGGATCTGTAGGTAAACTTTTGTCAAGATGAACAGGACCTGTTCTACAATCAGAATAGAATCAGCGGGATATTTTTAAAGGACTGGAGGACAGGATGTCAATGGTTTACGACGGAGGGTAAAGGTGATTTAAAATGATTTGTGGAAATTAATTTTAATCCTCTAGTAGGACACCATTCTTTATGTTCAGTGATATGGAATTGAAGAATATGGGATGCAATAACTGGACTAATGTTGATTGATCATCAGATGCAAACATTTATCATTAGCGTACGTGGTAATGATAGTATTAGGATGGGTTGGGATGTCAGCTGTATTAACTGTTTAGAGGATTGGGCTGAGGATACGGCTTGAGGTTACACGATATTGCATGTATAATTTGTGTCGGCATATGCCAAGAATATAAAACTGGATGTTATTTTCTTGGGGTAACGGACAAACAGCGTGAATTTTATATCGTGTATAAATTAAAAGGTTATTCAATACAGTTCATAGTATGTTGGGGAAACTAGTAAATGGACGACAAAAAAATCCTACAATGTAAGGAGAAAACTTTCCAAACGGTTGAATAACGATTGAGATATTTGACAGCTAATGAGATGCGAAAGGGTAAGGAAACAAAGATTAGCAGCACAAAGACTTCGAGGCCTCCTCCTCAATATATTCTATACAAGGGATGTGGAGGATCGATTCAAGAGCGCCTTCTTATATTAGCATTTTACCTCTTCTTTGAAAGAAGCTGATCGATATTTCAGAACAGAAATCGCAATTCTTAAAGAAGAGTCACTGACAGATACTCTAAATCATCCCCTCGTTGAATAATAAAATTCTGTGTATTCTGCCTTCTTCTGGTAGACAGAAAAAAACATGAGTCTGAAGGAATCATCATTAATTTTAGGAATAGGAAAATTAAGATTCTTTGGTAAGTAATAAACAACAATATGTAATTCGGTGAACCAAAGTGTGTCACACTTACTAATGTAAGATCCAAAAATATATCATCTTGCCGGCATTGAACTTTGGGTGGACATGTCAGGTCTCAGTATTAAAGTATACTTAAAAAAAAAGTACATTTGGAACCTATACCCAAGACTGTTTTCATGCGAAATAATATTAATATTTCTAATGTAAACGTTAGGGAGCGGGGAAGGTCAATGTGTTGAACGCTGAGTTACTATGCTGAAGGTTCCGGGTTCCAATCCGGTTACGGCAGATAACACAGGTCTGCAAAAAAAAAAACTCTTTTAAAAATTGTTATGGTTTAGTTAACTGATCTTTATGTAGTTTTTTGAGCTGATTTAAAAAATGGCATTTTTTTTTTGTATCTCGTAAGGCTTGCCTACAAAATAAAGTTGAAGTTTTTGGAAAAAGTACAAAAAAACGAAAATTTTGTATGGAGTTAAGTTAGGTATATTAAATGTTCATAATTGTTAAAAGGCTCTCATCTGTGTGAATGAAGCGCTGAACAAACAATTCATAGGTCCAATTCGGGGATTGAGGCCGGACATGACTCAGGGCTTTTTCACTTCTATCCCAACCTTAATCGAACATTTAATAAAATTAGGTTTAATTCAAGAATATTTTTGCTAATTTTGTCCACCAGTGGCAGCACCTCCCAGATCCAGGGGTAAACATTTTTACGCTAGCTCGAATAATCCGTTAAATACCCTACCGTTTTCACTCAAGTCAGAGTTGAGAACTGGTACTCTCGGCCAGCAGGGTCGTGGTCCACCGGAAGGAGGATGAGCTGTCCAGGTTGGAGAAGTATCGGGACCTGATCAGATGCCAGATAGATTCGGAAGGTATGAATTTTCTGTTATACTGTAGTCAGACTAGTTTCTGGATGAAGCCAGATGGTAGTTCAGTTGTAGATAGAGCCACTCAGTTCTGACAATTAAATATTTTAATCGTTCGTCGCGTTTCAACCACAAAACAGATGGGAGATCTTACATTTAAATTGTAATTATTATTAGTGCTTATAGAATTATGGTTAGAGAGGATGGATATTGTTTTAAATGGTAATTAACATTAAGGTCTATATGATTATTGTTGGTGAATCTTTTTGTAGTTGTAATTATTATTTTTAAACGATTTTAGACTACTATTCTTATAATTATTAAATATTAGATGCAATTGTATAGTATTTTGATTCAATATAGTAAAATTTCATTATTGATAAATGGTCGCTTTGGGTTCTTTTCTTTACCAAGTTTCCCGACATGTCCTCGACTATAACCTGTCCTCACCCAGCTCTTTTAGGTGTCCATAGGGTCCAAGAGATGTGCCGCAGGTAACATATTATTTTAACATGAAGTAAAAAAAAATAACGATACCTGGCTAAAATGAGCATAAAAGTGATGCACATGTGTAGTAAAGTTATTATTAGTCTTTATAAAAACGTTTTCTTTTTCCATCAAAGCTTCTTTTGGTACTTTTTGACTGTGTTCTTGTGAATTTTCCTTCTTGAACATCCAACAGTAGTCTGACTTCATGTTGACATTCGATCGACCTTGGTATCTCCGCTCCATTTGATTTATATCTTGATGAAAATATTCTCCTTGTTTCTCTCTTACAGCCCCAAGATTTTCTGGAAAGAAGTCCAGATGTGAGTGAAGGAAATGAACTTTGACACTTATGTTGCAACCCATTTTGTAGTTTTGTAACAATTCAGCAACCAAAGTTTTGTAGTTTGAGTCTTTTTTGTTTAAAAAAAAGCCTGTTACAACCAGTTTAAATGAATTTCAGGCATTTTTTTTCGTCTATTTCCATTTTAGTGACAAAGCTTTGATCTTATAAAGTTTTCTAAAAGTCAGGCCCAACAAAGACTCCCATTTCAGCTCAGCATCGGATATACAAGAAAACTGTTCACAAAGATACTTGAAACACTCTCCTTCTTTGGGTAATGCACAAACTGTTTCATTAGCCCCAATTTGATATGAAGGAGGTGGAAGTAAGATTTTTTCAGGATCCACTAAACTTTGTCTTTCAAAATTTTTAACTCCAGGAATAAGAGCCTTTCTGATTGGCCACGTCTGCTTGACATAGTGCTGTTTCCTGTCACGGCTATCACATTCACAGACGAAACATGGAAACTTTGTGTAACCTCTTTGTTGACCTAGTATGGAATATAGAATACATGGAAATAACTTTCAAATCCCCACAAATTGTCCATTTTTGGTTAGAGTAGCCCAGGTTATTAAGAACTAACTCAAGATTTTTGTAGTATTCTTTCAAATGGACTGCGTATCCAACAGGCACAGAAGCATATCGGGTACCATTGTGAAGAAGTACAGCTTTCAAACTCCTTTTTGATGAATCGATGAAAAAGATTTGTGACTTATCTAGGGGTGATGGAATTTTTTCACTACTTTTTCCGTAATCAGCACAAAACATATTGTCAAACCCACTACATGTGCTACAATTTTTTCATAGCGGACCTGTGTAATTTATTTAATCTTTAAACCCATAGACCCACTGGGATCTACAGCCCCTATAAGGTGGGTACCCTTAATTGGGAGTTAAACCTGGCTTTTTATCGTGATCTGGGACAAGTCACCTCACTGTACAACCGTCCTAGACAGTACCGTCTCTAACAAATACTGAATTCTAGACCCTTCCAGGGTTGTTGTTGTACAGGTATTTTTTTTGTCAACATTTATTCATAGATCCATAGCTCCAAACTTTCGTGATTAAGGATTGGTCATATTACACTGATAAAATGTTGCTATAAGAATACGAACAATTCTGGAATGATTCGGTTTACAGTTTAACTTGGAATCCTCACAGTAGACCGCAAAAACAAAACTTCTCGCTGTTTCAGGGCACTGCAACACTTACTACGACAAACGCTTTAAGCTCCCAATAGATTACAAAAAGCTTATATACATGACTATTATAAGACCTATTTGGACTTTGGACGGAGTATAGCTTTGGGGCTCCACTAAGCCAATCGAATTCCTTTCTTATCCAATTCTTAAAATCCAAAATCCTTAATGCTCCTTATTTTGCTACGAATGAAGTCATCCATAATGACCTCAATGTCCCATTTTTCTCCCGATTCCAATTTTTTCATGAAAAAATTCATTCCCACTCAAACCTTTGTGTTTCAAACCTATCTACTTCTTCAATTTCTGAATCCTCCGAGGCGTCTGAAAAGAAGTATCCTCGTGACCTTCTATGTCAAATTGTTACTTTAGTACAAACGGGCTGTTTCTCTACTGTCTTTATCCATGCCTATAAGTACCATTCCTGTCATTTACTTGTTGTATAGTTATAACACAATTGTTAATTTCAATGAATAAATTAATAAAAAATGATTTGCTCTGGAAAAAATGTCTGATACGTTTCTACCAAGAATATATCACCAAGTAAGTTTCATGGAAATCAATGACACCAAGTCGATCTAGATTGAGTCATTATTAGTGAGGCCGCGATCACACAAAAGGTGATATAAGATCAGCGATATACGAGCTGTGTATGTGACGGGAAGAAGAGAAGATAATTGTGTAATTACTTTCATTAATTATATATACTTATAAACTCGTTGATATGAGACTAGGAGATGAGGTCTGTGTTTTTCATTTTTAATATGCTATTATTGTGTGCTATGTACTACATTTATAATACAAGAGCTATCCTTCTTGTTCTCTGGCTAATGCAATATGAAAAATGAGATTTTGATACCATTGCTGCAACGGCCGCTTCTCCACTCCATCAATCACATACTCAATATTTCATTCCTGGAGAGATTTATTTTCATGTTTTAAAAGGAGCACTGCACTGGAATATTCATCTGCTGGAATAAAGATTTTTGTTTTTTTATAAAAAACAAAAAGAATATTAGTGACTCTTTTTCTAATTAACTTTGAACTTGAACTGTTAAGTTTGTGAATAATTCTACCACCCATTGGTACTAATTGAGAGATAGGTAATTATTGTTTCGGTATTGGGTTTATAATTAGGAATAGAATTATGCAAAATGCTTTTTGCATTGAAGGACGCGCAGTTATTCAGCGAAAGGATATCGACGCCTTGCTTTTCAGAGGTTTTGGTTCAAATCCGGTTGATAAACAAACATAAAATGTAAATATAATAACCGAAGATGATGATGATAGTATTATATAAAAAAGACTTGTTCCACTACAACCCATATAGCGTCTTAGGTTCAATACATGCTAGAGTCTGTACTGTTTCTAGGAAAACGGTTGTGCAGGAAGATGATTTGTTAGAGATCACACCCAATCAGCAGTTTTTCCCCTCAATTGAGAGTACCCAATTTACAGAGCCCAGGTGATCTCCAGAAATTGTCAGATCCCACAGGGTACAACTAAGACTGTTACGACATTAAATAATTTATTTGACAGCCAGATTTGAACTCGGAACCTTCGGCCTAGCAACTCAGCGCTCTACACATAAAGCTTCTCCGCTCCCTAACGTTGGTACCCCGCTGCCTATTAAATCCTAATCTTATATATATTTACTGTAGACAATAATCTACTGTCAAAATATTATATTCAGGACACGAAGATCCAAAAACAAAAATTTGAAAATTAAAATCGTACAGCTGGAATCAGCATCTAAACTGACAAAAACCTCCGAAGATATAGGATTTAGTTAGAAAGATCAGGGAAAATGAAAAAAATACCCGAACTGGAGAGGATCTTATTATACTTATTCCGATCCACAAAAGAGGGCTCTGTGCCGATTGTTGTGACGAAAGTGGAATGGTTTTGTTATATTCTCTATAATCTTAACTATTCGAATTCCGGAATACACCAAAAAAATTTTGGAAATGTGAGTAAAGAAGAAACCGTTCTATAATGGACAACATTTTGAGGTTTTCAGAAATAAGTTGTTGCGATGAATATTCTGGAAGGAAAAGGGCCAGGAAGAGTCCTCTGGAAGATTTAAGTGATTTGTTTGCAAACCTCATTTACAGAGCAAGCGCTCTGCTAATTTAATTGAAGTGATAGCATTGCGAAGATTGAGGTTGTAAAGTTGTTGCGAAAATTGGGCTTGAAAAGTCGTTGGACTTAGTAACGAACAAATTCCTAACGAATTAATAAGTACTGAGCCGACTTGTCCTAGAGCCGAAGAATGGACCGTAGCATAGGTGAGAGGATAGTGTTAGGGCATTAATATGTAAGTATGAAAACGGCGATTGGCATTATTTGTATTAATGCTTTGAGCATTTTATTATGAATACTATATCAATATTAATTTAAATTAAATGAATAAAAGGAAGGGGATTAACTGAAGAATTTCAAAATGTTCTACCTTAAATGTAATTTTGATTTACTAGCCATTGTCTCCACGAATGGTTTTGGGCTCAGTACATGGTAGATACTTTACTGCTTCTAGGACAACGTTTGTGCAGGGGCTGATTTGTCTGATACCACGTTCGACCGCTAGTTTTCCCCTCCACTTAAAGGCACCCACTTTTTAGAGGCTGGGTGATCCCCAGAGAATCCCGTAGGATCCATCCGTGGCTCTAAACAGATTAATAACTAATAAAAAAGAAAATATATAAAAAAGAAAAATGTTTTTCCTGATTGTAAATAAATAATATGAATGTATATTACAAAGAAAAAAATGTTGTCAATAACATGGATTTCGAGATTCGACAAGGAGGCGTAATCTCTTGCACGACGACAAACACCTCCCAAGTGATAAATCCATTACACACCGAACAAGATGCAAAGCTTCCTTAATAAGCTCCAAAGCTAAAGTTTTTAATGGTTTATGTAGGGAACTTAGAACTGGGACTTAGTACTTGTTGACATCTTGACTAAACAAGGAGCAACTGTTAAATAATGCTTGTCTTCACCAAACGCTTCTGAACTTCGACTAGTTTTCTTGCTCTCATAGTTTAACGTTCTTTGAGGTTTGACGTTAGAAATTCTTTGAATATAGAGCATAATCGGAAAGTTATAAAAATCACGCACTATTATTATTTTAACTTGATTGTACATATAAAAATACTTTACTTTAGATTTTTCTTAAACTTGGAGACATAACTTTATTTTGTGAAAATATTCCAGAAACATATACATTTGGTTTCAAATGACGTAATATTTTTTTGTAACATTATCCCTGATGGTAATGCTTTACATACATTTATTACTTGTGGGAAAGAGTACATTAGGCAAACAGGATGACTAATATATACAAGACTTGCAGAATATATAAGAAGTGTAAAGAATTTCATATATATTCAATATATTTCATAGATATTAATAATAAATTTCCTAGCAATGTCAATAATAATATTTTTTTAGACGATGGTTCGGTAATGGGAATCATTGTTTCTTAGAACAGATTTCAAATCATTACTTCAATTTTTTAAAGATTAATCGAATATATTATATCTAACAGTGACGTAAGTCAATGCTTCAATTATGAAGGAAAAATCATAATGGGCCGTATTTCTTTGTTTGATGAATTAATAAATAAAAATATTGCATTGCTTTTTGCCTGGAATATATTAAATTATTTACTACAATAAATTATTATTCAATTATGTGGAAGAAAATGGTCTTTATGGAGGTCAATAAATTTCTCTTAGATAGGGAGAAATGTTTATTAAATAGCCAACGTTTCGACCCACTTTGCAGGTATTCTTCAGGGCTAAATATGAAAAATACAGACAATTTGAAATTACTAAATTGTTAAAACTAACTAAATATGGTAAATATTAAAATTAAAATACATAAGTATCAGTGTATCTGAGTGGTGGAAAATAAAATAAAAATGGGGGAGGGACCTCAGATATATATACAGAGCAAGGTTAATCATTGTAAAATATTAATAATAAAGTGACAAGGAAGGTAATAATAAAAGATAATAAACAATACACTAAGCAATAAGTCAAGTAATAAAAATTGAGGCATACTGTAATAAAAATGAAAATGATAATAAGATATAATGATGGTAAGTAATAAAATGAGAAATACAGTTAACTAATAATGAGGACGATAGTGCATACAAATTTTTAATGAAACACTATAAAGGATAGTTGTAGCATGTAATAACTAGTAAGGCATGATAAGAAAGGAGAACAGTTAATCATTGTAAAATCATTGATTTATTACTTAGTGTATTATTTATTATCTTTTATTATTACCTTCCTTGTCACTTTGTTATCAATACTCTATAATGATTAACCAAGGATTTTACAATGATTAACTGCCAATAATCTCATTAAACAAACGTCACAGTTTCGAACAATTTATGATGGTCACTGTGTATTCTGATGGCCGACTATTGGAGAAAAGGTGTATCATCTATTTGCATCCATTCGCCACAATTCGTGGCTGGTTTGCATACCGCAGAGTGTCATGTGTCCCGCTGATTTGTAATTGATGTCTGTTGTATCCTTTTGTGGATTCCATCATTCCGGCAGGCGTACCAAGCGCGTAATATTTCAAATCCCTTCGTTGCTATCCAGGTATTTGATCAGGAAACCATCAATAATTTACCTGCTGTAACAATGGCCTTTAATATGTGTATGATTGATATTTCTCACTTCCTTCCCAAACATATAAAAATATAGTATTATGTTAATAGTGGATAGCATACATAGGCAAATACTATACAACAACTACTACAAATACAATACTACTTGTAACATATTAATTAATAAAGACTCATAATACAGTTGGTTAATTATACAATATGCTACTTCATCATTAATATTTTTAAAAACCTGTACACCTACAACAAGTGTCTTGGGATCAGAACATGATAGAGTGTACAGGGTGATGATTTTTCCTTGATCGCGTTCAAGAACCAGATTTTTTTCCCAATTAAGGGTAGAAGTAGCCTGAAACGGCGAGCAGATTATAGAAACGTATTGATTTAAAAAATAAATAAATTATTGATGTTTACAACTGTATTATAATACGTGTAATACATGTACGTGATGATACGTAATGGCATGAGGTGCAATCAAAGACAAATTGACAAACTAACTAATGGTAGCACTGAAATAACTAAATTAACTTAGAAAGTCAAGAAGCCATCTTCTTTTTAAACGCCTCGGAGGATTATAGGGAACTGAAGAAGTACCTAATTTTGAAGTGGGCATAACATTTGCCATCAATAGATTGATATCTGCTTCGGACCAAATCAGAAAAAAATGCAACATTAAGGTCATTATGAATGACTTTATACATAGCAAAGTTAGTAGCATTGAGGATTTTGGATTGTAAGGATTGGATACGAGAGGAATTCGATGTCTTGTTTGATTTCCAAAGTTCTACTCTGCAAGTCAAAATGGGTCTTATAGTAGCCATTTTTATGAGTATTTTGTTATAAATTGGGAGCTTAGAGAGGTTGTCTGGTTAGTGCATTGTAGTATTATTATTATAGGCTATTATTAATAGCCCGAAGTTTCTTGTCATTTTAGTCTAGTATGAGGATTTTATGCTGAATGTTTGTCAACATTTATTCCTTTTATATATTTTTCCAATTTAAAATGAAATATGTGTACATTCCATTTGCTTGTTGTATTAGTATAATACAGTTGTGAATTTCATTGAATAAATTGTTTAAAAAAAAAAGTGAAATAAAACTTTACTTTTTGTTAAAATGTTCACATATTAAGTCCATTTCTTCACTCGTTCTTCATTATATTGTTAATAACCATACTAATAGAGAATAACAAACTCTTTAAGAATAATGTAATAAAATAAAATTCAAGAGATTCAGAAACTGAAATAAATGGATGTGAATAGTAATTTACTGACTGGCACCCTAAAGAAATTACACAATGTAGCACTTACTAAGTTAAAAAGCCTCCATTACTTTATATAACCGTTGTTTATTATAATAACATATAAAGTAAATAGAATGAATGATACGTAATGGCATGAAGTAGAGGCAAATTGAGAAACTACCTACTTGTAGTACTGAAATAATTATCGTATTTGGTTTAAATAACTTTTGTTTTTTGTTTCCTAAATATAATATTTCATACTTTTAGTAGAAAAGTTGCGATAATAAGTGAGAACAGGGGCTCCATTTAGAACAATGATAAACTTCATTTAACAGGGGCTTGTGATTCGACTATTGCAAATGGTGTCCTTGGACTTCGTGGATGATGAAAGGAATGAAAATGGACATTACCTTATCGATTTCTGTGGGAAGAAGGGTATGCTCGTTGGTAGTTCCTCCGTTTTCCTCCACAAGATAACTTCCTTGAGCCTAGAACGAAATTATACTGTCAACTATTTCATATACGACCGAAACATAGAAGATTATTTTGCCAACATTTAAGTGATAAGAAGTATATAAATGCCGCTATTATTATAAAGTTCCTCAGAACCATTATTCCCTAGATGACAATGAAAAATGAACTTCCTGTACTAATAACATTAAGTAAAACTCTGTACCATCGACGGCTGAAGTAGACCGACAGTGTAGTGTAAATTTCTGAGACTATACGGAAAGTTTTGAGCAAAAAACAAGTAAAAAATGCACAGTTAAACGATGGAACAAAGAGCACGCCACATTTTCTCATTGAAGTGAAAATTATATCAAGATAGATCTCACCCAAATCGAATTTTTTGGGAAAATGTCAAATGGGTGAGGTAGTTTCATCAAGGACGCTTCCAGGAATAATTTAAGAAGTTATTGAAGAATGTTAAAAATTGCAATTTAGGACACTGTAGCTAAAACAGTTCATCAGCAATGAAAATGAGAGAGTTGTTAATAAAAGGTTTTTTTTTTTTTTTTTTTTACCAAAACATCTTATCCTCGTCAGTCAGAACTCCGAAATATGTGAATGATATCCTGGAAGGTTGCAGTATTTACGGTCTAAATGATAATTCTTGATAGGATGGAAAAGACAATTTCTTCAATAACCTGTTAGATTGTGAAGGCACACCATGATTTTTTTGAGATTTCAAAAGAAGGGTGGAATGGTGAGAGAGAAATTCGGGGTAGATCCTTAGCGTTAAATTCGGTGAAAGGATCTCTAATAATAAATGAGGAAGAATCCTCAAGTTGCAAATGGCTTTAGAATCACGATAAAAATCTTCCCGCATATAAAACGGATTGCATTATGATGATGATGATTAACCATCACTAAGAAGGCATCACGATATGTTTTTAATAAGACACCTTGCAGACATTTTAACCTCAATATCTCTCAAAAATGTATGTAAAACTCGGTCTTCCGAGGTTATAACCTTGGGAGCTGATAAAATAGATCAACTTTCTTTTAGTTCATTGCTTGAAAATTCCTTTGCTTACTTCGTTATTTTGGTTTGGCAGCTATGATCGGATGAAGAAGCAATTCTTTTCTAGAAATTGCTTGCTATCTTATAGGAAATTAATTTTAGTTGACGAATATGGGGGCAAAATTTGACTAATGTTAAATTAAGAAATTTGGACTTTTATTTAAAAATATAAGGCCTATCCTCCCCATGGAAAAATTTAAAAATCCTATTATGTAAACTGTTTGAGGCAAGGTGTTGTTGCCTGCCCAAACTACCCTTTTTAATATCTTTTCCCCTTTTAAGGTAAATTATATCTTCCTAAATTACTGGCATTTATTCCTGGGATATCCTGTTTTAGTCACATCTTCGCCTTACAACATTTTTTCTAGTGTCAGTATTCACAATTATCATATTTTTAATTGTCGTTCCTTTATTTTTATTTCCTTATCAATAATATGTTAATTTTTTTGTTTATTTGGATATTGTATACTTGCCTTTGGTATAGAAAAGTAATAAAATACTTTTATTGAAGGTTTTATGTTTTATATATCGTGACGCGCCTGGGAGAGAGGCGCTGGGATCTTTTATGTTCCCCAGTTGCTGGGATTGGAGCTGGGCTCGGAGATTCCTATGAAAATGCGTACTACTCTAATACTTGTCCTTAAGTGTGGCAGATGTAATATTTTTTCTAATAAACAATAAAAGAAATATTTTATGTAACATAGTAAAAAATAGTACTAGATATTATTATATTTTTTCCCGAAGGGTTTCCTTCAACCAAAAGTTTCCTTTAATTAATTTTTTCATTTTTTCTTATCTTGCATATCTTCTTCTCTCAGACCATGGCCGTGCATACTTCCCTCAACTCCTGCCATCCATCTTTTCCGTGATCTTCGTTCCTCGCCGTTCCTCCCTTCAGCACTCCAATTGAAAATTAAATTGAGCAATCTTTGTTCCTTCATTCTACTGAGAGAGATAATGATTTACCATTCCAATCGTTTTTTCTATACATTTTTGAGGATTTTTTTTTTGAGTTTGCATTCATTCTCTAATTTCGGCTTTAGTCCTTCTATACAGTCTGGATACCCTGGCAGCTCTCCTCCAATGGTCCAAAAGTCTCATCCATACTATCTTTTACTATGATTGATTTCTATAAACTTTAAAACTTTTATTTTTGAAGCTATGCGATTTTTTCCGTTTAAAGATAAAATGTTTATGTTCGATATTCATTTAATCTCTCAAAGTTGTATGATAGGTATTGATTTAATTTCTCGACCATTGCTTCATCCAGTTCCTTGCATCTGGAGTTGACCGCTCCTTCCGAACACCTGCCGCTCTTATCTTAAGAGTAAAGGTAATAAACCCCAAGGGACACTCACTACCTATTGTATGCCCCGTACCCTATTTATCTAGGTACTCCTAATGCTCCAGATAGCGTCGCATATAGCAGATTACATTTTAGTACTTTTTTATATGGTTTAAAAGATATCCCATCGTCACTTTTTTGTCAACCATCATTCAGCCTGATCCCCCTGACATACCATTTTTAACTGTCGAATTTAAAACGATTTCAGCTACCTATTATTCATTGATCTATTGTTATTTATTTTGTTATAACAATATTATTCATTGTTCTGTTGAAGAAAGTCGTGGGACGAGATAATTTATAATCTGAAAGAAGACTGGCTGGGCTGTCTTGTGGGTGTGGCAGATGCTCCATCTCCACTAATTTTTTTCTACTTTCTTTCCTCGTTTCTAATGGAAGAGTGTTATCCTACTTAAGTACTTAAGACACCCTGGTAGTTAACTAAATCTGTGCAATACTGTATCAATTTAGCTTTCTAACCGAAATAAAGTTCATATTTTATATTAAAAAAAAGTTGTTCTAAACCTCATAGAATCTCTTCAATATCCACTGATGGTAGCGCTGAGCCCTCCATCCGTAACATTGACCTGTCTCCACTGATGAATTTTTTAAACCATGTCCGCCATGTTCGATGGTCAAGAAGACCTTTTACATTTAGTTTGAATAAATTCACCTCTTGCTTCTGTTGCTACTTTTTTTATTATTAATATTGTTTATTAAGAATCTGTCATGTTATACTAGTTTGAATAAAATATACTTGGTTTTATTGCAGAAGACAGATGTTCAAGAATCAGATTAATTTTCTCACATATTAGTTATTGGTAAACATTGGAAGCATATTAAGTAAATATTTCTATTGCTTGAACATAATTCGATAAACCGGTAATATTTTCGTATAAGTTTCAGCGAACGACAAATGGTCAAATATTGAGAATAATTATATTAATATTATTATATAGAATAATATTATTGTATTGATAACTTGTTATACCAAAGCCTTTTTTCATGAATGGCTTCTGAAAAATATTAGTGCCTTGGTTTCATATTCACAAATTGTGTTTTTTGTCGCAGAATTTGGTTTTAAAGAAACGATAATGCATTTTATCTTGATAACACCTTTCTTATTATTATCCACAATTAAAAAAAAAAATCGAATGTGGCTGTGTTATCGACACGGCCGTGTGTTGTACGAAACGGTTACTTTTTCTTTTTTATAAAATATTATTTATGTATTCAGGAAAAATCAAGTAAACAAATAATTACTGTGTTACAATACAAGTGTATTAATTCTAGGCCTATTTGGTGTTTTATTGATACCACTCTATCACTCCTGAGAACTCCTTTCCAACCTTATACGATATCTGGATTTGACTTTTTGGCGTATAGGACTACATTATATATTTTTGATAATATATTTTTTTTAAATGTTAACACCTTATTATATTCACTGTCACTATTTTACATTAATGTTTTATATGAGGTCGATAGAATTTGACTACAGCTGACGATTGAAATCCAAACGAAGGTCATAGCTTCTCCGAGTCAAAAGTTATACGAATGGAAATCTTGAGACGAAGCAAAACGGCGGCTCTTCCTCCTGCACCGCGCGCCATGATTCACAGTCCTTACTTATCGTAATGAATTGTTTGATCCTTCAGCTATCCAGTGGTCTAATTGAATCTTGGATGGAGATGATAGATATGTAGCAGCAACAATAAACTCTATCCCCCAATTTTGTTATCATTCATAAATAGTCTCCGGCTATTGTAATTTTAAAGACTTATTCACGCTAACAATAATGAACTCAAAGAGAAATTGAAACATTTCTCGAGTGAGTTTAAAGGATGTTGAATTATTGGTTTTTTCATCTCTCCAACTGAGCCACGACGGCGAAAGAATTCTTTCTAGTCAAATTTCCTTCAGCTTAGAATGAATTTCTTCCCAGGCTTTAACAAATTTCTCGTTTATGGAGTTCCTGTGTCGGCGGAGACCTTAGTAACGATCAATCCATTTTGTTCTTCCTCGGGTGTGTTGTAAAGTCTAGATTGCATTGCATTCTTGGGGAATCTATTCACTGGAGTGGGATGTAAATGGCTGAGGCTCTGAGTGCCGGATGTTAATGAAACAATGAGTTTGTTATTTTAAGCAAGTTCCTTCATTTGGCTTGCCTGAATATGATCAATTATTTAAAATACTAAACAGAAATTGTTTCTTTAAATAGAGAGAACGAATGGAAATAACATTAAGACAGTTATCCTGTAAGCTATAACATTTTTTTAGCTTTAAAAAACAAAAATAAACATTTCATAACTTCATTTAATGCTATATACTCAATATCTCAAATAAATACTAAGTGGGTACTCACATTTTTATAAATTCATTTGAGGTTTACATTACATAACTGAACTTCAATTTCTATATCTAGGAATCTCTACAAACCTATTATAGTGCACAATTAAATGAAAATTTATAATTTAAAAATTGGGCGATACTTAATTAATAAAATTATGCTGCGTATCGAGATTTCCATTCGATATAACTTTTGACTCGGAGAAGCTAAAACGGTCGTTTAGGTTTAAATCGTAAGCTGTGGTCATAATCTATCGATTGTATATACACCATAATCGTAATGCAATTATTAAGGGATGACTTGATACATAAAATGAAAGTCAAAAGAGATTTTTCCACGCGAGATATTGGTTGGCAGGAAAATGACTGCCTCCGCATCTATCTTAGCGAGGATATGACAAAAACAAACAGGAACCTCTACTGGTTAGCATGTCAGAAGAAGTCAGCGGGAAAGATAAAATATGTCTGGTTCCGCGGGCAGAGTGCGTTGTAGAAAAGAAAATGGTCTACAGGTAGTCTTCATAGATCAGGCTCAGGATGTGGACGGCTTCGGGTGACTACTAGAGCTTTGTTTTCCCGCTAGCTCCATGACAACCTCTGGCACCCACCACGGAATTTTAGATTTCACTTACGTCCTCACTATACTTTTAAATTCTATTTACTTTTGTATATTTTTATTTCTTAGGATCTTGAATTCAATTGTTTTAAGTGTGTTCATGTTTAAGTATCTATCCCATCTTTTTTTTTTTTATTCTATTACTTTACTTTTCTCATTACTTATTCATTAATTTTCTTTTTACATATTTTAATAGTCTTATCATTTCTTTATTTTTAATATTCTTATCTGTTTTTTGTTTTGTATTGCATTTATTTAACTATGTGGAACATTTTATAGCTTTTCATTTAATTTATCTCCTAAAGTTAATTGTTCACAGCATCTTCTCTTCTAATACTTTGATCCTCTGTCCTACTTCACCATCATGTCCAGTGTCCTGACCTCCTGTCAAGTCAACACCCAACCCTTTGGGTGTTGGGCCCTTTTGATGAATTCCTTCAATATGTTACCCAAACCTTTTACCATACCATTGGAATTTCTGAAACATGGCTAAAACCCCACAGCCCCATCTCTGTAATATCCTTACCAGATAATTCATTCCTCCGCCACGACCGGGTAGACCAGACTGGTGTAGGAATAGGCAGGTCTTTATGTACACAACTCCCAAAAATAACGTATCCTTGATTCCTCACATGCAACCGGTTATCCTCACACAGAATTCCTTTTTGATGAAATCTCTTTTAACTCAAACGCTCTCCTGTATGTCGTAGTATATCGCTCTCCTTTGATCCCTCATGATTATATCTTTGAATTTACCCTTTACAACTACATTCCTCTCTATAACCACATCATAATCTCCGGTGATATTAATACCAACCTCCTTGTCCAATCCAATGATTGACTATACCTACAAAATATCTTTTACTCTCTACACTTTTCCATTGCTCCATCTTCTCTCACTCATCACACCTTCCTATCCGACACCTGGACTTGTTTGTCATTGATTCACAGCAGAACCTCCTTTCTTCCTCTCAATTACCCATTTCATTTCTGTCCTCTCATGAACTTATCCAAAGTTAATACAATATCCAAACTCCAGATATACTACCTAAAACCATAACCTTTCGCAACCTAGATGCTCTCACTCTCTGAACCTAGAACATCTCACCATCTCTTGAAACCTTGGATTGGAGAGAGATTTATTCTTGTGCCACTATTGATTCCATCGTTGACATATTTACTTCCAATCTCAAATATATCCTTAACATCCATGCCCCACTGAAAACCTCAGTCTTCCGTCACCTGCCTGCTCCCTGGATGCATAAAAAAATTTAAGATCTTCAAATAAAGCGTGATGCTGCCCGAAGACGATTTAAACGCACAAGGACAACTGATGACTATCAAGCGTTCAGGGCTCTCCGTAATTTGACACAGTCTACAATCAGGCAGGCAAAAAACAAATACTTTGAAAGCTTTCTCTCCTTAATTCATCTTCTTCTATATCCTTTCCATCCTCTCCCAATGAAATAAACTCGTATTTTTTGTCCACCTCAGTTAATACTTCAAATTCATCCTCTCCCGTATCTTCTCTAACGCCATCTTTCAACCCCAACAACTTTTACATTACTGACATTTCACCCAACGAAATTATTTCCTCTGTTCTGAAATCCCACTCCAACTCTGCAGGCTTTGGGATTCCTGTCAAACTGCTAAAATCATGCCTTATCGTTATTCTACCTTTCCTACTCTTCATATATAATTTTCCATTATAAAACGCAGTATTCCTCTTGTAAAAAAACTGTAGCCCATCCAATAAACAAAACCTCTAACCCTGTATCTCTCAAAGACTACCGCCCAATCTCAATTCTTTCCAACAATCCAACCTCCTTGATCCACTTCAATCAGGTTTCCGTCCCGGTTTCTCCAAACAATCTGCCTTAACCAAAATCACCAATGACATACATGCCGCTGTGGATAACAAAAACTAACTGTGCTTATCCTACTTGATTTTTCTAAAGCTTTTGATCCCTCGGACCTTTCTATCCTTTTCACTAAACTAAAATCATTGTCTCTTTCTATTTTAACAGTTCTATCCGATGGTTCCAATCTTTCCTCTCTAACAGATCTCAAGAAGTTTCCATCCCTAGTAAGCCCCTTTCCACTTTCCTCACTCTGTCCTCAGTTGTGGCACAGGTAGGGTTCTACCGATACCCAAAAATATCGATACCAGGCCTTTACGATATATCGGAACAAAGAATCGATACCGAGAAAATATCGAAAGAAAAATATCGATATCATTCGGTATTAAGATTTTTAGTCGTTTAAAAGCACGGTTCATCAAATGGCTACAAACATTCCATTGCCAGGAAAACGTCACACATTGGATAATCAATCAAATAGTGAAAGACCATTTTTTTTTTTTTTTATTAGAATAATATGGTTCTCATTCGATATTCTCAAAGTATCGAAAGATCTTTCCGATATTTCACAGATGGCTGATATATAATTTTTTTATTATGTTATGAACCCCATCTGTACATATCAGGGAAAGTAATTAAAAGAAAAAAAAAACATATACATGGATAGGAAAGGACATTCTTTCGATACTAGAAGAATATGGTATTCATTCGATATTCTCAGAGTATCGAAAGATCTTTCCGATATTTCAAAGATGGTTGATATATAAATTTTTTATTATGTTATGAACCTTATCTGTATATATTTGGGAAAGTAATTAAAAGAAAAAAAAACATATACATGGATAGGAAAGGACATTCTTTCGATACTAGAAGAATATGGTACTCATTCGATATTCTCAGAGTATCGAAAGATCTTTCCGATATTTCAAAGATGGTTGATATATAAATTTTTTATTATGTTATGAACCTTATCTGTATATATTTGGGAAAGTAATTAAAAGAAAAAAACCATATACATGCATAGGAAAGGACATTCTTTCGATACTAGAAGAATATGGTACTCATTCGATATTCTCAGAGTATCGAAAGATCTTTCCGATATTTCAAAGATGGTTGATATATAAATTTTTTATTATGTTATGAACCTTATCTGTATATATTTGGGAAAGTAATTAAAAGAAAAAAAAACATATACATGGATAGGAAAGGACATTCTTTCGATACTAGAAGAATATGGTACTCATTCGATATTCTCAGAGTATCGAAAGATCTTTCCGATATTTCAAAGATGGTTGATATATAAATTTTTTATTATGTTATGAACCTTATCTGTATATATTTGGGAAAGTAATTAAAAGAAAAAAACCATATACATGCATAGGAAAGGACATTCTTTCGATACTAGAAGAATATGGTACTCATTCGATATTCTCAAAGTATCGAAAGATCTCCGATATTTCACAGATGGCTGATATATAAATTTTATATTATGTTATGAACCTTATCTGTATATATCAGGGAAAGTAATTAAAAGAAAAAAAAATAAATATATGTACACATATATTATTTTTTTCTTTTAATCAATTTCCCTGGTATGTACAGATAAGGTTCATAACATAATAAAAAATTTAGATATCAGCCATCTGTGAAGTATCGGAAAATATTTTTAGAATATCGAAAGAGTACCCTGTTCTTGCAGTATCGAAAGAATTTCCATTGCTATGCATATATATTATTTTTTTCTTTTAACTTATTTCCCTGATGCGTACAGATATTGTTCATAACATAATAATAAATTTAGATATTAGCCATCTGTGAAGTATCGGAAAATATTTTTAGAATATCGAAAGAGTACCCTGTTCTTCTAGTATCGAAAGAATTTCCATTGCTATGCATGTATATTATTTTCTTTCTTTTAATTAATTTCCTGGATATGTACAGATAGGGTTCATAACATAATAAAAAATTTAGATATCAGCCGTCTGTGAAGTATCGAAAAATATTATTAGAATATCGAAACAGTACCCTGTTCTTCTGGTATCGAAAGAATTTTTCTTTGCTATGCAGATATATTATTTGTTTTCTATTAATGAATTTCCGTGATATGTACAGATAGGGTTCATAATAATAAAATAATAGGGTTCATATAGGGAAAGGAAACATATCATTCTATTTTTTTGAGAATATGGAAAGAACGTGCCGTAGGATATATACAGCTTTTTATTCAGGTTTCGTTTGGATGAGCAAAAAAAAAAAAAAAAAAGTTAACTGTTTCGATATTTAGTTTTCCATACCGATATCGATAAAATATCGGAAGAAAAGTATCGATACCAAAATATCGGTATCGAAAGGAAAAGTATCGACACTGTACCCATATCGGTAATATCGGTAGAACCCTAGGCACAGGGCTCACGCATCTCACCTCTTCTTTTCATTTGTTCACCACTGTTCCTACCATTTATATACTGATGACTTCCAAATCTATTTGTCCTTTCCTCCTTCTGAGCTATTAATTGCGTTCGCCAGTATTCAGTAAGACAATAAAATCAAATAAAAGGTCTCTAGCCTGTATGTAACCCAAGAACTCCATGGTTTATAGTCGTGCAGTTTAAAAAAAAATTAAATTTAATATTTTATATAGATCGATTTACTTATAGTTTTTCTTGATAGGAATTTACTGTTATTATTTACTTTCTTGGCCAGATGTATATTGTATTTCAAATTTCCAATTCTTTTATAGGGGGCAAGACCCAGGAAAAAAAAAATATTTTTTTATTTCCTATCAGTGATGGTATACACCTCGTGTGGCAGTACTGGAGTGTTCTTAACGATTGTGTATGGTTATATTTGTTAAAATTATCAGAGAAAGAAAAAAAAAGAACAATCCCCAAGTGTGAAGCTTAGTGAACTTAATTACTCAAGTTTTCTAAACATGAGTTTTCTCTGCAACAGATCTTCTGGCATGTGGTGCTTGAATCGCCCAAGCACAGTTAGGCAAGGGCATTAAACGAAAAGTTGGCAATACCCGCTGAGTTGTGATAGTTTAAAGAGAGAAGTTGTGGCTTCGGCTGGAAAGAAAGTGGATACTCTTCCTTACTTATGAGACGGAAAGTTACTACGGTTATATTAAGTAATGGAGGGTTTTTAACATCCTACCTTCAGTAATTTCTTTAGTGAGGCAATTAGTAAATTACTGTTCACATCCACTTATCTGAGATTCTGAATCTCTTGAACTATTATCTTATTTCATAGCACTTTAAAATTTTTTTATTCCCTATTAGTATGGTTTTTAAAAATGTAATGAAGAGTTAAGTAATGTACTTTATGTATGGAAATTTTAACAAACGGTAAGTTTTTATTTAATTTTAAATTGAACAAACATAAATAAGGAATAAGTTTACGTCTTGAGAAACGTTTAGCATGGAATCCTCATGCTAGACTGGATCGACAAGAAACTGCTCGCCGTTTCAGATTATTTCCTCACTTACTAGAGAACCACTCAAAATTACCAAGTAATTACATAATTACAACACTCGTATAAATGGCTACTATAAGATCCTTAGGACTTACGGAGTAAAAATTTGGGTGCCCACAAAGCCATCGAATTCCTCTCGTATCCAATCCTTGTAATACAAAATCCTCAATGCTCCTTACTTTGCTATCAATTAATTCACCACAATGACCTTATTGTCCCATTTATTGCTGATTTAGCCCGAATCCGACATCAATCTATTCATGGCAAATTTCATGCCTTCTCAAATCCACTAGTTTCAAACTTAGCTGCTTCTTCAATTCACGATAATCCCCGATGCGTCTGAAAAGAAGATGACTACTTGACCTTCTGAGTTGAATTTGTTATTTCAGTACTAACACTATGTAGTTTCTCAATTTGCCTTCATCTCATGCCATTGCGTATCATTGATTCAATTTACTTGTAAACTTCAGTAAATTTGATACTGTCGGACTTTAGATTGGGCTGTTGGAATTTAAATAAAATTTAATTTGTGTACTTTTTAAACTTTATACAAGTTCATATTTCATTTATGAGTTATACGAGACTTTTAAAATATCTCAAGCTTGAAACTTTATTTATAGAATACTCAAAGTGAGTAAATTTTGAAGGAATTTAATAATACGTTTACTTTCATCTTTGATATTAATTAAGGTTGGAGAAAAATTGCAAACAATTACAAATTCCGTAAAACGGCTCTTCTCCGTAAGTTCTTTGTCTCATTAGAGCCTGGCATTATTACAGTTTAATAAAATTTATTTTCTATTTCTATTTCTATTTTTATTTTTCAATATAAATAATTTAGTTTTGGTTTTTAATGAGAAATCCCCCAGAAAATTTAAGACTGATAGTAGGCAAATTAAAATGCAAATTCCGTATTACATTATTAAATCAAAAATAAAATTATTAAACGGGTATGAATTAATTTTTTATTTTATTTATGCCAGTAATCTATTTATAAAATGTAAACTATAATATTCTTAAACTGGAATACACGGCATATGTGAGTTTTTACCAATATAAATTTTAAAAATCTTAAAAATAACAAGAAAAAATATCAAACTTTTCCTTTTAGGGTCATCATCTTTCTCTATTTTATAATTGATCAGTTGATTTTTAGAAAGAAATTGAAAAACAAATCTTTCAAAAAAGTCTTGACATTATTTTAGTTTTATAAACATATACGGAGTTTCTATTTTTGAGTGTACAATAAAATCCACGCTTATACCAATTTTAAGACAGGTTTCGGAATCGTTACCTAATAGAACTCTGCCCATGAGATTTAAGAGACAATGTTATATACAGTTAAAGATACAAATTAATGCCACTCTTATTCATGGATGAATCAATAATAATTAATATTGATGATGTCATATCAAAGGAAACTATGAGAGGCCAATGATAAATTGTATAGGCAGTTTGTTTCCCGTTTCCTGACAATTTCCCTGAAATTGAAAATATACAATGATGAACGTTTGAAAATACGCAACAAGGGAAGCCTTTGTATGAACATTCCGATTACTTTTATTAATAAAAGTACATTGTGGAAGTTGGGGGGAGGGGCGAGTTATTATTTTGGAATTGTTTATATTGGAATCTCTAAATTGGTTCATGAAATGAAAGCGAATCGATCATTTCGAAAATAATTTAATTTGTATAGATGCATAAGAATTTTTTATCTAGGACTACGGCAATATTTGCACTCCGTAGTAAAATTCTGGCTTCATATCTGATTTACATTTATGTGTTATATTTATTAATATAAATTCAGTCCATGCTATGGCGTTTTGGAGTACACACACAGCATATAAATATATGTATATAAAAGGTATATACAACATTTAAATCAAGCAACAAAATTACTTTAGAAGGAGCGGAGTGGCTCAGTGGTAGAGCACTGAGTTGCCATGCAGAAAATCCTGGTTCAAATCCCGCTGCTTACAAAACTTTTATTTAATCTGTTAGCAGCCGTAGATGGATCATGTAGGATCTGTGGGTCTGGGGCTCACTCAGCCTTTATAAAGAGGGTACCAAAAAAAGAAGGGAGAAAAATCTGGTGGTTGAGTGTGATCTAGGACAAATCACCTCCCTGCACAACCTTGGTCCATGAAACAGTATAGTATCTAATGTTATTGAACCCCAGACCCGTTCACGGGTTGTATAGGTACAGTTTTTTTTTTTTTTATGAAATTATTTTATGAGATTATTAGTGACTAATATACCTACATTTTTACACTATAGTGTCAACAATGCCATTTCAATAAAGCATATTTTCCTTAGATTGAGAGCAGTACTCTTCATTCTGTTCTGACCATATTGGGACTCAACCAACCTTAATATAGTGGGTACCTAAAATAAGGGGGGGGGAATCTGGCAGTTGAGCGTGATCTAGGACAAATCACACACAAACAAACAATCTCTACCATGTACTGATCAACAGACCCCTTCATGGGTTGTACTGGTACAGTTTTTTAACTCGTTCCCCCACCCGGGGTGGCTGATTTTATTTATGGGAATTGAGAACAGAACTCAAGTTCTCGATTAAAATATAAATTAATACAACATAAAAATATGACATGATAGTGCCTCACAACTAATTAACTGGCACAAGTACAGATTTTTCGATCGAACTTTTGAGATATCTGATTTTTAAAGATATAATTTAATATAACATAATTCATCTATATTTACTACAATAATTCCACGATATATTGGAATATTATTTTTATGTTTTTAAAATTTTCATTATAAATATTCAGTAAGGTAGAGGTAAATATTTGTTCTAATTTAATACAGCTCATTTATATCTCCCTAATTAATGGAGGCGAACACATAAAAGAAAATGTAGTCAAGAAACCTTTAAAAGAACACAATTATTCTGAAATAACTAAAAAGGCAAAATAATGAAAAAGAAAAGCGTTGTCATCGTTGTTGGTATTGCCGTGCCAATTTGGTTCTCTCTTTGTCTAAAATGAAAATAAAATGTATTAATATACATTCTTTTGAACTATTCTTTGAACTGAAACATCTAATTAAGTCAAATTATAACAATAGAGGAACAAATTAAAAAAAAAACAATCGGCACCCCGAGGTGGTAGAGAAATTAATTTATTATTTGGTACCATTTATTGGACAAATTTACAAAAAAGTCGAGGAAGACCTCTCAGACTGATTTATACAAAGTGGTACAAATATATTACGTTATAAAAAGTTTCTCAAATAAGAGGAACATCCCATAAGTACAACTTCAAATAAACTCAAGGTCTGATCTCGAACGAACCTGGTGGGTTAAGTATTAATAGCGGGATGCCCATGGCGCAACAAAATAGTGTCATCAACGAATTTGGAACATAATTTTGCAGATTTCTCTGGAATATCCCAAGACTGGGCTACTGGATCCAATTTTTTGGTCCTGCCAGCTTCATTATAATTAAGTAGACCTGGGATTTGATTTATTTTTCAGAAAGTAAGCAACAGATTCTTACAAAGTAAATCCTAAAGCAAGGATACCAGCACAGGCATATCTATATGGATTCCATCGACAGGTACTTAGGCTGTCACTAGTAACGAAATAAGATGGAATATAATCAATGTGATGGACGAGAAGTATTATAAACCAAAGCATACTAAATTTATAAGTCTTATCTGATTTTAAGTAATGGGCTCATACAGCAAGCAGCTAAGGATCCAGCTACGGTTTTAAAAAAATAGTAGAAAAATGTTGGCGAATTTGTATTTCTTTATCATGGCACGCACTAACATAATCGTAATAACATCGTAATAAACGAAAAAGAACTCACAGATACTCCATAACACGAAAAGTATCAGCCTCTACTCAAATAATTATTCCAATTAACAAATTTATAATTTTCAATCAATTATGCATCAATGCTTTTGATGGTTCCTGAGTTGGTATTGAGACGGAAGTAAGTCATCGAGGAGACAGTTACGGCTAGGAGGTGGAGATCATAGTAGTCTTGTACTAATTGTTCAACCCTGTAATAGTAAATTCATGTAGTTAATCCGTCTCCGATTACAGTTCTGCGGTTATGAACTTAAAATATGTATTCCCACAAGTTTCGAATATGTAAACATCTGGAAAAAAAATACTATTCTTGTATTGTTTCTTGATTGGAAATCCAAAATAATCTGATACAAAACCAATAAACAAGTTCAAAGTGTTAAGGTGCTTAAATTATTATTTCTAAATAAAAATGTTAAACAGATATGAATTAATTTTATTTTTTTAACATTCAAAGAAATCATTCTTGATTTGATTAATAAAACGTTTTCTAAATTTTTAATTTATGCGATTCTTCTGTTTATATCTGGTTGTTTAGTATGAAATGTCCCTTTTTATTATTTCTAAAATTTACATTATAGTTAGGGGTCTTCTGTTATTTACTATGTTTATGTTTACAAATTTTAATAATCTTCTAGTCATAGAATTCCATCAGAAATTATTGATAAATAGTAATCGATAATTTAAACAATGAAGATAAAATCAATATAAAAATTAAACTTAAATTAAAAATATAAACAAGAAAATGGTATCGTAACTCAAGTATTTATATTAACCGAATCAGCTTCTATCCATCATTATTATCGTATGAATTAACATATTAAAATCAATGAAAATTCCAAAATACATTTAACAATAAATAATGATAGATCGACGCGTTAATTATATCACTGGGTTCAAACCATTATTTTAAAATAAATGACGTTTTTCTGAAGTGTTCATATAATTTATTCAATAGCATAAAATATATTAAAATCTCCAAATAAATATTTAACATTAGGAAAATTAATAATATACGTAACACTATGATTATATGTGATTATGATTAAAATTTCGAAACCCAATTTTTTGTTTGTTCTAATGTTAAAAAATCTACTGTAATTAAATACAAAAAAAATTACAATGCAATTTTGTTTAAACCTGAAATTATTGATAAATCATTAACAAGTAAAAAAGTTTCAACAATGACTTTTATTTTGAATTTGTTTATGTTTAAAATATAAAAAACTAGTTATAAAAACCTTTAGTCTAAAATTTGTTATTTATGTTTTGATTTGGAATGGTTTAAAAAAAATTCTCCAGTTTATTTATTTAATTTATTCCGAATTACACGAAATTATATATGTATACATGTTATAGTTAATTATTTATACATAATTAAAGTAATTAGTATCAATAATTGAAGGGTTCCTAATACTGAAGTGTTCTGTGTTTTTGTGATTGTTTTTGTTGACTGACCAAGACTAAGCTCCTAGGACCATCTTCACTTAATCTAGAACTTCTTATGCTGCGTCGTCAACCAATTACTTAACCTATATTGGTTGAATTTGTGTTTGCCTCAGGTGGAGTGAATATGCGTGTCAGAACTCCTAAGGAATAGTATTAATGCAACCGATATTTAAATAGTATTAAATACAATCGATAAACTGTATTATAATACAAATTTGTTCTTTGTATGAAATTCATGAGCTATTGATTCAAAAAATTTATTTTTAATTTTCAACTATGTTTATATTATAGCTACAAATAAATAAACTATCTCGTTCGTCTTCATTATTTTCCTATGATCTGTTTTTGAAGGAATTTTTTTCTTATTTAATTGTAAGCTTAAACTATTTTAGTTTTCATTTTTTTTTTTAAATAAAAAAAAATTAAAAAATAAAAATATTTTAGTTTTCATATTCTATTCAGTATAAAATAAAGCTGAATTACTGTCTTCAAGAAGGAATAAAAAAAATTAAAAAAATTATGCAAATTAACAAATGTATTTTTTTTTAACAATGCAAATTAACAAGTTTATTTTTGTTTTTTTTATACACCCAATCATTAATAATGATTCTACTTCCTATATCTGCAAAACAGGCGCATGAAGCTGTCCTTGGACTGGTCAAGAGCTATCATCCATCTCTATGTCTTCTGCATGAGTAACAGGAGTCTTATGTTGCCGCAGGTCCTCCCTTACAGCATCCTTCCTTCGGTCTTTCGCCCTACCTCTTGGACCTAATCCGTCCGGAACATTCCTGTACAGTTTGCTGGCTGCTCTTTTATCACTCATCCTCATTACATGGCCAAGCCATTTTAATCTCTGTATCTTTAAGAAAGAGAATATACTTATTTTTTTGTAGAGCTAGAACAGTTTGCTGTTTTTCCTCCTTCACTACTGACTATTCACACATTCAGCACCTGAAATTCGACTCAGGATTCCTATTTCAAACTTAACTAGCAGTTTGATGCTTTTCTTGTTCAGGTCCATGTTTATCCGCCATATTTGACAATAGGTCTTATTACCGTCTAGTAAAGCATAAACTTGCAGTTCTATCTATCTATCTAACGGCGCTATGGTCCTTGCAGGACCTTGGCCTCCTCAGTGATCCTGCTCCACTCCGACCTGTCCTCGGCTGCCCTTCTCCATCTGCCGACGCCCCACATCCTGCAGCCAACGAAGTCTATGTCTCCACCAGGGTGTCCCTCCATCATCATTTTTGCTAATCTACTTCTTTCCATTCTTTGTACGTGCCCCAGCCATCTTATCCTGGCACTCTTAATCGTGGCATAACCTAGCAGTTACGGCTGATAAATCAGCTTTTGATAATTTTGAGATGGAGAAATAGGCTCTGTTTCCCAATGCGATTCTTATTCTCATTCATCTTCTCAGAGATTTTCCTCAGGGCAAAGATTTTATCAATAGTTGATCTAATGGGCCGGAAACCACCTTGATAGTCGCCAAGTTTCTGTTCCGCGTGCGGAAGTAGCCTGTTGTAACGAAATAGGTAATAAAAAAAATAATTCTAAAATAAAATAATTCTAATTTTTTTACTGCTCCCCCTTACCATTTTACAACCTTTATTCCTGTATTGGTTTTTGATTGGAAATCCAAAAATATTTTATAGAAAAGTATAAATATATAAAATTAAATTGAAAATCCAAAAGTACGGTGTTTATATTATTATTTCAAAATAAAAATATTAAACGGGTATATATTAATTTTATTTTTTTAATTAATAAAATAACTTTTTAAAAAATCGGAGGGAAGGAGGAGACAAATAAAGATGACGCCATATCCAGGAACTCTTAAACGCACATAGAAAAAATTACAGACACAATAACGAAAACGATAAATTCATTTCTATGGATACCTGCAAAGGATGAACTCAAACTGAATTACCTAATGGGTATTCACTCATATTAAAAATTTCAAAAAGGCTAGCACGTGTATTGTCGAAGACTGAAACAGGCATTGAAGTGCTTGAGGTGCGGATGGCATTGAAGGACGTTTTTCACGAATCAGAACTTCAGAATGCTGAAGCTTTTCAAGGAAAACCAAAAAGAAAAACATACCAAAAAAATTGGACACAGGAAAGGAAACAAAAATACAGGGAACAATGAAATAGATATGATAAGAGTAGAAAAGAACAGTTGTAACAAAGGCAGTCTACAAACACAATGATCCAGTCGTAAAAATAAACATTTAAAAATAGTTTTTTTATGATTTACATGTTCCTATATTTTGTCAATAAATTGGTTTTGAGAACGAGGACGATATGGTTACAATGAAAAAAAAATCCAAAAAATGTAGTACGAAATCTGATATTTCCTCTATATCAGAAATCTGGTATTGTATTAACAACCTTTGTCCTACACGCAATACTATTTCTAATAACAGTTTTAACAGAATTGTGTTTTCTATTATGGTGATTTTCATTATTTTTTGTATCGAGATTATGAACGTGTGTACAAAATTATTGTTATATTCAAACCAACTAGAATTTTATACTCAACGAAGTGACACATTAAAAATTTATTTTTAATAGCTCCGAAAACTTAATATCAGCCTTATACTCATTTTGTTTATGAGTTCCTTTCTATTACCTCAATATACGCCTTACCTCAATATAAACCCATATTTCTGGTGCCTATATATCGAGATGTCTAGATTAACAATATCTCTACCGACATGCTTCCTGATCCCCCTTACAGAGCTTCTCCAAAAGACCAATTCTTCTACCAATTTATGGAGTTCGTTGGCTAATCCTATGATATATGAGAAGAGTTAAGATGAGATGATAATTTATATAACCACTATGAATGTTTTATATATCTATTATATACCTAGTTTACATATAACTCATATAACCTTTGGTTGTATATAACCAATAATTGTAATATATTCCTCATTGTATTGGGTTGTTAAGCTCATATGGAATTAACTTGTGTTTCAATATTATAGTATTTGAGCCTTAACCGAACATACCACGCCATGTTAACAGCGACTTCTCTCTTGAACTTCGTGGACACTCAGCCCATCGATTGGGAAATAAGGTATAGGTGCCCTTTACCCTTTATACTGGAACTAATAACTACAATATAATAACATATTCACAACCCCATCTGTTTATTAGTCCATGAACCCTATATGAGTCAGTGTCAGCAAACAAAAGAGAGAAAAAAATTAATTGCCATAATTGATTGGATCTATCATCAACTAAAACTGTCACCTGGCTACGCCCAGAATAAAGTCAGACTACAGTAAAAAGAATGATTCCAACCTTGAAAGTTCATCCTTTTTCTGAATCGTTTATTAATGATTGCCAACTAATTCTAAAATTTAATTATTTCTTGTCATTATTCAAACTAAAACATTATAGTTTCATTATAATTAAAAATCAATATAATACTCATTAGCTTGCTTGCTCAGCCTAGTTCTGTATTCCATCTCTTTTTCATTATAGACAAATAATCCAGGACACGCATTTCCTTGTCGGCGAAAATGCCCTTTCGCTCAACAGCTCAAAGCAACATTTTCCCTATAGAAAACCGTTCCTTTTTCCAAGATGATATATCAGCATGTTTGGGGTGGAGCCCTGCCAGATAGGTCGGAATATCTATTATCGCATTTCTGATGAGCACAAGAAAATGTCACGATGCGGAAAATTCCAATACACACTGCCTATATGTTCCGAATGTCATCATGGCTAGAATGAGTTTTCGCTGAACCCGAATCATACCCTCAATATTTCAAGATAAAATGGAATATCTTAAGGTACACTGCAGGCGATTTCTTTTTATTACCTCATTAAGTTTAGTTGATAAAATTTCATAATGAAATTTCAATATTTCTAAATACCGAGCGAGCTAATTGAGCTATAAGGACTTTTAAAAATATTTTCGTACCAAGATTTAACAAATTTCCCTTGTTGTTTTGGGAGATTCCACAGATGCACAAGAACCTCTTAGTAAGTCTTCTATCTTATGCATCCCAAGAATGTTTAAATTTGTTGGGTGAAAAAAAAAAAAAAAAAAAAGTATTTAAACCCCACTTGGTTCTACTTAAGCAAAATACCAAATCAAGGGCGGATCCAGGATTTTTTTCTGGGGGAGACAACGGGCAGATGAGCAAAAAAATCAACAATAACTTAGAAATAAACTTGTAGGATTTATAGAAAGGTTTCAAAGGTATATTAAAATATCTAAACAATAGTTTCACTCATGTTCTTTCTGTTATTTTAACTATCATTGCATGATTTGCCTATAAGGATGTACTGCAATGGATTCTCCACAGTACACAAAAAACCGTCAGGGGGGGCACGTGCTCTGGATCCGCCTGTGTACCAAATTATTGTCATTTTATTAGCTATGCGAATTCGATATCAGTACGCTAATAAAAAAAGATATAATACAGCGAGTTTTTTTTTAAATTAATATTATTTAATCAAAAGAAAATGAAACATACTTCTATTCAAGTTAAAAAAAATATTAGCATGAGTTTCAAGGTTTATTTAATAATTTAACAGTTTAATTAAGTTGTTAACAATGTTTTTACATTTTTGCTAAATAGGTTATTATTATAATTATTATTATAAATAAATAATTATAATTTTATAAATTATAAAAAAAAAATGTTTTTTATTGACTTCCTATTTATTTCCTGTTATTATAAATTATAAATTAATAACTGTTTAGTTATAAAAAATAAATAAATTATAAATTAATAAATGTGTAATTATAAAAAATAAATAAATTATAATTTATAAATTAATAAATGAATATTAGATTTAATACATATATTTTTTGTAAATCTATAACTAAAAAAAAATAGTTTCTATTTCGCCTTAAAAATTATTTTTTTTTTTTTGGAAATTTCAGCTCCAAATAAGCTAAGTGAGGGTTACAATCGCAAGAATAGAGGCTAATTATTTTAGAATAAACACACATCTATCCCATACAAAAATATTTATATAGCATATTCAGAGAAAACGCCATTGTCTCCGTCGCAGTTGAGTTGTACAGTGAATAGGAGTACTATTTGATATGAACGGTGGTCCGAGTGTTGTGTTGTATCTGTAGGAGTATTGGTTCACATGTTTACATATAGATAAATATTTTAACAAATCCGCTACTTATTCTATTTGTTTGCGTGAAATAAACAATAAAAATTTAAATATCATAATAATACGTGAAGCGATTTGATATTATGAACAGGAATAAGCCATAATTAAATAAAATGGCCGTTTAGTGTTTATTTATGCTTTTTTTTATTTCATGGAGAAATACATTTTCTATCGGTTTTTTGGCTTGGAAAAAAATATTGTTACCTATAGTTTAAAAATACATATAAATATACTTTGTATATTATTGATTTCTTGGGTATTTGTTCGAAAGAATACTATTGAAAAATCTACCGATATATTTTTATCAGCAGTTCAAGTTACAAATAACATTTCTTTTTTAATATATAAATGTGAAATAGATGTTTTATGCATAAGTAATACCTAATACCTAATTGCAACTGTAATAAAAAAAAAACCAACTACACAATTTGATAGGTCCTATTTAGACATCTTGGATACTGGTTATTAAAAAGTATCTAGTGTAATATACTTTGGAGAGAACAGTATGTGTCATGCTCGTAGAGTGTGTGATCTCGGTTCAAACGCCAGCTGGGAAATCAGGGTAATATCCCAAGAGAAATGAAGCTGAGTAATATTCTGGAATTTTTTTTAAAGTTATAAAATGTACAATAGAAATATTCAAGTGGCCAGAATATTTATATACCAAATAATTTATAAACTTTTTTCTAAATTACAGGAAATATATACCTACCTTAAAACTTTTAAGGAAAAAGATAAATATCTAACGTTGGCAACAGTTCTATTTAATCGTATGATAATATAAATTAGTTTAAGCCGAATTTCGTATATTCGTGTTAATATTATAACTAGTAAACTAATCCTAAATTTAGTTTACGAGGTTAATTTTACTTATTTAGTTTAATTATTTACTTCAAATCTCATCAGTTTATTCTAATCAAAAGGCAAATCATGGAAATGGCTTTCCTTAAACCTGTTTCATCTTGATTCACGTAGTAATATAGTATACTTTAGAAATATGACTGCTACTCTCAATGCCGAAATAAACATCATGGTTCTGCAAGTAATTGGTATGCAGTGAATTTACGCACTGGCGTACTGGCTGATTAGACACTAAAAAAAAAAAAAAAAAAAAAAACCTGTACCACTAGAATCCATGATGGGTCTGGGGTTTACTAGCTGGATTAATGTACTGTTTCTTGGACAACGCTTGTGCAGGGAGGTGATATGCCTGGATCACGCTCAAACGCCAGATGTTCTCCCCTTATTTTGGGCACCCATTTTATACAGGCTGGATGATTATTTTTTTACAAAGATCTTCAAGTCAAGAGCCGAGCTATATTGACTGAATAGACTATATGACCACCCTGCGTCTATAGTCACATGAAGATGTCCAGAGACACTGGCGGATCTAGGAGAATTTTCAGGGAGGACCATGGGTCAATGTGAATTTGTTATCAATGTATACGATCCATGTATGAATGCAGATACATAAAATATCTATTTTTAATTCAAGACATCTGAGGCCAGAAAACAATAACATGGGTAAAATAAGCTCCTTGATCAAAGCGGTAGCTATATGTGAATGAAAAACATAAAAGGGTTCGGAATCGCCGATTTTGGATGCACACGATGAATGCCGATTTTTTTCTTGATGAAAACCAACTAAAATTCAGGTCAATATCAACTAATGAGTACTCTAGGGGGGGCCATGGCCCTCATGCACCTCCCTCAAATCCGCCGATGTCCAGAGATTAATTAAATCGTCCTCGTGCGAACACTGGAATATTCAGAAATGTCAAGCTAGTTCTTTGAACCGCATAGTTTCATGAATACAAAGTCAAGGATCTGTAAGGTTTTTGAAGTAGAGTAGATGAGAGTTCTGAAGCAGTGGGTGTATTTAATATTTACCGATGTTATATATGGGAAATGATATATGACAAGAGTCTTTAGGTTGCATTAAATGGATCATCAATCACTGATAGCAGCCCAGTGTCATCATGTTGAGTGATCAATGTAAGGCTGTGTTAGGATGTTACTTGTATAAAGAGTGCACAGGACGTGGGATATTAATTTCAAAAATAATAGCAAACTAATAAACTAATAAAGGAATATTTGGTCTAACGAGAATCTTAGAAAAACTTTCCAAGCCTTTGCATTGTTGTGGTTCAATATTTATTCTGTCTATAAACCATATGGTTGGAAGCATCGAATCATTTGTGGCGCTCCAACATCAACTCTTTTCCGTCAGTAATAAAATCAGGAAACACGGTGGTTATTCAGTGATTAAATAGAGGCTATTGGTTCATCATAAAAACAAACAAAAACATTTTTTGAAAATTTCGCCTCATAATTGCTACGCAAACCTTCAGCCTTTTAAAGAGTCTACTTTTTCTCTGTTTATATTTATTTATTTATTTCCCACGCCAGCGGATGCTCTTGACATGATTCGCTATTACGTATGAGTAGTATAGGCAGTTAATGGTAACGTTGTGTCGGTTATAAATCACACAGGAATGGACCATGGGTAACTCAACATATGGTAAACATATGCGTACCCATGGTTGGGTTTTGGAGTTTCAGTGTTTCCTTGTATTACTACTGCGAAATTCCACTTCGGAGTAGAATACATTAAAGGCAAGATGTAAATAAAATGTCCTTCAAAACTTATTGAAAGAAACATTTTCTAAAAACCAGAGCCAAGAATGTTTTTAAAATGGAGCCTAAACAATCGGCGGATAATGAATTTTAAAAACTCTGCAACTTCGTTGTTCCTATTAGGAGAGAGATAAAATTAATTTCCTGTAAAGTATAATTAAAATAGCTACAAATTTTATGGTACAATTTTTATGCCTAAAATTGGACGAAAATTGATAAGAGTTCAGTGGCAATCGTGGTTAAAATGCCTCGATAAGAACTCTTATAATAATAGAGAAACTATATGGTATTTGGTGAATCAATAAAAAATAAATTATAAAAAATCATATAAACGCATTTTATTATAGTACCTCTAAATCTCATTAATATACCAATTGATATCGCAATTATTACACCCATTACCGAAGTTCAGAAATTTACAAAAAAAGATGGAAGAAATTCGTTCTGAAGCTTAAGTGATCATTGCACTAGTTATTCCCTCACTGTTTCTGTACATAATGAAAACTACAGAAAATAATCTTCTAAAGTAGCCAGAGGAAGTTTAGTTAGGTCTACGTTTCCGATGATAAGTTCTATCAGGTTTCTTGTTCATGTAAAGAATGTATACAAGAAGAATTAAAACATTAAGGCGAATAAATTATGAGTACATTATATGAAAAATGTTGATCTTGGATGTATAACCTCGCAAGTGCTTTCCAGGTAATTAAACGAACCCACAAATTACTAGTGACTTCCAGTCTATTCACCAATTGCTCGAATTCAATGTTGTCTCTTTTTTCCTAAAACTTATGTCGAATACATTTGAGCAATACTTTTTTCAATTTTTTAAAAATAGGGATTTCCTCTTAGAATCCTATCTTACTTTTACCATTTATGGGTAAAATCCTAGTTAAGTTCATTCTGAATCGATTGTACTCCATCCTGGATGCAAACACTATTATTCCAAATCACCAATTTGGATTCTGAACATCCCAATCCACTATCCAGCAATGTCATCATATGGTGGATATTGTTTCCTTGGCTTTGGAACGTGGATTGTATTGTCCGGCAGTTTTCTTTGATGTTGAACAGGCATTCGACCAAGTCTGGCACCCCGGGTTGCTTTACAAGCTCCGTAAATTCCTACCTCCTACATACTTTCCCATTATCCAATCCTATCTCTCCAACAGATCATTCACAGTAAATCATAATAATCTCTAACCTCTTTCCTCAATCTGCGGATGTTCCTCAAGGTAGTATCCTCGGCCCAATCCTCTACACAGTTTATATAGCTGATATCCCAACACATCCTAACACTATCCTTACCACGTATGCGGATCACATATGTCTATTATCGGTCAACACAGATCCATTTATAGCATCCCGTACTCATCAATGCCATATCACTGACCTCGAAAAATGTTGTAAAAACTGGAGAATTAAAATAAATTCCCACAAATCCCATCAAACGTAAACCAATGACTTCCTGTCTTCCTGTATTGTTAAATAACATCCTACTGATTCCTTTAGAACAGGCCCGGTACTTAGGACTGCACTTTGACAAACGCTTAACTTGGAACCCTCATAACAGACTAAAACGAAAAAAAAAGCTCACCGTTTCAGGCTACTTTAATATTTACTAGACAAACGCTCTAAGCTCCCAATTAATTACAAAATACTCATACACATGACAATCATTAGACCCATCTGGACATACGGAGTAGAACTTTTGGGCTCCACTAAGCCATCGAATTCCTCTCTTATTCAATCCTTACAATCCAAAATCCTTTGTAAAATCCACAATGCTAAGTAATCCATAATGACCTTAATGTCCCATTTGTTGCTGATTTGGCCCTGATATTAATCTCTTCATGACAAAATTTATTCTCACTCAAACCAACTAGTTTCAAACCTAGCACACTCCTCAATTCCTGGAAATCCTCAAAGGCATCTAAAAAGAAGACGGTCTCGAGACCTTCTAAGTTGAACTTGTTATTTGAGCAATAACACTGGTTAGTTTCTCTAATTGTCTTTATGCATGACAATATGTAACATTCCTCCCATTTACTTGTATTCTTACAATACAGTTGTAAATTTCAATGAATAAATTATCAACAAAAAAAATAGGGATGGGAATGTCCCATAACATGTGACATTATCAAATACTGACTTCATAGATCTGAATCAGTCAATTACTCCTATTGCAGGAAGACTATAAGCCATTATTTTAGCTAGCTGAAGAAATGAAATGGTAGATTCGGCTTTTTCATATCCTACTAAAAACACCGCCAAATCTCTTACCACAGTCACTTCTCGTGATTGTTGTTATTCCTCCTGTTGTTTCGGTTGTACCTCATCTGAGTTTCTTTTCCAACCATATCATTCCGTGCTCCCCATTCAATTTTTTTTTCTATTTTGCTTTAAAAAAAACGGCTATTCTACAAACAATCTATTTTGGCTATATTACAAGTCTAACGTGAATTGTTAACAAACATGACCTCTCCTTGCATAATTATTAAGACCTACTGCATGAAATATAGGGAGCACTTGCTTCATAGCATATTAATGAAGACTCCAATCAGACATTCTATCCGCTGCGATGAAAATTTTAGCTATTTTTAAGCTTATCAATAATATAAAAATAGTCATCTAATAGTGAATATGCCGGATTTATTAAATTTAAGATTTTTGTAATTCAAAAATAAATTGCTAATCCATAAGTGAGTAAATGAATTTTGACACGCTAAATTTCTTAGGAATTACACTCGTGTCTTAGGAAATTACAATCTATCTTATTCCCTTCCGAAATATATAAATGATTTTGTGAGCTTGGTTTGTCAATCTCGATTTTCAGACAAAATTAGGCTGATTTCGAAAAAAAAACTTAAATACAAATTTCATATCCCTCATGATACTCAAAACCCCTTTTTTAAGTTTTTCTCACTAGTTTTAGTAATTTTTTAAGACTTAACTTTTAGACGTAAACTTGGAGAAAATAAGCTTTGTAAGATGTAACAATAATGACAAAAATGTTCTTTTGTTTAATAGACCTCTGACACTAATTAAGGCGCCATTTTGAAAATATTCTGTACCTCCGATTTTTTTTTTTATTTCATTTTTTATGATATTCATAACTTCTAAAATATTCGTAAAATTATTTAATACTTTCCTTAATTTAAACTGTGTTATTTCTGAAGATTGTAAATCATCCTAGCTCGCATGACAATTCCTTCCAATTTTTTAGAGTAGTATTACAGAATTATTAATCCAACTGACGACTAATAGTTTTCGCAAGTAAGGCAGTTAAATGTGCGTTTATGACATAATTGTATATATTTATATTTACTTATAAATATATTTATGTATATTTATAAATATATTTACTTATACTGGTCGAAATAGAAGGGTTATTAACGTGTCAATAATAGTCTTGTAAACTTTTCTTATGTTTTATCCAGTAAAAACGTACATCGGCACTTTTTTTTTTTTAGAGAATAGAATAATTTATTGATATTTACAACTGTAATTATATTACATCAAGTAAATCTGCTGTATGAACAAAGGACATGGAAAAAAAACACTTGTGGAGAAATAATCCATTGATAGCACTCCAATAAAGTTCTATAGTAGAAGGTCTCGAGTCCATCTTCTTTTCAGACGCCTCGGAGGGTTATCAGGAATATTATGGGAAGCAAGTTGAGAGACTAGCGGATTCAAGTGTGTATGGAGCTTTTCATGGAATGATAGGTATCTAGTTTGGGCCAAATCAGCAACATATGGGATATTAAGATCATGATGGATGAGTTTGTTTGTGACATAATAAGGAGCATTGAGGATTTTACGAAGGATTTTGGATTGTAAGGATTGGATACGAGATGAATTGAATGGTTAAGTAGAGCCCCAAAGCTCAACTCCGTATGTCCAAATAGGTCTGATAACTGTCATGTAAATGAGTCTTTTGTAATTAATTGGGAGCTTTGAACTTTTGTCCAGTTAATGTTGAAGTAGGCGAAAACGTCGAGCAGTTTTTTGTCTTTTCAGTCTTGTATGAGAATTCCAAGTGAGACTTTGTCCAGATGGAGTCCTAGGTAACTTATCTGTTCGACAGGGATCAGCGGAATGTTATTAAATGATACAGTAGGGACATAGGCACTTTAAAAAAATTCTGGTATTTTTTTCGAATGGTTGCTGTACTTTTATTTTTCTATCAAATATTATTTAAATGTCATTTGAGGGTTTTGTTTATTGTCTTTGACTTGTTTAAAACATTGACAATTTAAAATAATTTTAATATCAGATATTCTTATAATGTGGTAATGAGGACGAATAATTGTAACGCAATGAAATATTTTTATAGAGATACGTCACATAAATTATTTATTATTCTTGCTTTCCTACGTCAAAGCAGGAGAAATGTTTTTTCAGGGCGAACAAACTTTGCTGCCTGCCATGTCTTGGTAAACTTGGTTTTAAGCCTAATTATGAAGAGGTTTACTCTTACATAATACATACAAGGCTTTTTTTTTCTAATTCCTCTTTTGCCTTTTGTAGTGATTGAAAAATGTATATTATAAAACCGTTGAGAACAGAAAAGCTTCCAAAGTGTAAATAAATAATAAAATCAAAGTTTTTAACGTTGCTTTTATAAAAAAAAAAAAAAAAGATTTTATTTTAATATATAAAAGATGAAGTTAAAATCTTCAATCGGAGCTTTTGGGGATGTTTCATTGTTGTTTTGTTGAGACGTTCATTTCTTCACGAAAGTATTACCGAAATACATACATTTCCCATTATTATGCTATTTTTCGTAATGTAATTAAGAATATTATTAACATTAATCCATTCATCTGGCATTTCTTCTGGTTTCGACCGTGTTGTCAAATTCTTTGCCAGGAAATTTAAGTGAGTAATTATTAACGTTAATTATAATTATTATAAATAAATATAACGATATTATTAATTCAAATCAATTAATTCAATTTCAATCTGTTAAATCAGAACACATAAAACAACGCTATAATTTTATTACAGTGATTATTTAATCTTTATAATAATTTTTTTATAGAAATTAAAATGTTTTAAATCTCTCTGCCTCCTCCCTGCAATCATCATAATAATTTTTATATTAAGGATCCTAATAATTAAAATGAATAGAAAAAGTATGTGAAAGGAGGGGAAATGGTGGGGGAAACCGCCGATACAAACAAGACCGATCTATAAATCGTATTCACGTAACTATGACTAAAATGGCCGCTGTCAAAAGGTACAAGAAGTGGAATAATTACCGAAATATTTCTCCATTTTAAAAACATATGTCTGGAAATGAGAATAGTACCTACTATAAATATAAAATATAACATGGTGGGATAATTATTTAGACTCTGAGTCAGAGAAATTCCATTCGTTTCCTGGCACTGTGTATATATTGTGTGTGTATGTGTGTATATATATATATATATATATATATATATATATATATATATATATATATATATATATACATACATATATGGCATTTATTTGTTTCCAATTCCTTTTAAAAATGTCCTACTTTCCGCAAGAAAAAAGCATTTCCTCACTTCTTTACGTCGTCTATTGTTAATTATTCTTAATACCTGTCCCTCTATAACTACGTTTTGTTGCTTATCTTCGTTCACCTGGCTTCGCTCCCAGTAATCTAGCCGTCAACTTTTTCTCCCCTCGAACCGATTCTGTTAGGGAATCCAGCTGCCATGCTGTGGCAGTGTGTATATTTGCTGTGCTCAGTGTATATATATATTTCTTTGGCAAAGATATAAGAAATATGATGAATATCCATCATGCACTTTATCCAATCAGCTTCAATTTTTGGATTAGATTTTCATATCAACAGCTAAATATTCAAGCTAAAGAGTATTATTAGTGTCGTAAAAAAAAAAAAAATCCCTATACATAGTTTATGGCTCCAGAGATAATGCGGGTTTCCCATATTTCTCATGCATTGTTCCTTCTTGAATATAAAATATAATTAAACAAAAGGTTTGTTTAATTTTATTTACCACTATCTCTTGTTCGAATCATTGTTCTCGCTTTTTAAATTTTTTGTGAAAAAAAAAACCATGAGATTTTCAACTGTTCAATTTGTTTGTCTTTAAAGGAATAGAGTTCAAATGGGTTGACCTGTAGTGTAATGGTTAGCATAATGCTCAAGATCGAGGGTTCTTGGTCCGGCAGGTGACCCTTTTTTTATAACTAATCCTTGCTTATGCTGTCCTTCGTAAGGAGCGTAAAATTGGAGTCCCGAACCTGTACGATGTCAGGTACTCGCTAAAGCGCCCTATTCTAATCATACCTGGATTGATATCAGTACATGGTATATAAAGTGTATTGTTTCTAGGGCAGACAACATTAGTGCAGGGAGGTTATTTATTCGGGATCATGCTCAACCGCTTTACCTCCAATTAAAGGTACACTTTGCAGGGGCTGGGTGAGCATCAAATGGATCTCCAGATCCATGAAAATCATCCGTGGCTATTACGAGACTAAAAATATTACTTCATAAAATCAATAGTAGCGGATATTAACAACAGGCAGTACGATGAATTACCAAAACAAACGTATTTTTATTTTTTATATAAGATTATTAGAAATTTTAGAAATACTATTTATCCGTGGTATTGTAAATGTCAGAATATAACTTCAACAAAGCATAGGTTGGGCATTTTAATTTTTAAAAAAAATGCCTATGGATAATTTCTACATGAAAAAAGAAAATATTAGTTTGTATATACTCCATGCTGGGAATTAATCTTACTTTCTAATATAAGTTTTTATATTGCAGCCTATAAGATTCTTGATTGAACATCAAAATGTCTACTACAGAAGCGATATCCATTGCTTTTACGTCAATCTAAACTTTTAGATATATTTTTTTATTACTCTTATCTCGGAGTTCGGTTTTATAGCATCGTTTTATAGAGCCCTTAAAAGGTTTTATTAGTTAAATAGCACCTTAATTGTAACATAAAACTAAGAACATTCAAGAACAGCCGTTGCTACATGTAATAAAAGTTTAAGCGTGAAGACTGTATTGCGTAGATAAAGTACATATTTTCATAAATCTATCCCTTTTTTTTCGAAGTAATCTTAGAGACCAGGTGGCTAATATAGTTGGATTATAAATCCTCAAAGTAGACGAAACGGAGATAAATCCGAATATAGGGAAATAATTCCCTCTACTAAAGAAGTCTAATAATTGAGAAATGGTTCCCTGGGGGAATAAAAGATTTTAATAGGGTTGAGTGCTAGTTAGGGGAGGGCTTCCTTCAGGGGTGTGTTCGTGACCGCAACATCCTCCAATAATACGCCATCATGAGTTTGATCTTGCGTAAAACAAGGGCTTCGTTCAATACTTTATCCACGACTTGTGCCCTTCAATAAGTTCCTACCAGTATCGCAAGATAAATCTAGATAGTACATAGGTAAAGAAGCATACAAATCACAGAATACTACTTGTAATATAACTGGCAATCAGTGAATCTGTAGATTTTCATGAAACCTATATTCACGAAAAGAATTTATAATCAATCAAAGGAATGATAGGCTAACGGAAACAATATTTGAATTTCTTTAAAAAAAAATAACAGAACTGGTTTAAACCCTTAAAGGAAGCAGAGAGGGACATGAGAGAATTCGGAGGTACGGATATGTTTAGAGATAGAACTGCCAAGAACATAACCCTAGACAGGAGGATTAAGTTGAGATTTGTTGAGTACGAGGCGAGAACGAAGCGGAAGATCAAAATCTCCGAGGAAGAAAAGGGGTAGGAGATCATTGAAGATGGAAAGATATTGGGCGAAGAGAAAGACGCGGAACATGCAATCATGATTGGTCCGGAATACCCAAAAGTTGTGTGAGACTTTAAGAGAAAAAAAAGGAAAGATGTCTTTAGTCTTGTTATAATATTTTGATGAATCCGAAATCAGGGCTTTATTCATTTAACTGAACAGATAATTATTCACTAATTCAAGCATCATGTCGCCTGAATACTGCAAAATCTCATAATTCAGACCAAAAACATCAATTCTTTCACGAGTTGTCTAACAGATAATTTTGTATTTAATATATTATTAATAAAATTAAGTAATGACCTCACATTGCTCCAATGCTTGACAACACATCTTGGAGAACAGAAATGGTTACAAAATTACATCCGGTAGGGATTATTTAAAATAGTTTTTGAATGGTTGCTTTCACTAAACAGAGAACGTGAAAACATTCATAACACTAAAACAAATAATTTATGAAAGGAAATGAATCATAATATTTATGATCATTTCTGTTATACATTAGGGTGGAATCGTCATCAAAATTTTAATTGCTAAAGTGATTAAGCAATTAGTGCCTAAATTGAAGTAGAGAAGAGTTTTCGCAATGTAAATAAGCAATTCCAATTCGAGGTAGTACGAAAGATATACGATTTTTAAGAGGGGCATATTAATAACAAACCATGTAAACAAACTTTAAGATTGGGATTTCGTTTTTCAGAAGTGAATGGAAAAATACGGCGTTGAGGTAAATAATCTACGGAGGTTTTTCGGTTCTGAAGGCTTAGTCATCAAGTAAATGTTCCTGCTTGAAAATTGGATAAAGACTGGCTCGAGACACTAGTGAGAGAATAGAGGGTGCCTGAGGAACCCCGAAAAGGAATCTAATGGAGCGATTCATTGTCCTCTTAGTCCTTTCTTTTGTAGCCCTGAAGAAGGACATCAAATGTGAGTGAAGCATCGAAGTGTATTGAATAGGATTTTCTCATTTTGAGTTAATTTGAACCGTATTGATCTTCTCTTTAGACCTAAGTACGCTTATAAGCAATTAAAACGCCTTCTTCGAAATTTTCAATCTTACAAGTAACAATTAAAACCGAATACTGAATATGTTAGTTTCAGTGATGACTGGGCCATAAATGTTTCACTTACAATCTCTCTAAGCTCTTAACTTTTTTTATGTAATCTTTATAAGACCTGGAGTTGGTATCAGGGAATGGATGGAGAGATTATAATGTGATTCGTTCTCAATATGAATTTGTAGAGCGATATGAGGAACAAAAACTGTTTTGGAAACTTAGGAATGAGGAGTCTGTTCCAGCGATGAGGCTGACTGTATAGACTTAGTTACAGATTCTATAAGGAGGCTTTTATCATTTTTCTGCCGCTCTAAGTTCGTCCTGGCGGTGGTTTAGGTTCGAGTTAATAGAGTATTATCCTACTTCACGCCTTTATCTGGAAGATTCTTCGCCAAGCCGTTCTCTGCTAATGATCTTCTTATGGATGTCTTCCAGCTTTATATTTCACTTATTTGCGACTAAGACAAGGCGGATGTTATAGTACTAAAATTATAGTAATATATTCAAAAAAGTTAGGTTCTTCAGATTAAGTCGATCACTGGAGCATTCATTGGCCTATTATAACAACCACAATGCTTTGTACGAAAATATTAACTATACTTATATACCAGAAATTGTGCCGTACGGATTTGGCTGCCCTATCCCCCAGTCATCTGGTTTAAATTAGCAACTTGGTCCTCCAGGTTAGGGGATACACAGTACCCGGGACCCAGCCCTGTCACCCTTTTTCCTGAGGGGACACAAATATTCAGGAGAACAGTTGTCCCGAGGATACAGGGCTTCCATCCCACGACTTACAATAGAATAGAATTTCTAACCCGCATGGTAGAAAATCTATTCAAAGTAAACTAAATAGCCTCCAGTGTCCTCGACGCTAGAAATGCCATAAGATGAAGTAAAAGAGGAAGAAGAAGAATATACCAGAAATGTGATTTGTAATTGTGGCTTGGGCTTGATTCCTGGAAAAATTGTTTAAATCGGATATAATGATTTGCAGACATACATTGCAGGAATCATTGGTACCTATGTAGATATATTTATTTAAGAATTTCGGTCAAAAATATTTCAATGTTCTGTTTTTTTTAATTTATTTTGGGATGCAATGAGTAATTATTGAAGATAATCGCTTAGCTTATTATTTAATGTAGTCTACATAATGTTTTTGTATTGTATTCTTCTTCAGAAGTGGTTTATGCGCGTACCAATTTACTTATCAGTAAAACTAAATAACTTTTAATTTTATAATAAATGTACGGTAAATAAGGAATAAATTGTTGTTTGTTCATTTAACGTCACTTTATAATGCTATGGCTAATCGGACGATGCTAAATTAGGAGCACTAAATTTTGCCTATACAGGTTTAATTAGGATAGGGATTTTTAATGAGTACCTGACATCGTACATGCTCGGGGCTCTCTTTAACATCCTTTCCGAAGGACGGCATAACCAAGGATTTTTACTCTCTTTAAGAAATCCTAGAACCACCTGCCGGGCTACGAACCAGCGATTATGGGCTTAGTAGCTTGTTATACTAACCACTAGACCACAGGCCCCCGAATAAGGAATAAGTACACAGCTGAATCATTTGAACAAATCAAATTTACATATATCTATTGGATAGTATATACACAATGAAAAATGCCTATTATTGTTTCAGATTAATCATTAATCAGAGTATTGCCGTAACACATATAATTAAATTAAAATTTAACTGTGGGAGTACTTATAGTTTGGATCGTCAGGTAGTCGGTAAAGGTACTCTAACATATAGGTTGGTAAGTTGGTATGTGCGCAGTTGAAGGAATCTACCTTTTTCTGCAGGTACACCACCCCCTCCTACGTTCAATTGGTTCCTGCAAACGCAAACCTTTGGTCCTTAGTTTTTGTACCCATCGTTTCCCCTATTTTTTTAAATTCATGTTTATCTTTCCAATAAAACCGGATATAGCTTATACTATGCATAGCTTCATTTACCGAAGCAGAAGTGAGAATGGCGTATTTTCATATTTTTTATAAAACGTTATTTTAAACAACGTGCTAAAAGCTTCTGCATAAAGGCCAATAGAAATGCTGAGAGGTAAATAAAATAAAAGGTAACAAAGAGATATCTCGGTTATGATAGACTTATGATAGAGCGTGTACATCGGCGATAAACATCATGCTAGAAGAGAAAGGCAGGCGGTGGTAGAGGATCGCCCGATGAATGGAGCTTTATCTGGCCAACTCGTGATCGGAATTCGAGGTGGTACACTTTACACCGAACTGATATGCACAACCATTGCTCCGGCCTCAACTCTATTGTCCTCCCTCTTCCGATGGCAGGCAATTCAGGATCTCTGCCATATTTCATAGCTACCGTCGTGTTTGAGGGAGTGTTTTCATCGAGAATATTATCATGGTCCATCGGTGGGGTTGTAGCTTCCGCAACACGGTAGGTTATATCGCCAATCGAAATACATTCATGATATGGGAATTAGTTTATACTCCACGCTGTAAATCGGAATTTCCGTTATGCGTATTGATTTATAAGTTACTTTTTCATATAGTATATCTAGATTGTTTTATTTATTTTTCTTTTGTTTTAAATAAAGTGATAGATCCCGTAGGAGGGGGGGGGGGGAGAAGATCGCTTGAAGAGTGATTTGGCGGATTTGGGTTTGTGTAGTGGTCCGTGGATAGAAGTTTGTAGGCCCAGATTTGTGGTATCGGAATCGAGTCTTCGGGTTCACTAAGCCTTATTGTTATTTTTATTTACATAAAGTAAATTAAATAAGGAATCCAACTTATACTTTGCAATTAATATAAATTATTTTAATAAGCCTCGGTTTTGACTAATTTTATCTAGGAAATTTAAGATGAATACAAATACATTTTTTCACGCCACTTTAGTAAGTTTCATTTTCAATGTTTTACATAAGAATTTGATTCTTTGCAATACTTATAATACTCGAAAAATATCATTAGGTAATGAAAAAAAGTGGACTTTTTATTAAATACACAGAATACCTTATTGACGTCATTATAATCAATTAGAACCTTTTTGAACATTTTCTCTTTTAAATGTTTAAAAAGGAATTTATTCAACAACAAAAAGAAGTAACAATTGTGTCCAAATAAAATAACTAAAATTATTTTTTCAATATTTTTATTTTGAAGAGAAAAGTTATGTCCAGGACCGGGATTCGAACACGGATCGTCTGCATTTCCTGCTGGTCCTTGACAATTTGTTTCTCTTCAAAATAAAAATATTTAAAAATTGTAATAATTATAAAAAAACAAAATTAAAAAAATTAAAATTATTTTAGTTATCTTATAATGTAATTGCATTATGAATTAATAACGTTTTTCTATCATAAATAAAATATTTAATAAGATATAAGATATTTATATATATACATATATGTAAGGTTACTACATGTGATAACTCACTGTTGTAACCTTCAGTGTTTGTTTAGACTTTTGATAAAAACACATGTGCTAAAGTTTGTTAGTTAAATTAATTTTGTTACAAGTGTTTAATTACTAGTTTGAAAGAACGTGTAATTTAATTCCTTAATAAATAAAGAATAAAATCACGTCAAAACAATCTTACAAATTAAATTACAAGATTTCAACTAGTAAAAAAATGGATTTTCTTCATGTTCAAGTAGTTAAGAAAGTTGAGAAAGAATTTGTGATTCAATGTATATCCATTGATAGGAATACTTGGTATTTAGTGCCAGAAGAATTTAGAGATGTAAGTATCCACATTTCTCTATTAAATAAAAAAACCATAAAAAATGCAATGTTTGCTATTAAGAACCAAACAGGTTATAGAACAGTTTCTGTAAAAATCGATGAAAATATAAAAAAAGAATACTTCGATGAAGCTGCTAATGTTTGTTTTAGAGAGTTTCCCTTAGAAGAATGTGACCCAATATCAAATTCCTCGGTTGCTAAAGCTGAACAAATAGAGTTAGAAAATCGGATTAGACAATTAGAAACCCAATTATATTTAAATTTAAAACAAGAGGAAATAAAACTTCATCAAATCGAAAAAAAATTTGTTATAGAAAAATTTGAAAGGAATAAATCAGATCCTAAAGAATGGTTAACTAAATTTGAAGAAGAGTGTAGCCGCTTCAAGGTAAATTCCGATAGTAGTAAGATTCAAGCTTTGCGTTTTTTTGTCACGGGCCCAGCAAAAGATTGGTTTGAAATAAATCTAAAGAAAATAGGTGTAAATGGTCACTGGAGTACTTGGAAAGAGTCATTCTTGAACGTTTTTGTAGATAAAGGCTGGCATATTGTTAGGAAAGCTTTCAACTACAAATACTTAGGTGGGTCTTTAATCAATTACGCGCTTATAAAGGAGAGGTTATGCCTAGAAGTAGAACCTAAGGGTACTGAATTATCCCGTATCAACCTCATCGTTTTTGGATTGCCGAAAGAAGCTCAAGAAGAACTTGATAGAGAGAAAATTAACACTGTTGAAGACTTATATGCGGAACTCAGATTAAGGTATTATTGCAAGCAAAAATTATTGAAGAATCTGATTCACCGTTCGCTTCCCCTGTAACCCTCGCGTTCAAGAAAGAGGAGAACAAGAAATCACGCTTGTGTATCGATTTTCGCAAATTAAATAAATTGGTAGTTCCAGAAGTTTTTCCATTTCCTACGATACAGGACGTAATCGACAAAGTTGTAAATTGTAAATACTTTACGGTTTTAGATATTAATTCAGCATTTTGGTGTATTACACTAAAAGAAGAGGACAGAGAAAAAACTTCGTTTATAATAAAATATGGAAAGTTCATGTTCAAAGTCCTTCCATTTGGTCTGAAAAATGCTCCGGCCACGTTCCAGAGAATCTTATCAAACATTATCCGAAGAAATGGTTTGGAAAAATTCTGCATCAATTTTATCGATGATATTTTGATTTTCTCTCAAACCTGGGAAGATCATCTTCAACAGATCGACAAATTTTTGCAGGTGACCGACGCTGAAGGATTCAAACTAAAACTAGTCAAGTGTGTGTTTGCAGCTAAATCTGTTAAATATCTGGGTCATACAATTTCAAAGAACAGAGTCTCACCAGCTGAAGGTAATTTAGTATCAATAAAAAACCTACAAAGTCCATCGGATAAAACTGGAGTACGAAGTGTTTTAGGGTCAATAAACTTTTATTTAAGATATATAGAAAATAGTTCTCAAAAACTGGAACCATTACATCGGTTATTAAGAAAGGACGTGAAGTTTGAATGGTCCGGTGATTGTGAAAAAGCTTTCAATATGATAAAAGATTATTTATGTACGGCCCCAATACTGTCAATTTACGACTATAATAAGCCCGTCTTTATAGAAACAGACGCCAGTTTTAAAGGGATAGGCGCTACTCTGAAACAGCCACAAAAAGATCGAATACTGTATCCTGTAGCTTATTATTCAAGGAAACTACCGGAAAGGGAAAAACGTTTAAACATCATTCATTTGGAATGCAAGGCGATCAAAGACGCTATAAAATTTTGGCAATATTATTTAATAGGACGCCACTTTACAGTATGCAGCGATCATAAGCCATTAGAAAACTTGAAGACTAAGGCCAGATCAGATGAAATTCTTGGCGATCTAATTTTTTATTTATCACAATTTAATTTCAACATTATTTATAAAAAAGGCAAAGAAAATATTCTAGCCGACTTACTATCAAGAAATCCGGTTTTGGAATATTTCAATAATGAAGATGCAATCAGGATCGTGAACTTGATCGATCTACCTCAGATATTAAAAGACCAAGCTGAACACTTTCCGGAGTTAAAAGTAGCAAAACGGACTGACTATAAGCAAGGAATGATTCTTAAAAGATTAAAAGGCAAACTGAGAATATTTGTTTCTCCAAAATTAGGAAATGAAATCATCCAGCTGGTTCATGATCATTACGGTCACATTGGTCATGCACAGATGATCGCCACGATTCGACCGCATTATTACTTCAAGGGTTTCGACAAAGCAATCCATAACTTCTGTAAAAGTTGCCAGATATGTGTTAGAAATAAAGCCCGTCGCAGTCGAGCTATCGGCCTTCTCTCACAACTGGGTCCTGCCACTGACCCGTTCCAAATAATGTCACTTGATACTGTTGGAGGGTTTTCAGGGAATCGGTCACCAAAGAAATACATGCACATTTTGGTGGATCATTTCATCAGATATGCATGGATCTCAACGAGTAAGGGTCAAAGTGCTCACGACTTAATTAATCTGATTAATCCGATTGCTAAAAATTATAATATTTCGGTCCTATTAGCCGACCAATATGCTTCCATAAATTCAACCCATTTTAAAAACTATTTGGAAAAAAAGGAATACAGATTGTTTTTTGTTGCATTGATCATCCAGAATCAAATGGGCTTATCGAAAGATTAAATCAAACGCTAGTGAATCGTTTACGATGCAAAATAAACAGTGAGACAAATAAAGCCTGGCCGATTCTCGCAAAGGAATGTGTCAATGAGTATAATGATACAATTCATAACACGATTCGCACCATCATACTTACTTCTTGGGAAGAAACAGTCTATATCTCCTCTTATCGAAGACAATACATCTTCCTTAGAAGAGGATCGAAAATTAGCTTTTCAAAATTCTTTAAGGAACTTTCAAATAAATAAGGCGAGAATAGACAAGAACAGGAGACATCATGATTTCAAGATTGGCGATTTGGTTTACATCGAGAACGGAAACAAATTAAATCGCAACAAACTTGACCCCGTACGAATTGGACCTTTTCCAATTGTCCGAAAGATTTCACCAACATTTTATGAAGTCGCAAGTGGAAAGAAAAAGAAGATTTCCAATTTCTTTCATTCCAGCAAGCTGCTTCCTTTTTTCTCCGTGTGAATCATTTCAGAGGTGGAGGTGTAAGGTTACTACATGTGATAACTCACTGTTGTAACCTTCAGTGTTTGTTTAGACTTTTGATAAAAACACATGTGCTAAAGTTTGTTAGTTAAATTAATTTTGTTACAAGTGTTTAATTACTAGTTTGAAAGAACGTGTAATTTAATTCCTTAATAAATAAAGAATAAAATCACGTCAAAACAATCTTACATATATATATATATAAACCACAATGCAAAGCCTTATGTTTCAAATTTCTCCAGCAATACTCCCACTTACCGGTCGACGTTTCGCCAATTCAGGTATTATCAAGACACAAAAACAAAAAAAGGTTATGTGAATCAAATCTCGAAGAAAAAGTGCAATATATCCTAACGATCAACAGCCCAAACTAGCTCCAAAAATGAGACAGCACCCCAGCACCAAGACGTTCAACATACAACGAGTTGTATAAACATCTGGAAAAAACCGCGTGCTGTTATAGTTTTATATATATATATATATATATATATATATATATATATATATATATATATATATATATATATATATATATCAAACCAATGCTAAAAATAAGTGTTAAGACCTCCACAGGACATATGTACGAGTAGTACATGGTACTCAGGGCCTGAATGGATGAATGAGCCTATATCTAGTCTATTAAAGATTATGTATTTAAACCATTTGGTGAAAGAAAATGTGCTTTTGGTGCGATATCGGCTCAAGTCCTTCGTGCTTAATAATCCACATAATTATTACTTCAATAGCCTGTGAATAGAATCTTTGCTCAAAGAAGGAAATAAATTAACCTGAGAAGATTTATTAAAAATAAGAAAAAGAATAAAAGGATTTTTTATTCCCAGTGGGCCTTTATTAAATGATGCATTGATTTATATTAAAAAATTATTTTATACAGTCAATTTTTATTTTTAACATCTTAAAACGTCCTCAATTTTATAATTATAAAAATGTTCATTTAATTGTAATAAGGTACTTAACTGCTTACTAGATGTACCCCGATTTTATTCCATAAACTGAAGCTTAGTTTACAACTTATTTTGTATTAAATATCGGTATCTACTTATTTTCCATTTTTTTCTGACCTCCACTGGAACATTTTCTTTCTCATATATATAAGGTCAACTAATATTGTTCAACAATAATTATAGTATATTAAAAAGGCACAAAATTCCGCTTTGTGCAATCTCGTGAATTCACTAGTTGCCTTAATCTTTTTTAGACAGAATATTCTACACAAAACCTCATTTTCGAACACAATACAACTATTCTAAGAAATAAAATTTTCGACGGTAAAAAAGAACTATTCGGATACAAATAAATAAATGGATAGTCCCAAGTGTGAAGAAAAAAAAATGGATTTATTGGTCTCAAAATCAAGTCGTTAAGTTTTTAAAATAAATAAAAGTAACGGAAGGAACGCAATAAAAATACTGTAAAAACGCTAAAAAAAAAAAAAATTTAGGGAGTAGGATGCTACAACTCCTGACAGATGTATTTTCATTTCGACCGATGATATTTTCCACTATCCCGTCGTGGGGAGAGTTTATACAGTCACTGGAGATCACAACATATATGGTCCCTAGACGATACACTGTTAGACCGCTTCATCAAAACCAACAACCCCACATGAAAAATTCCTCTCCAACTACTTGTAAAAGAATGGGAAACATAAGCTCGAAACAGGCCTCCGTGTAAAATTTATAAGATGTACAATGTCTATAATAATACATAATATCTACGCAGAGGTAATAAATTAAGAAATAAATATACAAATATACAATAAATAAATTTTTTTTTTTTTTAACAGTTATATAGAGTCGTTTCATATGTTCGTTTTCAAGGGAAATATTATTTAGTGTTACAACTTTATGAAATAAAAACATTTTTATCCTTTATATTTACCCTCATTTTCTATACATTTTTCTCAATAATTTATCTAATTTTCAATCCCAGAATTGAACATTCAAGTGTTATGTGACGAAATAAAGTAAGGAAATGCGTTTTTGGCTTGAGAATCTTTTTCAAAAACTTTACCCTAAAGGAAGTTGTCCAAATTTCTGAACAGATAGGAATCTACGGGAGATAAGTTGAGTGTGGGAAGACTTCACCCATTTTTATATTAGAGTATAGGTCCCTAAGAATAACCTGAAAAAGCGGTCATTTTAAATGAAGTAATTTAAGATTAAAACATTATTTTTAAAGTCGTAAGCAGCTGTTACTTAGGTCGCTAGAACTTTTGGTAATTTGTTAATTTTTTTTACAAGTTTATTCTAAAGAAAATTAAATTAGACCAAATTTCTTATATTATTGTCTGTAAAACCCCCTCAAAAGTGGCCAAAACGCGATTTATTACTCATTGCATATGGTTCCATAAAAACTATACTTGATGCATGACTTTACATGATATTAAATATCATAAAGTAAACGTAATATTTTATACATAGGAATGTATAAAATACGAGAAATATGGATTTATATTCGGTTTATCGGGAAAAAATATCACAATACATTATGGGTTGGTTGTTTTATGTTGTCACACTGTGACAGAGGCTCAACTAAATCTTGTTTACCTCTTCCTTTAGTACAGAAATCCTAAACGCAGCTCTGCCCTTGTAACTGTATTATTTTGGTACGTGTCAAACACTAGGGACATAGATTTGTTTTTGAAATTATTTCATTTAAAGTATTTCTCCCTCTCTTGTTCATTATCAAAAAGCGTTAGGATTATTTAAACGCCTACATCGTGAAACTGAGAAGGAACCATGTTCAGACTTAGCGTACACTCCCAACCCTCATCATTAATAAACTGACCATTAAAAAAGATATGTTCTTACAGGCAGTGAGGCCTATTGCACAAATATTCAAGCGGCTTTTTCGGCTTGGAGTTGCTGTGCTTAAAGTCGCGGGTTCGAATTCAGCTGTGGCAGATAAATGATTTAATATTTTAAATCCACCTACGCTCTATAAAGTGGATACCCTTACTAAAGGGAAACATCTGACGGTTGAACGTGATTTCGGACAAATCATCTTCCTCCAAACAAATCGTCTCATTGCTCAACAGTTGTCTCCGAAACAATCCAGTCTCTACCTTTTACCGGGTACAATCTACAACAATGCGGTGGTACAATTTTTTTTTGCTTTTTTTTCAAATAAGGTAAATTGAAGTTATTAATTTTAAGAACTGAAGTTATCCCACTTAATTATAAATAATTCTGTAATGGTTTTATTATCATTTTATTAGTTATTATCAGCGTGCTCAGGTTATTGTGATTTTTTTTAAATGAATATGAACGGCGAGTCGGTGTCTTGGTGATTGGCATAACACGGGAGTTATTTTTTTTCATAATTCTAAAGAAAGCAGTTAAATATTTCTGGAAGTTTCTCACAACCACATCTCATTATACTAATTCCTACACAAATGAGAATTCTCTATATTTCAGGTATACGTATATGCGTAACCTATAATTCATGATGTTTAATAACTGTATGGTCAACTTTAGTATATCGTATATAGTTTTTATAGTTAATCATAATATTTCACGATCCCATCTCTTAGAAAAATACAATAAATAGGTTGTAGAGTCGAAGAAAGTAATAAAATAATCATCAAATTGACCGAAGGAAAACAAGAAAAAAGTCCAAAAACTCTGATGATCAATAAGCCGGGAAAAATATCTGTCAGCTAATCTCGTATTCGTGTTCAGCGACCCGAAACTGCGGGATATAGATTGGTGGAAATTAGGACTTTTCAGAATAGGATTTTTTTTCGTTAGTCAGTTTTCGAACCAAAACTTAAATAAACTTATATATCATCAATTAAATTAAAATTTGGGAGGATCAACGGATATCCATTCAAACATCTCAAACGAAGAAATAATTTTCGTGAAGTGAAATAGATTTTTGGAGAATCGCTTGTATCCTTTGGATACGAGAAAGTTTGCAAATTCTGAATATTTTGCTTTAAGCCTGTGAGGGACAATTTTAAGTCTGAGAACTTGGAATTATTAAAAGACTCCGGTTATCAGCATAGATTACTTTTTAAGTTCTGCACGTGACAGTTCTTTGAAGTTTAAAACCGATAAAAGCTGTATAAAACATTTTTCTTCCAGGACTGGTAGGAAATATAAAAACGTTAACACAGGTGATATAATAAAAAGGGAATTACTGTTTGTATTACACTTGCTGAAAACTATTTGTCTGAAAAGAATGTTTCATATGTTCTGTTTTTTTTTTAATTTGTTGTCCCTTAGATTTTATGAATGAATCCGAATTTCAGAAAGCGAAATTTTATTTTTAAAATGCTGTAAAACAAAAAGGTATCAATGGTAATAAGTAAGGAAATTATAGAATAATAATTACAAATTTAAATATTCCCCAGTCAACAAAGTAAAAATAAAATTAATAATTTCCAAATGAAACTCGACCCATCATCTATAACAATCATCATACCCATCATCTATAACAATAATCATATGCTATAATTATAATTACAACTTAAAAATTCCCCATCAGTACTCATTATCTCATAACCACTAATAACATTAATAATTTCCAATTAAAACTCGATCCATCATCTATAACAATAGTCATTTCCATCATCTATAACAATAACCATATGCACTAATAATAATTACAACTTAAACATTCCCCATCCGTACTCCTTATATCTCATAACCGCTAATATAAACAATCATTTTATTATAAAACATTTTCCATGATTCTATATGCACCAATGACAATTACAACTCAAATATTCACCATCAGTAATCCTTATCTCATAACCGCTAATAACAACTCCCATTTAAAACCAGTCCCCTCTTCTCTAACCATAATTCGGAGCGCACTAATGCTTAAAAGAAAAGATTCCCATCTGTCTCGTAGCCGAAACGCGACGAATGACAAAGAAAATATTTAACAGGCTCTTTCACAATTGAGCCACCCTCTGGCTTCAAATAAAGTCTAGTCCGACTACAGTAAAGAGAAAATTTCCTACCTTCCTTCTTGCTTAGGACCCAATTCTTCTCACTGATAACAGTCTGCAGCTCTGACCAGCTCATCTCTCTTCGGGAGACCCCGCCCTGCGCGCCGGCAGTAGTTCTCAACCCTCGACCCTCAAGAGGAAAACGGTAGGGTATTTGAAGGCTTATTCGAGCTGGCGTAAGCATTCTTACCTTTGGGTCTGTGATGTGCTACCACCTGGTGGTCACCATTATTCAAAACACTCTGGGATTAAATTTAACTTTTTAAATATTAGATTAAGGTTTGCTCGAAGCGACAAAATTCCTGAGTCGCTTCCGACCTCATTTCCGAATTGTCGGATTTATGAACTGTTGATTTCGCGTGGCCTCAATCACAGATGGCACCTTCTAGTAATAATGAACTTTTAATAAAATTTTATCAAAGCTAAATATTAAGGACCTACAATGCCTTTAACCAAAACCATATATAAAAAAAATGTAAATAGTCACAAAAAGAGATACATTAGCAAATCTTATTTGGCTTAGGAAAGGTACATATGTTGCACCCCCAACTATCTCTATCCTTACCTTATTCTTCTGTTAGCTTGTTGAAGTATGAGGGAGCGTACGTAGTCCAGGTTCTTGCCCGCAGTCCTACATTACACCGTTATAAACTATTTAAATCAGATGATTTAGAAAATAGAATTAGAAAAATTATAATTGCACTAAGACTTGGTTGCTTGTTTTATCGAATAAGGCATCATTGTGCCTACATGTGCCACAGTTTAGAGCTCACCACAAAACGATTATTCCAGTAATAAAGTGAGAAATTATGTTGGGTTATCAGAGAATTACAAACCGTATAAATAGTCTTAGGAGTTTACAGGCACACTTAGCCTTGGTCCACGGCCCTGAACCTACTCCGAGTGGGCCTTTCTGGTTAAGGCTTAGTTCACAAAGGGAATTAGCAGGGTTTGCTGAAAGGGTTTGAATGGGACGCTCACACGACTGGAACGTGTAGCTAACCTATAATTCTCCCCAGTCACATCCTACTCGATTTGTTCCAGTTAAGCCTGAGTGCAGCCCAACTGGTTTAATCGCCGAAACACAGCTTGCTTAATTTTAGTTTTATGTATTTATTTATTTTACATTAAAAATGAGGCAGGAACATGAAAATATTGTTTGTTTATTTAAAGTCACTTTTATGCTACTAGGGCTAATCGGACGATGCTGCATCGGGAGCTCTGAATTTTGCCTATTCAGGCTTAATTAGGATAGGGATTATTAGGACGTACCTGACATCGTACAGGCTCGGGACCTCCGTTTAATGTTCCTCCCGAAGGACTGCGTTACCAGGGATTTTAAAAGATCCCAGGGCCTCCTGCCAGGCTACGAACCCTAGGTTGTTATGCTAACCACTGAAAATATAGTAATTAGATTATTATTGTGCATTTTATGTATTTATTAACCTATTAATGCCGTAAAAATTGAACTTTTTGTTAATTATTGTAAGAATCGAGCAGCAAAGCATCTTCTCAGGGCACTTCATCATTACTTTTACCTTGTGCACTTATTCTTATTTTGTGATATTAACTTTTTAACCATCTGAAATAATAGCCACTGATGAGTATGCAATGAATTGCTATATTGGCTTTACTGCCCAAGCTATGATCTCAGGGAAAAGTCAGATCCTTTGATCTGAATATAATTAAATTCTAAAATGGGATGCCACCCTGAGATCGTTATACTTAATATGTAATAATTTTATGTTATTAATAATTAAGAGACTTATATAGTCTTCTCCAAAGGTTAACGTGGTTGACTGACCAGGAGTTGTTTATTAAATAAGAAGAATTATAGAAGAACATTATATTTTATTTGTGCTGATCATGGTTACAGACTTAAATAAAACTTACAATGAAAACCGGAAGCTATAGGTGACTTATGATACATGGGGCCTCATTCTCCATCCTCCTCCTTACGTCTTGACTTGGCTGCTGCGTACCGACAACTGCCCCCTCTCTTCAAAGTAAAGTCATGAACCCTAAGGACCATTTTACTCTACCTGGCCTAGGCCCCTTATTGTCACCTATAGCAGAATCTACGTTAAGAACATACTGTGTATAAGTGGAAGATACATAATTGAACCAAACACAACCCAGACATACAGACAAGACATACATTAAGATTAATTTATGATATTTATTTACTTATTTATTATAGATATTCTAATTTACAATCGTAATGGATATTTATTGATAGAAACGTTTATAGATTTTTTTTAATCACCTCATACACACATTGAATTTAATAAAATTATATATTTTTATTCCATATTTAAAAGTGTTATTATAGATTTTTCATAATTATTTTTTAAGGTATTTGTTTAATCAGTAATGTATTATTATAAACAAAATATCTACTTGGGGCACTCTGCTGGGAAAATAAAAATAACTACAATATTTAATCGTCTGTTAGATGCAATGTTTTACGTATAATAGAACTATTATACGATTATTTAAGGAAGAAATAGTTGGGGGTGCAGTCAATGAAAACACCAAAATAAGCATAACTTATTTATTATGTGCCGACGTTTCGGCCTACAATGTAGGCCATCTTCAGAGCGAATAAAACACGTTACAGGTAGGGTTATTATACGATTAATTTGTTTAAGAAACAAACCTACTTATTTCTCCATCAACCCATGAAACCAATTGTAAGGAACCTGCCAAAAGCTTTAGCTAATGGAAAATGTTAAATGTACACAGAAAAATTAAAATAAAACGTACTAAAGCAACAGACAAAGAATATTAATGAATTGTTTCTAATTAAAATTCTTTAGCGTGCAGCTAATGGTAGATAATGTCTAGGTTGTCTAAAATTAATTACGTTTCAAGGCTGACATTAGAACTCCCTCTAAGTCAACACCAACGCCTTCCACGAATTTCCTTGTGATGTTGAGCATAGAGGTTCACACCTGAGGACTCTAGTGATGAAGTATCTCTCGCTGATTAATTAATTTACCAATATTAGTTAATTTTCACTTCCAGTCCTTGAGATTAAATTATAAATGTTTCTGAATGTAGTAGAGATGTGAGATCCTGTTATCAGCTTTCTGACGAAATTGTTTCTTTGTTTATTAATTTAATGTCACTTTGTGCATCTAAGTGCAGCGGCTGAAAATGGATCCTATCTAGGAGTCTACTGGAGCTCACTCAGCCTCTATAAAGTGAGTAACCAAAATAAGGTTAAAAATCTCGCGGTTGAGGGTGATCTAGGACAAATCAACTCCCGAAACAGTGCAGTCTCTACCATTTACTGAACCCCAGACTTTTCATAGGTTGTAGTGGCAAACTTTTTTTTTTTATGCTGTTATGGATAACGGACGATTGTAAATCGAGAATTCTAAATTTTACTTATCCAGATATAATTTGGATAGTAATTCTAATTATATCTAATTATGAGTATTTGATATTTGGGACCGCTATTTTACGGTCCTTCCGAAGGATGGCATGGCTAAGGGTTTTCGACCGCCTTTAAGAAATCTTAAGTCCACCTGCAGCGTTCTTGGGCATAGTTGGTTGTTATGCTAATCACAACACCACTATTGACGTTTCATGAAATTGTATAAATGCTACAAATTATTACTTTTTTTCTCTGTATTAAAAAGCGAAGATTAAATTATCATTATTGCATAAAAGATGGTGGCTTTAACTATGTGTGGGGCGTGTGAATATGACATTCATATTCAGCCGGAATAAGTTGAGTGGTTTTCTCTTCAATTCCGCGCCTCCATCCCAGTCATGTGCGGCCTCCGCGTTTTTCCTCCAATCAACTGGCGATTGTCCAATCCGGGGCACTCTTCGTTGACATCCGTATATTTTTCATAAATATGTTTTTGACTGCTACGCTTTATTAATCAAGTAGTCACCCTGTAATATTATTTGGATTATTTAAAAAAAAAATAGTTGCCACTTATTTTCCTTCTCCAAGTAACATTCCATTTCTCCGTCAATCAGACATTTTTCCAAATAACCAAATATGCTGAATTAATTACATATCTGAGGCATAAATACCATGTTCTGAGATTGCTCTCTGATTGGTGGCTCAGGAATGATATCATAAATTGTCCCGTTAGTTACCACACCACAGCTACTTCCAATTTTTCAAGGTGTAGTTCAAGGTGTAAGTGCTGAATAAATTTCTTTTATATTCTGGTCATAATTTAGAGCTATGTTGTATTTAAAAGGGGCAATCCTACTTCAAGGTCTAGGGTATAATTCCTAAGAAGAATATCTGTCCTCAGATTTGTCTAATTATTTACAATTTATTAGTTATTGATCCCTTGGTAACACTGATTTAGTGACTTGGCGGGCGAAGTGCTGGGCCTCACCAAGTTGGTGTAACGTTCCACTTCCATCGTTATGTGTGAAGTGAACAGATGCCTGCAGTTGGATTATCCTTTAAAATATATCAATTAAGTGATGGAAGGGTTATGGAAAATTCATTTAGCATTTACATAATTAATATTTGAAGAAATATTAAAATATCGGTTCTATGGCTCGTAGAACCGTTGGTAATATTATAAACAAGTTTCTTTGGGTGTTTTTAACCAAGAAATATCCTCACCTAGAGGAACTACAATGCCAAGTATTCCATCATGGAGGTATTGTTGGGAGTATTGCGTTGTGGTCTGAGGCACTTCAATGGCTGACTATAATTGCCTCTCGTTCATCCCTACCTTCTGTGACAATAACATATATAAAGCTGGAATAGCCCACAACGCTACGTATCGTTTTTCATTAAAAAAAAAAAGACCTAATAAAAAAGTTGATAGACCCCGGAAAATTTAGTCCGCCTTTAGGAAAAACTTTTTTTTTTAAATCCTTTATCCTTTTTTCAGCTACTAAGCTGGGATTTTAATGAAGTCTCTTTTGTCTGCGAATGGGCAATATTTATTTTTAAACCAATAAAAGTGACATTTTAATCCCACTCAGTGAATAATGTGCGAAATAAAACATTAGAAGATAGATAAAAGTATTTATTTCATTACTCAGATCACAGTGTTTCGCTTAGCCAGCTTGACAAAATTACTTTTCGGCATTTTTGCATTTCTTTTGACTAATTAAGTATTTTAATTATAAAAATTGGTTTTTAATTAATTATGATGATTGCTAGGACAATATTTAGAGAAAAAACAATGTATAATTAAGACAATATATAATAATAAAACTGATAAAAATCCGTATTTATTCTGGGACAAGTTCGTTTATAATAGTGATGCGGAATATAAAATATAAACTATAATTTCTTAGAGTAGAATACAATTGCATTTTAATTAATAAATTAAAATACAAAATTAATGAAGATAAATTAGGAGTTAGTTCGCAATAACGAATTTTTAAAATTTATTTATTGATATTTACAACTGTACTAGAATAATACAACAAGTAAATAGGCTAAGTGATATATAATGACATGAGAATGACAAGTAGAGAAACTACCCACTGGTAGTGCTCAAATCAAAGTCCAACTAAGAAGGTCACGTGGCCATCTTCTTTTCAGACGCCTCGGAGGATTATCGGGAATTGAAGAGGAAGCTAGTTTTGAAACTAGAGGGTTTGAGTGGGAATGAAATTTGTTATGAAAGGATAGATACCGGGTTCGGGCCAAATCAGCAACAAAAGGGACATTAAGGTCGTTATGGATGAGTTTATTCTTAATAAAATAAGGAGCATTAAGGATTTTACGAAGGATTTTGGATTATAGGGATTGCAAACACAAGAGGAATTCGATGGCTTAGTGGACTCCCAAAGCTCTACTCCATAAGTCCAAATAGGTCATATGATGGTCGTGTAGATGATTCTATTGTAGTTAATTGGGAGCTTAGAGCGTTTGTCTAGTAAGTGTTGAAGTAGCCTGAAACGTTGTGCGGTTGTCTTTTCATTCTTGTATGAGGATTCCAGGTTAATCGTTTGTCAAGGTGCAACCCTAAGTATCGGATCTGTTCTACAGGCACCAGAGGGATATTATTAAGGGATACTGAAGGGCAGGAAGTCATTGGTTTACGACGTAAGGTAAAAGTGATTTGATGTGATTTTTGAGAATTTATTTCAATTCTCCGGTTTTGACACCATTCTTCAAGATCAGTGGTATGGGATTGAAGGCTTTGGGATGCAATAACTGGATTGGTGTTGACTGATAATACACATGTATCATCAGCATACGTGGTAAGGATAGTATTAGGATGAGTTGGGATGTCAGCTATATAAACTGTATAAAGGATTGGGCCAAGGATACTACCTTGAGGCAATAACGAATTAAATGAAAGAAAAAATATAAATACCTTAATGATAATTGTAAAGAAAGAAAACTATCAATATTTAAATTTATAAAAGTTTTATGGAAAACAAAAAAAACAACAAAATAATTTAAGAAATTAAAGAAACAAAAAAACTATAATTGCTTTAAAAATAAGTGTGTGTATATACTCCCTTACATATATAATGGTATATATATATATATATATATATATATATATATATATATACTACTACTTACCATTCATCCAAACAATAGAACTAATTAAAGTTGTTTCGTAGTAAATAAATGCTAAATAAGATATATATTAAATTGGAAGAATTGCTCGCCAAAATTATTTTTATTTTCCTTTTAGAGTCCTCTGTAATGTTTTAAAAATTAATTTTGGTTGAAAGAAACTCTAAGAGATAAGAGTTTTTTTCTTCCTTTAGGTGCATCAACCATTCTTCAACAAAATATCTTCTTGAAATAAAGTACTCTAAAAAACTGTACTGGAGTGTGCAAGCTGAAATGTGTCTTATTATTCATAGGAAAGGTGTAGCTATTAAATATAGAAAAATTGGCCCGGATACAAGTGTCTGCAAGTCATTTTCATCACTTCAAAATTTCAAAATGAGGAAAATATCTACGGCCATTAAAAAAAATTAATATAGTTTGATTATCAGAAGACTTTTTTATTTCGAAAAAATAGCACTTACCAGTTCAATTAATATCCGTATTCAACGATTAGTTCGATAAAAGTAGTTGAACAATAAATTTTTCAGGCTGAAATGATGCCTTGAATTCAACTGATTTATTCTATTGTTATGATTACTTTGGGCCCTAACCCTCAAGCTGTGAAGTGTGTCAGACTTAAACAAATATTAGATTACCATGTTTTAAAATATTGTTTACAATTTCCAACATCATATTTTAGATTTATAAACATGACTTTTATCCTTGCTTGTACTAATCAATACACTGCGCTGCTTTGATTTTCCCACCAGTTATCAGAAATTTTAGAGGAATAGTTAGCCAATCTTGTTTTAATTTTCTTTTCAGAGTCTTCTGCAAGGTTTCAACCATTTAATTTGGTCGGAAAGAGCTGTAAATAATAAAATAAGGATGTTTCTACCAGTCTTCAAAAAGAAACCTTTCTCGAAAATAAGTATTCTAAAATTAAAAAAACTATGTTGAACTCAAGTGTGCAGGCTATAATGCATCTTATTATTTATGGGAGAGATGCAGCTATGAAATATATATAATTTAGCCCGGATACAACCGGATACATTGCCATATCTTGAAAGTTTCAAAATGAAGTAAAATCCGTCATGCATTTAAAAAAAAATGATACACGTAGATTATCAAAAGATTTTTTTAATTGGAAAAAAATAGTTTGAATACAATTGATTTAGTCTATTTCTATGGATTCATGACTTTGGACTCTATTACTGACTAGATGAAGTGTGCCAGGCATAAACAAATATTGGATTTCTAGGTGTTGAACAATTGTTTACAATATTCCAATAATTTTTTTTAGAATTTTGAACATGAATTTTGTCCAGCTAGTTCCTACTAATTAAAAAAAAAACACTGTGGGGCAGAATAAAGGACTAACGCAATATAGCATACGCAATATAGCAGGAAAACAGAACTAGCTACAGGAAAAATTGGACATTCTCCAATAACTCACATTTACACTATTTAGAACGTTTAAATTTTTTAAAATTTATTTATTTAATTTCAAATATTATTATAGTATTGTAATAATACAAGTAAATAGGATGAATGGTATGTAATGGCATGCGATAAAGACAAGGAGAGAAACTACTCACTGGTAGTACTAAAAAAACAAACTCAATTCAGAAAATTCCTAAAGTTAAACCCTAAAGTTTTACTCCGAAATTCTAAATAGTCATTTATATGTGTATTTTGTAATTAATTGGAAGCTTAGAAAGTATATTTAGGAAGTGTCGAAGTAGCCTGAAACAGCGTGTTTAAATATATTTCAAGGCAATGAATATTATAGATCCATATCGAAAAATTTCTTAAAAAGTTACGGTGTGGCAAAATAAAAATAAGCTTTAATATTGATAAAAACAGTAATTAAAAAAATAAAAGAAACCAACATTAGCAGCCAATAAAAAAATGTATAAACTGCAATACTTCAGGCTAAAAGTAATCCTATATTTATAATATGGATTTTACTTAAAGGCAGCACTGGAATCCTTCTCAAAACACTTCTCTCTAGCTTGAGAAATATATAAATAAGGCCTTACTTGAAAATAAGCAGCAAAATAAATCATTATTTAAACTTAAAAAACTCATTTTTTAAAAGTCATTCTGAGAATTGATGAAAATTCTTCGTTTTTATTATTATTGTTTCAATTTTAAACCTGGACAGGCAAAATTTATTGCTCCCACTGTAGCATCGTCCGATTAGCCATAGCAGGTTAAAAGACGTTAAAATAAAAACAATACCACAGCGGATAAACTATACAAAACATTCGATGATGTAGTAATTAATACATCCGGAATATACTTAAGAAAGCTTCTTATGCTTGTTGGTGAAACTGAAATTTCTTGCTTTCATGTACTTCTTTTTCATATGCCTTGTCAGTTTTTTTCATTTATCGTTGGTGTTCCGTTGCCATATGCTGAAGCTTAGTATGGCGTTCCTATCTCGACCTTTTTTTATGCCAAAAAACTTCTTTCCATCCTATTCCTTTTTGGCCTTCTATTTTTTCGTTCATAGGCAGCTCCAAGATCCGATAACGACTATCCCTCATTACACGGCTTAAATAGGTCGTTTTCCTGTATTTCAAATTTACCTGGTAGAGTGCTGTCAGTGGGTAGTATCTCTACATGTCCTATCATGTATTATTTACTCTTATAGCAATTGTACTAGATGTATGTATTACAGTTGTACAACTCAATAAAATAATCAAATAAAAATTTACCTAAAGGTACATATCATTCAAAATCAGCAAAAAAACTTTCACAAAAGAGCTCGTAATTAGGCTATTTTTGAGAGATATGATGTGTAAAATTCTTTTTATCAGTTTTTAAGAACTGGCAAATAAACGTCGGAAACGGAAACCCAGCAATAATGTAAAAAATAAATCCTGAACGACTTTGGCGGAGAAAAAGTTTGCATCTGATTCAGAAAACGATGCTCAATCGCAATATGATCTCAGTAAAGCAAATGGAAACAAATATTTACGATTGAAAATTATTCTCTCATATTCGACTATTCGAGATTTATATTTGTTGTTAACGACTCTAGTGCAAGCTAGTTTCTATGAATTGCAAATAAATAATTATGTTAGAAAATAAATGATTTACAATTTTCATTAAACGCTAAACGATAACCGTGATAGTCCCACCAAACCTCTGTAGTTTCAGAACGCTACTAAACAAAATGTATAATGTTTTTTAAAATATGTTTAGGCATTCATCTCCTCTTAAGCCAACTTTCTTGAAAGGATTTTAAAATCCTAATGTTTTCTAGAAAAATGCATCATAGTAAAATATCCCAGCAATAGTTTACTTACGTTAGTTTCTTATAAAATTTGTCGTCCTTTCCAAATATCTTCCATCTTTCCTTACTTCATTCGCTAAAACGCCTGTTAAGGTGTCAGGTACACATTCCCAATGATACCAAAATGGCTTGTGAATAGTTTTGTGATTCTGATAATTTCCAACAAAAATTTTCTTGAGGCTTGTTACAAATGGTATTGCATTTGAACAGTTGCAATAATTATTGGCATTGTTTCATCTTTAGAATGAGATCCTTCTGGCAAATAGTTTTCAAAGGTATCTCATAATTTCTTAAAATGCTGAATGTGGTTTTAATAAGAGCCCGACATGTTTAGCTCCAATTCATCTATAAAAAAGTTTCTTTAGTAAAATTAGAATTTCTTTTTTCATAGAGATAAATAAAGTTTTTATTTACTGTTTGTTACTACGTCTCTATTTCATTTTTTGTTTACATTTAATAATAAATGATTTAATTTTATACAATTTTATTTATACTTTTCATAGCTAGTTTTATTAGGTTCACAACTTGGAGCAAGTGCCATGACTGTTTCCAGGCACCTTAAGGAGCTTGGTAAGACAAAAAAGCTGGAAATATGGGTACCACAAGAATCAACCGAGGCCTAGCAGCTCACCCGATTTTTTTTTCAGGAACTTAATATAGAGGTCCTTCCTCACCCGCCATATTCTCCGGACCTTTCCCAAATGATTTTTACTTTTTCCATTCTTTGGATAATTTTTAAAAAATGAAAAATTTACAATGAAAATGCGCTGAAATCGGCCTTCCAATACTTCGATTCTTCCTTGACACCTAATTTCTAAAGAGCGGGGATAGAAATGCTTGTTTCACGTTGGGAGAAGTGTATTGAAAGTGAAGGATCCTATTTTGATTAATAAAAGTATTTTTTGCTAATAATTTAAATTTACAGCTTCACTGACATTTCATATGAACCCAATACATACTATACTATTCTAGGCATCATGCTCCTGACGATTGAGCAATTTGTTTGATCAAGCTTTTTCCCACCAATTTAGTGTATCCATTTATAGAAGTTGAGCGAGCTGGAGGAGGTTCTGTAGATCCCGCAGAATCCATCTGTGGATGTTAGCCGATTAAATATTTTATCGGCCACAGCTGGATTTGAACACGGAACCATCAGAATAGCAACTCAGCAATCTACACATTGAGCTACCCCGCTTCATTATTACAATTATAGCTTACATTATTAATGTATATATATAATCATTATTTATTACCCGTTTCAGAGTTTTGTTAAATTGTATTATTAGTATTATTGAATAATACTAAAATCTTCTTTGGATTTTAAGTTGGAAGGATTAGAGGATCTTAACTTGCAGGAAGGCTGTCGAGTTGTAGCCAAGTGGTTTCGGGAAGGCAATAAGTTCACTTTAGACGAATTCCAACCGCGTCTAGGAAACAATTTATATTAGGTGGATAATATGGTTCGTGATACATATATCCATTATAGAGAATATTAGGAAGTATTCAAGGCAGAATATTTTCTTCCTAAATACCACAGTTTTTCAATCATATTTTTTACTTAAATATTACAATGTCATACGGACCTTGTTCCTAATGAAATATTCTACTTTACTATCTATTATGTAATATTGAATCTTATCTGGCCATTTGTTATTTGTTTCGCACCTAATATATTGACAGTTAGTGATAGATAGATTTGACTGATAGATAGATAGATAGATAGAAAGTTTATTCGTTTTTGGGTGCTTCCCCATAATAGAGCCCAGTTTGGCTATAAATTACAATATCATGATTTTAACAATTTATGTACATATCATTTCAAAATAAAAATAAAATTTACTAACACATTCTGGTTTTCAAAACATAAATAACAGATTAAAGAATAAACAATTACTGGTGCTATGATAGAAACAAAAAAATTTCACTTTAAAGATAAACTATAAACAAACACTTAATTGAAAACGATCTATGATAAACAATTTAGCACTTTTTGAACTCCCATCATGTAATAATACACTTTATGTAACTTATCTACACTGTCGATATTGATTATAGCTAGTATACTTTGGTTATCAGAAGATTCTAAGATGAAGTGTTGAAGAAATTGTTGCCTATATTCATTGTGTGCTGGGCACTGAAGGAGAATGTGATGTAGACTATTGTGGATAAATTGATTGCATGATATACAGGTTTCTTGTGACTTGAACAAAAAATTTATGTTTTTCCCATAGATTCTGATATGTTCTGGATTAGCAACTCTTAATTGGTTGGCACATTTCAATTTCTTTATATGAACTTTGAATGTGAGGTACGTTTCGTGGTCGGGAGCATTGTAACTGCATAGAATCTAATATATATTATAAAATGCTTTGTTAGGACGTAAATACACAGTTTTCTCTATCACCACCAACCCCAATCAACTTCCCTTTGGGGTGGTAGATACCCCTTGGCCTCCAGCTGGTAGTAAGGGAATTTGGTCGCGGTGGTTGGAAGCGGGTGGTTGTGGGTGGCGAAAATGTGAAAATAAGTATTATAAATGCGAAAGTTTGTTCGTCTCTCTTTCACGCAAAACTTACTGAACGGATTTGGATGAAACTTTATAGTAATATAGTTTATACATCAGAATAACACATAGGCTACAGCAAATGCGTACTTAGGGAGGCTCGGGGGCACGTGCCCCCTTAATACGCCCCCAGATAGTTTTTTGTGTTCTGTGGAGAATCCATTATAGTACATATTAAAGGCAATTCAGGAACTTAGCATTTTGAAATTTAAAGATAGGTTCTTTGTATAATTTTCCGACCCCAAGGGTTTCCCCGTTAATATAATAGGGGTTCAAAGATTGTATGGGATTCGTCAGTTTTGAAGTTAGACATCTAAAGTTTTGGATGTTCGAGTAACTTATAGTTAAAAAAAATATTAAATTATTTATAAAATGATCCTTCACGAAACTTCATGTGGCAGACCAAATTCCAAGCGAGCGAAGCCGCGGGCAAAAGCTAGTTCTATATAAAGGGTAGGTAGTTGAATTTAGAGTTCTTTGAATGTCGGCTGAGAAATATTGGCTATGTGCTTTTTCCAGTATGTCGTCTTAGATAGATTTGACTGTTCAATCATTATAATCAATTTACTAGTGTTTCTAGAATTTGAAATTGGAATAGATAAAAAAAAAAAAAAAACCTCAACCACTATAAACCATAAAGTTCTTGGGTACAGTATACAAAGGAGACTGCTCTTACAAAGAGGACAGTTTCAAAGACATCTGTTGGGCAGGGAAATGATTTTTATCAAATCAAGCTCAACCTCCAGTTTTTTCTCCCAATTAAGGTTATCAACTTTAAAGGGGATGTGTGATTAACAGTTCATATGCTACGACCGGATTTGAACACGTGACCTTCAGCACAGAATTTCAGCGCTCTACATACTGAGCTATACCGCTCTCTATATATGTACCATAGTGTTAGCGTTAATTTTCAAAGCAAGTTTACCACATTTCGTACCCTAGCTAAGTGGATTCTGAATTTTAGAGCTTATTTGGATCCATTAATTCTTCTACCATCTGTGAAGCTCTTGTTGAATCTATAGTCGTCTTCTATAAAGTTTTTAGTAAATGAACACATGTATATACGACTAATTAGATGCTTTCATCAATATAGCTCCATCCTATAAGAGCTATCTTTGTGTTTTCCATGCGCTCTCGTGTCTCTTGTGTATTCTCCTGTAGTGTGAAGTGGCTTCTTCCTCCTCCCACTTCTTCTCTCCTCTTCATTCTCTTTTAAGCAACACCCTACACTTCACACTTCCTTCATACCCTCCTTAGTATATCCCGCATTGATTTAAAATATATATAATTTATAATAATAAATTAAACCTAACATGTAAGTTTTTAATTACAAGCTACAAATATATTACTACACACACACACACATACACACACACACACACACACACACACACACACACACACACACACACACACACACACACACACACACACACACACACACACACACACACACACACACATATATATATATATATATGATTATATAAAATGGTCGTGTTACAGTATTTGTAATAGAACTACTCCGAAACGCCATAACCGATTCTTCTGAAATTTTTTTCTACATTCAGTAGGTCTGAGAATAGGATGTAAAATATTTTTCATACCCCTAAGTGATATGTGTCGGCCATTACTATTGATTGAGCGTCGATCGTAGCAGTGACGCTTGATAATGCTGCATTTCTGATATGTTGTAAGGGCATGTCTGAATAGTGTAAATCCAGGTTCGCAACCAAAAAAACGGACGGGAATACTTTTGGTGGCCGAAAAACATCGACATTTTCGAAATTATTTCACTTTTTGGCCTGTTTATCCTAATCGGTGCGTTTTAGAGAAAAAAACACAAACAACCATTTTTAAAGAATATTAAATTTGCTACAATAGGAGCCAATGTAGCTCTGTAGGTTTAACTGATCCTGAGTTAAGCAATCATACAATAATTAACCGGAATCTTACCTCTATCTAATATATAAAATTGTCGTGTCCCAGTGTTTGTAACAGAACTTCTCCGAGACGACTTGAAGACTTGGTCATCAAAAATATCACCGGGAATGTTAATGAAGCAGCAATATTTCACTGGAATCTTTAAAGTAGAAGTCGTCCTGTAGCCATATGATACCATCAGAACCCATAATATTGTTCAAAAGACTTCAATATGATATATGCTTGGCTTTTGCTATGACCTTCAACAAGTCTCAAGGCCAGACAATGTCCATTTGCGGTTTGGGTCTAGATAATTATATATTGCATGCTCACGTGTTAGTAAACCATCTAATCTATTTGTATTAGCAAAGGACTGATTAAAAAAAATATTGTGCATCGATTAGCGCTTAATTAAATTGAAATAAATAGTTATAATTAAAAAATATGATTAGCTTTAATTCAAAATCAACCATGATATACCTCATTCATTAATCTAATTTTTATATTTTATCAGTTAAGAATTTTATATATAATTTATTTATTATATACTGTACTTACATATAAGATGAATAAAATGTAAAATCAAAAATATATTTAATTCATTTTTTCCATTCATTCATTGTTTCTTTGAAATTCAAATTTTAACGTAATATTTTCTTAAATCTATTACAACAGCCACAGCTACGTGTGGCCGGGTCAGCTAGTATATATATATATATATATATATATATATATATATATATATATTTATATATATCCACAGTTCCATTCCTTAGCGTATTAACAGTAACACCGAGCTTTCTTATATCCCCCTCTTCTTCCTTAAACCAGTTCGGTTCAGTTTTCTAACGAATTCAACTATTTTTTTTTGTAAGACTGCTTCATTGGATATACTGGCCCCTTAGAAATCAATCCTTATTTTCCTCATTGTGAAGGCAATTCTTTCTATTTCTGTTAAAATTTTCCTTATTATCTTCCGTTCTTTAATCTTCAACTTTTCGGGGTCTTTTTATTATAGACATTTTTGGTGAGTCGAGAGACTACTTCGATTTTCCCTTCTTACTTCAATTGTTATTTTCTCGAGGGAATTCCAGCTTATCTACCCTCCATTATACGAAAAATCCTTGAGTATTTTTATTTTTTTGTTTTTTCGACATCAAAGAATTTCTGTGGGCCTTAACTACATTATTGTATTGATGTTTTTAGTCTGAACAATAGTTCTAAACTAGAGTTTCTATCTAGGATGATTTGTTTTATTGAAGGATTTAGTCTAAAGCAACGGTCATTTTTCTGTTATTTTAACTTATGACGCAATTAAGATGCAATGTCTTATCCTTTTCTTTTAATTGATTTTTTATCAACTTGATATTATCTATTTGTCTTTCTTATAAGTTATTCTTACTAGACTTTATTTTTCAGAATAATATTAGTCTAACTAGAAACCTAAACCAAGTACAGATATCAAATCCCTTTATAGGTGGCTCTTGTTCTGGAATATATGTGTATATATACATTATTTTAGCAGGTTTTTGTCGAATAGGGTACAGTGCCCTTATTAAAAAAAAACGAAATGGCCAACCGTGTGACACAATTATTAAGGTACAAAAGTCTCCCTTTTTTTTTTTAATCCTGCTTTCAAGGGAAAGTTTATTAATTTTTTCTCCCGGCATTTCACAATTCATGAGAAAGAATAGAGATTCCTCCATTGTTATAAACTGGTTTATCACAGGGCGTTGGTAATTTATGGTAGATGTTGTGAAGCCGATGTTTTTAAAAATACAGTAGAGCCTCGGTTATGCGAACGTTTAATCATCCGAACTAATAGCTGAAAAGACACAAGAAAGATTCGGCTTATTCCCAGGAAATAAGTTGACGAGTATTTTCTATAAAATTAGATATTCAAGAACTCTGATTTAATATTAACTACTATTTTAAAAATAATTATAGGCTTAGCAGATAACTGCTAATAAGAGGAGGATGACAAAATTAAAACAAACTAAGTTGGATGATATTAGTCGACCTTGCATATATGAGGAAGAAAATGGTCCGGGTAGAGGTCAAGAAAATTCTCTTGTATAGGGAGAACTTTTTGTTGCCAAGCCAACTTTATATTGCTTTATATTAACGTTATATCACTTTTTATTGCTAGTCGAGTGACAACACTCGCCGATATAACTAGCCCTGAAGAAGACCTGCAATGTGGATCGAAACGTTGGCTTACCAATAGAAACTTCTCCTTAGACAAGAGAATTTTCTTGACCTCAATCCATTTTTCTTGACCATTTTTTCCTCTTAAAACAAACTAATATTACAACTTATCTTAGTCACTGATGATGTACATTTTTGTATTTATGTTTATTTTTTAAACGAAATGCATGTGGTGTGTAGTACAAGACATAAATAAACAGTTTTTTAAGTGAATTTACCGGAATAATCGGAAATACGCCCGAAAACCTTTGTTCAAACAATGAAACACTTTAAGGATATATTCTTCTGTAAATTATTTATGTTATGAACAATATGAATATATTAAATATGTATGAAATATATCATGAATATTATTGACTGTTTTGACCGGTTACATCAAACTTAAATATACGGCGCAAACTTTTTTTAGTTAATTTACTGATATTTACAATAACAATATTACAACAAGTAAAACTGCTAATGTGAACAATATGACACGGAAAAAAAAACACTTGTTGAGAAACTACCCATCGGTAGCACTCCAATAAAGTTCTATAGCAGAAGATCTCGAGGCCATCTTCTTTTCAAATACCTCGGAGGGTTATCAGGAATATTATGGGAAGTAAGTTGAGAGACTAGGTGATTTAAGTGTGAATGGAGCTTTTCATGGAAAGATAGGTATCTAGTTTGGGCTAAATCAGCAACATATGGGATATTTAGATCATGATGGATGAGTTTGTTTGTGAAATAATGAGGATTGAAGATTTTACGAAGGATTTTGGATTGTAAGGATAGGATACGAGATGAATTGGATGGTTTAGTAGAGCCCCAAAGCTCAACTCCGTATGTCCAAATAGGTCTGATAACTGTCATGTAAATGAGTCTTTTTTAATTAATTGGGAGCTTAGAGCGTTTGTCCAGTAAATGTTGAAGTAGGCTAAAACGTCGAGCGGTTTCTTGTCTTTTCAGTCTTGTATGAGGATTCCAAGTGAGACGTTTGTCCAGATGGAGTTCGAGGGATTTTGCTAATTTTGTAGTATATAATTCTTTACCTCGCATTTACATTACTATGGAAATTTTCACGCTTTACAATATTTAATGTAGTAGAATTTATAATAAATATTAATGCTTTTTATAATAAAAATAATATTAAAATTCTAGACAAAGTAAATACAACAAAATTCGTGGTATACCCATTCATTTTTGCACAGTTTAGTTGGGTTACTAAAGGTAATATTCAGTCCATTAATTATAACTTAATGAATATTATACATTTTATTTTATAATGACGGATTTTTAGACTATAATTTATTAATATCTTATTATTAGCCATGTGAACAGTGCGACACAGCCTGTGACCGTGGAATTTATACAAAAACACACCCGTTTTGCATTCTCTGCCTGAATAAATATTGTTAATTAAAACAGCCGTTCCTGAATCCCTTGTTCAGCATATTTTTTTTTTACATGAATTCTGCAGGTCATCAGTAACCTGTTTTCGTTTTCTTTCATATCTTTTTTTTTATGTTTTTATTATATCTTAAAATTATTATGTTTCGTTTTGCCGTAACAATTAATATGTGTCGTTTTCTATTTTTTTAAAGTTTAACAATAACAATAACGGTTTGGTATATTATTTCCGATACCATGCTGAATAGTAGTAATATATTTTCTATAACAAATATACACAAAATTGGATACGAAGTGCATTTCTTAAATGAACTAATAGTAGAAATATAACAAAGAATCTCTAGCTTTAAGATTGAAACCCAATATTGGAGAATAGAAATGGATGCAATATATAATTTTTCTTTGGATAGTTATTGCACATGGTACAGACACTTAAAAATATATTAATAGCTATAAATGGACAGTCAAATGGTGGATATTAATAATATTTTCTTTATACATCCAATTGTAAAATATTTCACCTTACTTAGACGATTAATAAAAGTCTGGAAATATACATTGGAAGCTGGGTAGCACAGTGGGTAGAGCGCTGAGTTGCTGTGTTAAAGGTTCCGGGTTCAAGTCCAACTGTGGAAGATAAATAATTTAACAGCCGTGGCTTGAACCGGATGTCTGGATTGGATCTGATGACCCTTTTCGGCTTCACTGAGCCTCTATATAGTGGCTACCCTTAATTGGAGGAAAACCTGGTGTTAGAGCATGATTTCGGATATATCCCCTCCCAGCACAACTGTTATCTTAGAAACAGTGAGTTTCAACCATGTATTGCACTCTTGATCTTTTATGGGTAGTAGCCGTACAGGTTTTAAAAAAATATAAATTGTGAATATTATCCTTGCACTGCATCAACTGAGTTCAACACCTACATCATGCTCGTACTAGATAAAACAGTTGATAATAATACGGTTCATAATAATAATACACACGGTACCTCACAACAGGCCTGATATTTTGCTGATTCTAAAAGAAGAAAAATGTGTTAAAATAATTGAAATAGGAGTACCGGCAGATGATAACCTCCACAAAATTGATCGCCGTAAAAATTAGGAAATATCAGAACCTGGCAGAGGAATTGAAGCAGTTATACAAGCTTGATAAAGCAAAAGTGTTGCCATTGGTTATATCCACGAAAGGACTGATTCCAAAAATGACATTAAGCAGCATAAAGGAATTGGACCTTAATTCCAATATTCTGAATGAAATGCAAAAAGGGGTCTTGCTCGGAACAGCGAGTATTGTTCGAAAAGTTATGAATATTTGTAATTAATTCTCTAGCCTAACCCTTGACTTATGTCCGGGAGGTCAATTTTCCTGTAGAAACCGAGAAAAAGAAATAATAATATAATACAAGTAATAAGGCTTAGCGAGCCGGAAGGCTTCTTATTATTATTGTTATCAAAAGCAATTAATATTAATAGTCCACGGACCATTACCTAAACAATCTTCCCACCTACGCCTCGGTCTACCCCTCAGACGCTTCCCAGACGACACAGCTGTTATTAACACATCAGGGATTCGTTCGTTACTAAGCCCAGCCACTTTACATGCCCATCTTAATCTTCGTGACGCTATCACTTGAATAATATCAACTGGATTCATGCTTCACAATCTTCTATATTCTCCAGTGCCCTCATGCTTTTTGGACCGACTATTCTACGCAGCACCTTATTTTCGAATACCTTAAGACGTTGTTCATCCTTCAACGTTAGTGGCCAAACTTCACACCCCTAAAGAAGAGCTGGAAGGATGATGGTTTTATAAATTCTGATTTTTAGTTTTCGGGACATAAGATGCGAGCTTATTAATGTCGAGACATAATTATAACAAGCATTTGCAGCATTTATTCGCAGCTTTATTTCCTATTGAATTTAGTTCTTCTAGTTACCATTTACCCTAAGCACGTAAACTTTTCGACATGAAATAAACCAGTTACAAATTATTTATTGAATATACAAGTATCAATGCGGTGTAAAGAAGTGGATAATTTCTACGGTTTTTCAATCCCTTACAAATAAGACCTTCTGTTCCAAACAGTTTGCATGATTTTGAATATTTCCGCTATACCTGCCTCTCGATTTTTATCCCTCCTCGTCAGCAAATTTTCCGGATGACTAAGGCTGCTGAATATCTCCCTTCCAATACAAACAAACACCTGGGCCTAACGAACCAAACGGGCCGATACTTCCACAAAACACTCCTTTCATATTTTCTCCTGCCGCAAGGCTCCCACGAAACCTGGTTGGATACAACCTTCGCAATTAGTAAAGTTGTCTTGTAGGGTATATTCTCATTACACCTAAACGTAAAATAGTGATGTAATAGCTATATATATATATTTTTTAATATAAAATATTTGTATAAGTTCTTAAAGCCAGAATTGATAGAAGATACTATGAAGTATAAGATGTGTTTGTTTCAAAAACTTCTAGATCCTACAAAAATCAATACTAACAGATTCCATTTCCTATCAAAAGTAGTTACATCAATTGCAGTTAATGAAAATTCAAAACCATGTATATATATATATATATATATATATATATATATATTTTTTTTTTTTTTTTCTGTTGGCTCTACAGACATTGTAGATCTTTGGCCGCCTTTACCAGCCTTACGAGGCTGATATTAGGTTTCATAATATTTATTTTTTTACGGGGTAGGGCTATTGACCCTATGCCCAACCCCCAACCTGGAGGACCAGTGGCTGATTGCAGTCTGAAGACTGGGCGATGGGGTCGCCAATTCCCTACGCCACTATATATATATATTTATTGTTTAATTATGTTCAATAATATTAGTTGACCTTGTATATATGAGGAAGAAAGTATTTATATTATCTCTTATATCAAAGAGAATTTTCTTGACCTCTACCATTTTCTTCCTCATTGTTTAATTATATTGATTAAAGAGATCTGATTTTTTAAAAGGTCTATTTTATTTATTTATTTTTTATCAACCATAAACTATCTTTATTTCCTTATAAAGATGTACCCAACTTATTTTTTTATGTTAAATAAGATTTTAAAAAAGAGGATATAAAAAAAACTGTCAGCAATTATTGTTTGAAGTGAATTGTTAGCAAAATAACGGAAAAAAGATTAAAAACAATTTGTTATTGTTAATTGATTTTAAAATTAAATCTGATCAGTACTGACAAATTTTTGGAAAAATGGATGTAACCTGTTTTGAATATTTTGTACTAAAGTACTAATGAAGAATCAAAACCAACACTAATTTAGGAAGAGTGCACAAGACTCCTGATATTATTGAAATTATTAATATTGTTCGGATATGGCGGGCTGGAAATATTTAAACCATCAGATTTCTGGAAGAATATGTACTAAAAGATCTGTGGAAAGGCCCCGGTTGCTATGGATGGTGCGTGAGATCCATTTTGGTTATTCATAAGTTGAGAGCAGTGATGACGGGCGAAGCCAGTTACATTACCTTCCAACGCTAATCAAGAAGGGTTCCCATAATGCATTAAGTTCACCACTAGTGTTGGTAACACCAGACTCTTAAAATTATGTTAAGATTTGATGGAACCCATGATATAATTAATACTAATAATAATTTTTAAATAAAACTGTAACATTACAGCCTGTGAAGAGGCTGGGGTTCAGTACATAGACGCTGTACAGTTTCTTGTACACCGGTTGTGCAAGGAAGTGATTTGTCAGAGATTAAGCTCAACCGCAAGATTTTTCACCCTTATATTGGTTACCCACTTTATAGAGACTGGATGAGCTCCATGAGGGTTCTAAATCCCATAGGACCCACCTCCGCCTGCTAATAATAATAATAATAATAAATGTATTATAGTGATACTGTAATGTGTTCCTCTAGAACTATTGATATTATAGTATTATTTCAAAGATTGTTTGAAAATATTTAGAAATTAAATATGCAGGTCGACATTTTGTACACTATCCTGAAGATTATATAGTAAAAGTAACACATCTACAGGGATGTCCAAATCGAGACCCCAAAAGTAATTTTTTTTGGGTAACGTTATTCCGAATTATACCGAAAAATAGTATAGAAATAGTATAGATAATTACCCTAAATGGGGGTAAGTGTTCCATCCATAATACTATATCATCACTTTAAAAAATAACTTTAATAAAATGTTTAAATTTGACAAGACTTAATATACTTATATATATATTGTTTTTGTTAACCATCTAAAAACTATTATAGGATCGTATAAAAATATACAATAATTTCTTTAAGGCCAACTAACGCACCTTTACTAACGAAGGAAGCAATGCTTCAATTAAAAGATGGCTTTGTTTAATTCCTCTTCCTTATTGTTCAATTTATATGACACATTTTAATTTTAAAAGTAAACAATTCAGTGATAAATATTATTATTTTTAAGGAAGGTGGGGATGTAACTCAAACCCAACTGAAAAGAACGGCAGCCTTTAAGACTCCAATAGCAGCGCGCTTGATCGATTGTCGAGACCGAAGAGGATTGGTGAAAACCGCTCAAATCACTTTCATAATTAACTATCAAAGGGTTATTACACACACATATATACGAATATATAATATCAAATATATTTATTTATAATTTAATATTTATATAATGTAATATATAATATAATCGTTAACCATCTAGTTACATTGAAAAACTAATTTTGGTATCTATATAAAATATGTCTACTAATATTACAACCGCTGGTTATGTCTAATACATAATATTGGAGTTTAAATCGTTTAAAAATTTACAATAAGTGATTCCATGTAAAAAATTCTTTCTATTGCTTGTTACCCAATACTGATTGATTATGGCTACATACAAAGTACATGTTTTTTTTTTCTTTTGCCAATTTTTCATTTTTTTTTTCAAACACAAAAACTACCTGTACTGAGGAAATTCAATACGACGTCATTATGCGATTCAATAGATTTGTTTATTATATATTCATTATGAATAGTTACAATACAGAGACACTAAATCAATATTTACTGCAGATGGTCTATTATTATCCTGAACAAATAGTATTCACTATAAAAAAAAATACCTCCTGCTTATTTTTATTTATTTTTTTAATAAAAGTAGAATGCGGTCACCGCACAAAGAAAACATTACAAACCATGTACGAAGGCTGGCTAAAGCATCATATTGACTCGAATTAAAAATGTCATCAATTTATGTTAAAAAAATGGGGAAACCCTTGTCGCATTGCTGGATGCAGACCAGAGCAAGAATTTTTACAGGGAAAAATTCGTCGGATTGCTGAATTCTCTTTCGCTGTTAATAAACTGCTCACAAATTGAAGTTGGAAAAATATCTTATACTAGTTGTCAAAAATAGTTTAAAAGTGCTGAGTTGAAAGCGAACCCTAAACCATCATTGAAAAAAATGTTTTATTATAGTTCACCAATATTCAAATTAACAAATATAATGTATAACAAATACTATATGTACATATATTTATACATAAATAAGTAATACAGAAAATAATATAGAAAGTAATATTAAATACTTTAAATAAATATATACTGTATCACTTAGGATAGTATAATAAAACTATGTGTTAAATAATATTAGTTGACCTTGTAAATATGAAGAAGAAATTGGTCCGGGTGGAGGTCAAGAAAATTCTCTGATGTAGGGAGAACTGTAATTGGTAAGCCAACATTTCTACCCAGATTGCGGGTCTTCTTCAGGGCTAGTTGACGGGCGGGGGTTTACACTAGACTGAAAATATTTTAAAAAATCAATCTAGTGTCAACCCCCACCCATCAACTAGCTCTGAAGAAGTACCGCAATGTGGTTCGAAACGTTGGCTTACCAATAAAAAGTTCTCCCTATATATGTGAATTTTCTTTACCTCTACCCGGACCATTTTCTTCCTTATAATAAAAAAAAAATACTAAGTAATATAGAAAATTCTTTTTATGAATTATTCATTAGGCATTTGTATTCCTTAAAAAAAAATGCCCTGTTTTTTTGTACGTTTACCCCGAAGTAACAATTAAGGGTGTGCGCCACACTCTTATTGGTTCACATTGTTTATTTAGTTAGGATTCCCAGTGCAGAATCGCCCGATTAGCCATAGCAGCATAAAGTAACGTTAAATAGAATAGACAACAAAACCAATTCAATTTCAATTCAATGAATCTATGAATTCATCCAAGTCATCTGGGCTTGTGGCTGGCGTTGGATTTTATCTCAAACATTTTAAATTGAATGCACGTCAGCTTGGATAAGCATAATTTCCGTTTCTTATAAATAACATTCGACCACTTCTAGTGTACGAAATTGAGCATTATCAACAAGACTGAATATTTACCCAACTAAAGATAATTGTTTCGTTTTTTTTCAGTTCAAATGCTCTTTTATTATTTTTTTCCGAGATCATAATTATTCACTAAAAATATTTAAAAAAACAAATCTCAGACAGACGAATTACTAGCTTATTCTATTATAAATCTATATCGTTTGTGTAACCTATTGATTAGAGACTCAAATTGTTCATATTATTACAGTTGTGGATTTGAATACCCTTTATGCTTTTATGTAACGAAAAAATACCAAGCTAGGTATGGAACTTCTTGGGTTAGCAAGCCTCCAATAAGCCTTCATTGAAGCGAGGTTATCGCGTAATAAAAGGTTAATTCCAGCTGAAAGGAGTTGAGGCCACCCAACCGGGGGTGCATTAGTTTTGTTGGTCAATATTTTCCTACGGCGTTGAATATGAACGGTTTAAAATGTCTTTTAAAATTACAAGAGTAATAATGAAAAAGTAGGATGGTTATTATAATAAATATGTTAATAAAAGAAAATAAGTATATTGATGTATTATTATGTTTACGGAACAAACAGCCGGATAGCTCAGTGAGTGCTATGCTGAATGTCCTAGGTTCAATTCAGCTGTTACAAATAAATTTTTTAGTCTGTCAACAGCCCCTGCGAAATCTACAGACCCTCTTCCGGCTCACCTAGCCTCTATAAAGTGGGGGGAAAACCTTGTGCTTAACCCTGTCTTAGAAGCAGTACTTTCTCTACCATGTACTGGGATCAGGCCACCTTCTCACGAAGCTTAATTTGATGAAAAGTTGGCATGCATGAAATTAGTAATTTTACTTAAATGGGAAACGTGCGACCTCACGAAATTTAGAGATAGAAATAAGCTACAAAACCTTAAAGCTATGCATGACGAGAAAATTGATATATAATTAAATTAACCGCACCGAATGATGACAGGTGTATCAGAAAGGATGGAGGAGACAGGAGAGAAATAAAAACCGTCTTAGAGGGAACAGCGATCAATGTCATTCAAGAGTTTCCCTTAGACCCTAAATACCTTTATCCTGAAGAAGAGAATACAATTTAGGCCGAAACATCGGTATACAATAAATAAGTTTGACTTATTTGTGTAAAGATTACTGATCGTACTCCCAACCATTACTGAGGATATATACGGTCAGCTATTTCTTCATCAATGGTGGAGTTGATTGGTTTGATAATGAAAAATTAATACAAAAATAGAGAAACAACTATAAAAAACATTATCGTAGACAAGAACAACATTTTGGATCTTTGAACCTATAACGAAAACATAAAATACTAAGAAGACGTAAGTAAAGTCAGGTTTACAAAGGAAAACAGACAAATGTTGATACAAAATTGGGAAGAAAATGCTAAAAAAAACGAAAGCGGTCAACACATCTGTGGTGTTTTTTGAATTTCACGACACATAAATGTATTACAAATCCAATTATTATTCTTTTTTAACATGGACTTGAAACTTGTAAAAAAAACATGTGAAAATGTTAACAAACAACAAAATTTAAATAACCTGCCCTCTTCGGAATTGGGAGCTTGTGTCTTTTGGAACTTTTATTTGTTATGAAATTATTGTGGAAACACTTCCTCCCATGTATTAGTGTGATCCTGATAAACCTGTATATCGATATATTTTGAGAACAATGTTTTTCCTATTGTATATTGTGGCTGTTGTCTTTATTTATTTCTTCTTACATGTATTCCAACTATTATCACAAAACATAGAATAATTATAAATTATAAATATAATGTTATATTATATAACATTAGTAATATTAAATTATAAAGACAATGTTTGATATCTCTCAGCGGCTGCCTGTAATCAGTTTCATATTTATAGAAAAAATTAATTATAAACAACCTACAACCCATGAATAGGTTCAGTTAAGTTCGGTATGTGTCAGAGTCTGTACTTTTTCTTGGAAAATGATTGTGCAGGGAGGTGATTTGCCCTAGATCACCAACCATCAGATCCCCCCCCCTATTTTAAGTACCTACTTGATAGAAACTGGGTGAGCCCCAGGAGGGTCCCTGATCCCAAAGGATGCATCCCAGGCTGTAAACAGATTAAATAATATCTTCTAGCAGCTTGGATAATAGACAAGAAAACTAGCCACAAGTTGGGAGTAACAGTCAGCGGTATGGAGCGATACCTCCTCGGAATATCTAGAAAAGATCGAAAACCAAATAAGTGGATTAGATCAAGGACTGACCTCCCAGATATTATGGAAAAAGTCCATTTAAGGAAGTGGACCTGGACCGGACATGTCATCAGAAGGAATGCTGTAACATGGACCAGAGAGCTTATGGATTGGTATCCAAGAGAGCACGCAATGAAGAGAGGACGTCTACTGACAGACTGGGACAAGGAGATGAAGAATTGCTGCGGAGGAGCAGCCTGGAAGAGAGTAGCATTGGATAGGAAAGAGTGGAAACGGATGGAACAGGTACATTGTTTAGTGTGGTTGCAAGAGTGATAGGTAGAAACAATCGAACTTAAAACCTCAACTAAAGGTTGATTTTGTTCATACGTATATATAATAGGTATAGAAAAAAAAATTGAAAGTTCTTGTATATGTTTATTATATTTTATGAACAAATAAAGGTTATTATTATTATTATCTAGCATTTGAATTTGAACCAGGGGCCATCAGTACGGCAATTCAGCGCTCTACCACTGAGCAACTCCGCTCCCTTCCTTTGGTAGTAGTATAGTAGTACATATGTGCTTCTACATATATATATATATATATATATATATATATATATATACATATATATATGTGTGTGTGTGTGTGTGTGTGTGTGTGTGTGTGTGTGTGTCTGTGTCTGTGTCCTCTTAAACTATAAATGTGTATTTAATTAACAAGTTATTTATTTAATTTTTCAAAAGGCATAGTGCTTTGGACAGGTACTCTCTGGTCCCATCACTGCCTATTGTATTAAGAGGAGAGTGACTTGAGCAAGGAACAGAGAAAGGGACCAGTTCTAAACGATCTGTCGAGAATAGAACTACTCAGACCTATCTCCAACCCACCACTGAATCCTATCTTCCTAATGAACGTTTTCAGACGTCTATTAATAACGCTAATGAATAAATGTAGTGCAAAAATTATTATTTGTTGTAGAATGTTCAATAGGTACCGTGGAGCGTCGATTATCCGAACGTTCAAGTACCCAAACAGACTTCATCATCATTCCTAGAAAAGTTTGAAGAGTATTTTATTTAAATTTAGAACCATAATAACTCCAGAACATAAACTTCAGTCTTGTTGTTTCTTAATAACTTTCAGCAGAATAGTTTTTTGAAGAAAACAGTTCGACGAGAAAATTGAGTGCTTTTTTGTTACGAGAAACTGTCAGGTGACAACTATACTACACAATAATATTATTTTCATATACATATACATAAGCATAGTGATTGTGCGACATTTCCTTTTATATAAATGAATTTCGATAATTACCGAAGTTCACGGGTTCAAATCCGACTTTGGCAGATAATTTAATCTTTTAACAGCTATTAATGATCCCTTTCAGATCTGGAGACCCTCTTAAGGCTCAAAACACCTCCAATAAAGTGGATACCCTTAATTGGGGGAAAACGGCGGTTGACCGTATTATCTCATAAAAAATCACTTCCATACACAACCGTTGTCCTGGAAACAGACCCTTCATGAGTAGTAGTGGTACAGGTTTTTTTAAATATACATTGTGAATATTGTCCTTGCAAAACTTTTACAGAGTTCAAGACCTTAATTATACTAGATAAACAATTTACAAATTATTTTTTAAATATACAAGTGCCCAATATGTTGTAAAGAAGTGTATAATTTTAAGGTGTTTTTTTTTTTTTAATGGACCTGTAATACGTAAATCTTTCATTTAACGATTGTAATTACATTATTTCATAATGTAACAGCACCATAACCGACAGTCTGGTATGAGGATTCCAAGTTAATCTTTTGGCAAGTTGTAGTCCTAAGTACCGGACATGTTTTACAGGATTCAGTGGGATGTTATCAAACGATACGGGAGGACAGGAAGTCATTGGTTTACGACAGAGAGTAAAAATGATTTGAAGAGATTTGTGAGAATTTATTTTAATCCTCCAGTTTTGACACCATTTTTCAAGGTTAGTGATATGGGATTGAAGAGTATGGGGTGCTATAACTGGATCAGTGTTGATTAATAATAGACATGTGTCATCCGCATATGTGGTAAGGATAGTATTTGGATGGGTCTGGATGTCAGCTTTATAAACTGCGTAGAGGATTGGGCCGAGGATACTGCCTTGAGGAACACCAGCAGATTGAGAAAAGCGGGATGAAAATATATTATTGTGATTTACTTTGAATGGCCTGTTAGTGAGATAGGAATGAATAATGAGAAAATATGTAGGAGGTAGGAATTGGCGGAGTTCGTAAAGTAAACCTGGGTGCCAGACTCGTTCAAAAGCCTGTTCCACGTCAAGAAATACCGCCGAACAATATAATCTACGTTCCAATGCAGAAGAAACAACGTCCACCACCTGATGACATTGCAGGGTAGCGGAGTGGGATGTTCGGAATCCATATTGGTGATCTGGTATAATGTGGTTTGCGTCACGGATAGGGTATAGTCGTTTCAGGATAAGTTTTTCCAGGATTTTACCCATACATGGTAAAAGTGAGATAGGACGGTAAGAGGAAGGGTATTCCGGTATTTTTTAGGTTTACGTATCATTTTTACAACGGTTAAGTTCCAGAGGTTAGGAAAATATGTAGTACGGAGTATAGCAATATATATGTAGGAATAGGATAGCTTTTCTGGGAAGATGCTTTAAGATGTGGATCGTGATGTGGTCGTGTCCAGGAGCTTTTCGAGAAGGTAATCTGTGAATAATATTAGATCTTTCTGAAGGATGGAATGCTTTGGGAGGAAGGGTCATTGGGAGAGGAATTTTTAACTCATCATATAAAGCACGAGCTAAATATCTTTTATATATTGAAGGTGGGTTGGGTTTATAATGTCAGGATGTGGATGAAATTAGAGAGATGTTGGCCGAATAACTGAGCTTTTTCTTCATTACGTATTGACCAGATATTGGATTCATTGAGGAGTGTGTGATTGAAATCTTTGAATTTCAGGATCATTTTTGTGGCCATCCAAAATGTTTTGCCAGAATTTGTAAGATTTTCTGTTAATTCAATTAAATTTTGAGTTTAAATTTTCCAATTTCTGTTTTTAGTTGGTTAGTCAATTTTGTAAAAATAGTTTTATCCGTAGGGTACCGAGTTCTATGCCACTTCGATCTTGCTCTGTGTTTTTTCTCTTAATAAGATACGGATATGCTGTGGCAGGTCAGTATTCTGAGAATTATTATTTATGGCAGTATCAATGTCATGTTTTGCCTTAAGTGGAATTGTTAAGTCTAATTTGTTTTCCAGATCATAACAAAAGTTGTCCCAGCTTATACGTCCTGTAATCAATGTATGAGGGGAAGGCTTGTGAGCGAAGCTTGAATTTAAGAAAAGGAGAACTTGGCTATGATCTGATGAAAGATCGTCTAAGGATTTGATATTGCTTTGGGTTGTAGAACTCTGGGAGGCGGCAAAGATGTCCAGGATATCGGAACGTTTTTTGAGGGATGTAGGCCAATAGGTGGGGTTATTTGGGTCAAGGATGGAGTAATTCTTAGTGGATGTGACAGGAGAAAGCATGTTTTCACGGGAGTTGGATGATCGACAACCCCATCTTTGGTGTTTAGCGTTGTAGTCTCCTCAAGCAATGAAACGCGGTCCAAGAGATTAACAAAAAATACTAAAAACGGATAGGCAGACCACTTTAATAACTTTAGTTGAAAAATGGCACAGTCGAAGCATCCGATGACCTGACTTGATAAAACAGTTTAGAAATACGTCATCAAGTACAGACTGTTCGGTTAATTGATTTGGTATAATTAAATACGCCGTCTTATAATTAAATTTATGTAGCATGATAAGTTATTTTATATATAAGGAACTAGTTATAAAGTTGAGGGTTGCACGTGTAATAAAAGGAGCTATAAATTAAACGATTACGAAACTAAGTTCTCCATTGTTGGGCCAGCTTGGTATAATAAACTATCGATTTCTTGTGGCACCTGTCCCTAGAGTACTCACTCCTTCTGCTCAGGATTTGGCCCTTCTAAGATTTAGTTTGCTCTCTTCATCATAAAGTAATAACCCCCGTGATAATAACTCCGAGTGGATATTTTACAACACCCTATATTTTATTTTATTAATTTAAATATACGCATGTGCTGGAGTTATTAATAATAAAATATATAGTGAATGAAATTAAGCCACTTTGCTTGGAAAGGAAAAGATTTATGATTGCATTCTTATAACTTCAGCTTGGTTTAAATTACAAAAAAGAAAACACCTATTGACCTAGCAAAGAAACAAAATTTGGTTGTCGCTTTCAGTTGAATCACAAGTTTTAACTTTTCAATCGTTTCCATTTTAATATTTTCCAAACATACTGGTATGGAAAAGAGAATGTTATTAATGGGACTATGTATACTTCAGTAACCATTTCATCTGGAAATGAACGTTTCAACAAACATATATCATTTTTATTTCGGAATGTTAGTTGAAATTTGTATTTCTTGATGAAATGATTACCGAAATCTACTCATTACCCATAATTACATTCTCTGTTCCATACTAAAGCTCAAGGTAACTTTATTTTGGGGAAATATTAAAAATGAAACGAATAAAAAATTAAAACTTCTTGTATTCCAACTCGAAGAGAAAATCTGCGGAACAGATACAATAAAAATGTATGAGTAATTTACAATATTCAGAAATGCTATGACGATAGCCATTTAGAATTTAATATATGTTGTTTTCATGGTAAAAAAATAACTGTGATATCATAAATAGCAACATAGACAATAAAAATAAAAGTGTATCTCCACTTTCTTTTTTTTTTACTACTATACTTTATCACTACACTATAGAATAGAATAGAAAAGTAGCTTTATTATGGTACTAAGTCCCTTATGAATAACGATCATGAAAAGAAAAAGACAAATAATATATATGTTTGGCCAGAAGGCTACATAATACAAACATAAAGTATTTATAAAGTGCAAACAAAAGTATGATTCATGAAAAAATAAAGATATTAAATAAATTTATAACAACCAACAAATACACGACCTAGGATATTATAATTATTTTCATAATTTATAACTTCTCTACAAAAAAAAAAAAAAAAATATATATATATATATATATATATATATATATATATATATATATATATATATATATATATATATATATAAATAAACAACAATCAGGAAAATCCTAGGAGCAAGATATACCCAAGATGGTTATAGGCTGCAATCAATCAAAGCAACAGAAAAAGTTTCAAATATTAATTCAATAATTCAACACCTTGGCTGGACGAACTTTGAAAGGACCTCAAAAACGCAAAGATATGTGCAACAGACATTTTAGAAAGATACACTTTCAGGCACAAATTCAACAAATGGAAAGTTACATCGGAGCAGACAAAGCAAAAGCAGTGCAGACCGAAGTGGTCGGAAAAACGTTGGCAAGCCTTCTTAGAGAGAATGGAAGAACAAGAAGAACCCAAAGAAAGCTTGATTGAGTTGTTTGCTTAACGTCTTCCACTATTGGAAGAACAAGCTAATAATAATATAAACAACAACAAAAAATACTAAGTAAGGTGTAAAAGTTTTATATTTGACTTGTTACGAAGAGGTCCATAAAATGATAACACTATTGGATTTTTTATGGTTAAGTATAATGTTTTATAATAGCTATTAAGATTGTATGCATTAAAATACATAATTAAGGATTGTAGAAATTACCAAGGAATATAATGGATTTTTCCGACCTGAAAAATTTAAAACTCTGCTTCGCTAGTGAGATGACGAATACCATAAATATGCCTGCGAAACAGGAGGACCATGAGATAAAGTATATTACTTCAAAGGAATAAACAGGAAAAAAATAAGCAAATAAATTATTCACAAAGAGGTGCCAATCACGTGGCAATTAGATCCAATTAAACAAACAACAGAAAACGTGAGAGGAGTAAATCGGAGGCTGTTGACTCAATGTTCAATTTATTATTTATTTAAAGGAAAATAATTTGTTAATTAATTCTCTGTGAAACAACTTCCCCTGAATATATTTATGCTTTATGCGGATCACTGGTTGCTTTTCAACAGTTCTAATGTCATGGAAGGAGAAAATTGTCATGAAAATATGATCCCTGATGCTTAAAAATCTATGAATATACTCAATAAATTTGAGCATTCATTGACTGCGTTATTCATCGCAGTCTACAATTTTTATTTTAAACCTATTCATATTCCATTAATCTAAAGATACAATTGTGTTCATTAAACTTTTGGAGTTTACTCCTTAAGAAACAATTTTCATATTTAGCATATTCATGCATAAATGCATGAAAATTTTATGAGGATTAAAATCGAACGTTTGACCCGTTACGTTCCTTTGCGCACCTTTCACTTCTTTCTCGATAAGATTGAATAATTTGTTTTACATAACAGATAAAAATTAAAAGTTAAATTCCGGTTAAATTAATAATAATAATTTAATATCTTAGTTGGTATTGTTCAGAATATTAAGGCAATACAGAAGATCTATCTGCACTTGGTAAATTTACTGTGACTACTATTAAAATTGTGATTATTTCTCAAAAATAAAGTAAAAACGCTATTAATGCATGCTTTAATTAATTAAGGTTAAAAACTTTTTTTGAACTAGCTATGAAGATAAATATATAATCTCAATGTTACCTCTGAGCTTAGTTGTTTTTTATGTTTTGTTATTATGAGAATAGATTTACAAATGTTTTAAATGGCCAGGTAGGAGTTTTAGTCAATAAACTTTACAGTAAAATATAAATATATTGACTGCATTCCCCGATATAGCTTTTATATTAAAGCTTCAAAATCATGAGATTGAAAATTTTCAAAAAAATAGCTTTATCACTGATTGAACTTCTTTCTAAGCTTCATCAAGATTGCCTTTAAATTGAAAAATACTTACAGCGAAACTAGTTTTAATACTAAAACTATTTATATCATACGAAATCATTTATCGTCGATTCTTTTAAAGATAAAGACACAGTGGATATTTGTTTATTCACTTGACATCACTAAGTAAAGTTTTAATAGTGAAAAGTAAATTTAATTTTTACTAAGTAAAGATGAAAGTTTACATTTAGTACTTACTTACTTACTTACTTGAAAAATGAACTTAATTTAGACTTTATTTCTGGCAGATTACTCGGAACGACTTGATATGGCACAACTATTGATGCAATGATTTCACGATTCATAACCCATGTAACTTCTGAAGCATACGTATCGTATTTTAGTTACCACAAACCTATTGTCACAGTATTTTATAACGATGATAATACTATTCACGGACTAAATACTGTTAAATGTCAAATTTTCGTGGTAGAACAAACGAATCATCTCAAGAATGATTTATATAAAAATATTAACAATTATTATAATGTGAAAGAGTTGATGTTATATATTTCATTGGAATGATGTAAATAATATGAATAAATATTTATATATGCTTTGATTATTTTTAAGATGCTTTCCCTCTTTTTACATAATCTACACAATAATATTTCTTAAGGCGTGAACACGAGTCGTGCGTCGGAGCTGAATCACACATTTTTATTCTTGAACTGTCCAGTATAAAGTAATCGATCCGCTTTGTAGTGGTTGATTCCTCAGTCACGTAAATATTTATACTTAGGGAATGAAACGTTATTTTTAGTTATAACATTTTAAATTTATTTAAGACAATATTCAGCTATTGGAATAAATTGATTTAACAAAGAATCGAGCTTAGCTAAACGTTTCATCCAGAAGATGTGATTTCATCTCTTGTCACGTGCAATATGCTAAGTAAAAATCTTTTATTCTGTTGCGATTTTATTATCTTATCCTTTTATGGAGCAGAGTTTAATCAGAATTCACTGAATATATTTTTATAGTCAGGCTCAATATGTTCATGCAATTTTTTTCCTTTAAAGAATATATATATATGTATATATATATATATATATATATATATATATATATATATATATATATATATATATATATGACATATATATATATATCAATGAAATAGGGCCAAAAACTCCAAAAGAAACACTATTATTTATTATAATGCAATTGGGAAAAACTACAATGCAAAGCATTGTTTCAAATTTCTCCAGTAATACACCCACTTACCGGTCGAGGTTTCGCCTATTCAGGCATTATCAAGACACAAAAATATTCTAGAATATATATATTATTGTGATAATCGTTATTATAACATCAACTGAAATATCGCAATATCTATGTCTCTCACTGACATATGATCTGGAATAATTCATGAAAATGTTTTCAATAAAAATAAAAGTAATATCCTGTATAAATAACTATTATCTAGTACCGTTTGGGTATTTGTATTGTTCATATGTAAGCGGAAAAATACGATCCAATTCTCAAGTTACTGCTATTAACGATATAAAAATTCATTCTTATTTACTCTGAGAACAATAAAACCTCTTTAGAACACAATTCCATAAAACAATCATTTTTTGTATAGATTTTTTTGAAATAATGTAAAATATCTTGGAGAGTCTATAGATACTTGAACGAAAGGATTGGAGGCTGATGAGTTGTTAAGACTTAGAGAAGTTGAGCCTAAATGGAGTAGACGGAAGGAGTTCTAAAGGAGTTCATCATCAACTCAGGAGATAAGTCCAACAGAATAAGATGCAATTTTAATTCAATTCTTCCAATGAGTATTTCTACGACATTTCTATGAATTTTATTATCCTTTTAATTCTTAAAATTTTATTATTTTCATTAAATGAAATTAGAAATTTTATGGCTTATTAATTTTGACAATCAATTTAATAATTTTTTAAATATAAATTTATATAGGTACTTCTATTTTATGTTATTTGAACTATATAATATATATGTTACGGTAAATGTACAAAATTTCCCCAAAAGTTAGGTATATGTGAACTGGATATAATGTATATGGACATATCCCGGCAAATGTGTAAATCTTGCCTTCACGTTTTGGTAAATCTATACTCTTTCCTTTATGTTTTAAGAAAAGTTGGAATACAAATAAATTAAAAATGTTGTTGCAGTAAAAAAATACACAGGCCAACAAAAAAAACCTTTTTGAAAACTTTTTTAATTTTAATAGCTGATCTTGATAGATTTTTATGTGCTGAATCCAAATCTGCTCGTAGTTTTTATGTATCACCCTTAGTTTCCAAGCAAAATGTATTTTATTATATAGTCTAATACCCATTTACAGTATATAGGGAAATCAATGAAACACTGTAGAATCGTAAAAATGGTTTGTATTTACAGTAAAATACTTGGAATAGTAATTTTATGTGATGATACAAGGTTCACTTGTCAACTGGAATTGGTTTATATTTTCTTTCCCTTTTTTCCTTGAAGCTTCTTGTGTAGCTTTTCCTGCGATGAATAGCTTGCTGAACTTCCCGGTGAAGTGACCAACAGTAATCCCCCATCATGTTGGTATTCCAGCGGCCCTGGTAACGTTTTTCCATCACTTTAACGTCCTGGTGAAAACGCTCACCTTGCTCCTCACTAACATCTCCTAAATTTTCCGGGAAGTAATCGAGGTGGCTGCTCAAAAAGTGAACTTTCAGGCTCATCAAACATCCTAACTGTTCAAATTTTTTTAACATGTTAGCAACAATAGCCTTATATTCTGGGTCTTTTTCATTTCCCAAAAACTTGGTGACAACTTGCTTGAATGAAACCCATGCTTCCTTTTCATTTGAGGTCATTGTGGATTCAAAGTTAACGTCAAACATCATTTTTCTAATATCAGGCCCGGTAAAGACGCCTTCTTTCAGTTTAGCTTCTGAAAGGTGTGGAAACTTCTGACAGAGATATTTGAAACAAAGCCCATCTTAGGCAAAGCCTTACAAACTGTTTCATGAGACCTAACTTAATATGTAGTGGTGGTAGGAGCACGTTTTTTGGATCTACAAGGTTTTTGCGTAAAATGTTCTTCTCGCCAGGCTTTAAAGACTCCCTAGCAGGCCAGTTCTTTCTGCACCAATGTTGATTCCGAGCTCTACTGTCCCATTCACACAAGAAACATGGAAATTTGGTAAAACCCCCTTGCTGACCAAGGAGCATGCACGTAACTTTCAAATCACCACATATCATCCAACCGTGTGCAGAATAACCTATTTTATTTAACACTATTTCTAGATTTCCGTAACTCTCTTTCATATGTACAGAATGACCGACAGGTACAGAGGCATACATGTTACCGTTGTGTGCTAAAACTGCCTTCAAACTATTTTTGGATGAATCAATAAACAACCTCCAATCTTCTGTTTTGTATTCAATTCCAAACTCATTCATTAAACCATGAATGTCTGAGCAGTACACCAAATCACCCTCTTGTTCAAAATACTTCGAAAATTGTTGTTCTCTCTTCCTATACACATGAATGCTGGTTCCAGCCGCCAGCAAGTTCTTTTCTTTTAGCCTAGAGCCAAGCAGTTCAGCTTTTTCTTTTGTTAAGCCCAGATCCCTAACTAAGTCATTAAGCTCGACCTGAGTGAACAATTTAGGCTCTACATTTTCTGTAACACATTGGAATTCTTCATCGTGTTCATCTAACTCCGACTGTACATCAGAAAATACTTCTGTTTCAATAGAATTTAAGTCCTCTGGTGGTTCCGGGATTGGCAAATCTACACCGTGCCCTACTGGTCGGATGGCGGACGGAAGGTTAGGGTAGCTTATTACCTTCTTGTTCTTAGAGTTATGACCAGTAATATCTACACTGCAAAAGTAACAGTCATCGGAATGATTTTTTGGTTCCCTCCATATCATGGGAACAGCAAATTTAAAGTGTTTTTTCTCTTTTTTTGACCATTTCCTGAGGTCTTCAACACATACATAACATACCTTATGCGGTGCCCAAGGTTTATCCTGGTCTCCAAGTTTGGTTCCAAAGTATGCTAGATAAACCTTTTTCACAAAGTCTGTAATGTTTCTTTGGTGCTTTTTAATAACAAACTCACCACAAATATAACAAAAACTGTCAGCAGAGTTTTTACAGCCGCGATGAGACATTGCACTGAGCACATGTACAGGAAACGTAAAAGTGAGGTTATGTTGAAAATAAACAAAACATCAGCTGTTTAGCATGTGTTTCAGCAGTGCTGCCAACATCATCTTTGTTCATTAGACCTATTTTTTCATGTTATCTTAACTATGAAAAAGCTGTTAAATTCTAAAAATATTTCTTTATTTCATGAATTTAACTATAAAATGTGAATAAATGGTGGGTGATACAACTTTTTAAGCATCATATTTGGATTCAGCAACCTAAACAACATAAGAATAAGGTATTTTCATTAAAAAAGTTTTTTCATCGTTGGCCTGTGATATTTATTTAAATATACATAATACAAAAGGCTTTAATAACAAAAATTATTTTAATTAAAAAATGTAAATGACCAAAAAAAACATACTTTTCTTTGCATATTATATAATATGTCGTAGTTTATGATCCCAATATTCATAAATACAATTTTCGTCCTAGTTTTTCAGGACCAATACGATGGGAATCAAACAGATAATAATAATAACATACGTTTCTTTTTTATAACAGTTAAATTTTATAAAACTATAAAGGAACATATAGAAATTTCATAATGAAAAAAGTTTTATTTATTTGAGCCAGAATTGCTATTGTGGCACTTGGAATTACATAATATTCCAGCATTTTTACAACTGCATTTTTTTTAGGAACATGTTCCTTTACAGATGCATCTTTTAAAACCTTGTCCACCAGTATGGGACTGCATTCCTATAATTTATCTTACCGATTTCTCAACATCTTGAGGAACATATTCGTATTTAGAATGCTCACATTTACCAAAGCGACATGGTCATTGTGAATTCAATGTAGATTTCCCTTCTTTGAAATTGTAAATGTTAGTTGAATGCACAATACCCAAACGAGGAGGCAAATGTGCACATTTACCGAAAAATGTGTACATTTGCCGCAATATCAACTTTTACCGTAACATATATACGTATTATATCATTTTCAGAAAATAAATTTTAGGCACATTTTTAGGAATGAGTTGTATATATTATATTGTATAATAGCGCATGTCTAATAAAATATATAACAATTATCAAAATTATAGATTTATAAATATTCATTAAAGGAAAAAATGCAGGAAAATTTTGAGCCTGAAGGGAGTTCAGGAATTATCAACGATAATTCCACTTCAGAAATGAGCTTTATTCCTACTCGCTTTATTTTAATCACGGGTCTAGATTAACTTTTTTTTTATCCGCATAATCATAAATTTGTTCCTTATTCGCTATTTAATATCCCCCATCCTATTTGAAAATATCCTTTTTATTCAATTTTTCTAGGGTCACGTGTGGTGTAGTGGTTAGTATAACAAACCTCTCAGGATTTTGGAAGGGATTAAAAAATCTTTGGTTATGCTTACATCCGAAGGAAGGTAAAGTTGCGGTACCGAACCTGTGTGTAAGTTCTCCCTATAAGATCCCTATCCTTATTATACCAGGACAAGTAAAGTTTAGGATTCCCAGTGTATTTTAGTCCGACTAGCTAAAGTAGCAACTATACATTAACAAAAACAAGTTGATTCGAGCAATATAAGATATTCACATCGCACTATCATACATATTGATCATTTTTTAAATTTATTTATTTATTTGTTGCTGATTTGGCCCGAGCCCGCTATCTATCCTTTCATAACAAACTTAATTTTCACTCAAACCCACTAGTTTCTAACCTAGCTTCCTCTTCAATTCCCGACAACCCTCCGAGACGTCTGAAAAGAAGATGGACACGTGACCTTCTTTGTTGAACTTGTGATTTGAGTACTACCAGATGTTAGTTTCTCTACTTGTCATTATCTCATGTCATTATGTATCACTTAGCCTATTTACTTGTTGTATTATTGTAATACAGTTGTAAATATCAATAAATAAAAACAAAATATTCATTTCATTCAGGAACTAATATTGAACACCCTAATCCGAAACCCATCCTTTTCTCAATAATGAATAAGTGTTAATTAAAGCATACATGTTTTTAAAATTAATTTTATTATTATTTAATGATAAAAAAATACGTTAAATAAATAAACATACATATATTTTAATAGATAGGTGGTTATTTGCTTATGTATGGACGATTAAAAAATATACATAATATCCAATAATTGTTACATCTAATGATATCGGTTCATTTAAACAATTAGGATTTAGACGTGTAGTTTTTCGCTGTTTCGGTGATGTAGTTTCTGAATTATCCTTTTATATAGTAATAACGCGTTTAATTAATTAATTGATTTTAATTTTACGAATATATTCTACATTAAAGTCCATTACAGAGTTTTAGGTGAAGGTTAATATTTTATTTAGCCATTTATTCTGGATATGGTTAACTCAACTGCAATAGCCTTTTTTTCTTCTTGATTTTTTTCAAAAACAAAAGTACTCGTTATATTTATTATTTTATTATCATAATTTTTATATGTAGGTACCTGTAAAAACGAGCATATGCCTAATATGGATTGATGCCATATCTTAGTGTAAAAATGATTTATGGTGTGAAACAGGACTAAAGGTTAAAGAATAAATATTGGAAACTCGTCAAATCTTCAAAAAAAAATAAAAGAATTTAATTAAAATACGGAAGATGGTCACGTGACCTTCTTAGTTGAACTTGTGATTTGAGTACTACCAGTGGGTAATTTCTCTACTTGTCATTATGAATCATTTAGCCTATTTACTTGTTGTTTTATTGTAATATAGTTGTAAATATCAATAAATAAATAAAATAAAAATAAAATTCAAAAACGGTGCAACACGAATTGAACTCGAGAAACGAATAAAATTCGTGAGTGTCAAAGTATTTTAACCCACCCCGTAATGTATTTAGCCTTACTGAATCTCAGAAGAGATAATCTGCGTTAGGAATACCTCATAACTATCCCTTACCATGGTGAACCAAATATTTTTTAAATTTTCTATTTATTATCTATTTATCCGATTTTATGTCATTAAGTAATATAAATTCCTAGCTATATCAACCGCTTATACTTGCAAATTTGGTCACTTTCAAGGGGTTAATATGCTAAATATTTATTTTTCTGAATATATAATGTTTTCAATATATAATGGTAATGATGGAATAGTTTATATATACGAAAAAATGAACCTAACATCCATTAAGGGTCCGTACATGGTAGACTGTACTGTTCGTAATCAAAGGGTTGTGCAGAGAGATGATTTTTCCGAGATTATGCTCCACCGCCATATTTTTTCTGAAATTAATAATACCCATTTTAAAGAGGCTGGGTAAGCCCTAGGATAAACTGCGGATCCCACAGGATACGATATGGCTGTTATTAGATTAAATAATTTACAAGGTACTTCTAGAAAGAAAGCTTACAACACTTGTTAAAAATAGAGAGATGCATATATTAATTAAAACTTACAAGGTATCATGACACACCATGAGTCAGCACCCCCCTCCTTTTGTCTTTAAAATTTTGAAAGGTACACAGTATAGTTCTGCATATATTGTAGTTCCTTGACGGATATCTATGATCTTCCTCTCTGAAAACTGGACATTGAAATTGTTGATGGTGAATGGGTATGACGCCACAGTTTCGTCTCCAGTCACAATCGAATCAAATAAAGATTCAACCTTCTTTTCACAATGCTGAAAATAGCTCACAAGTACTGTAGGTGGTTTAAACGTAGCCGAACTGGTTAATGCGTTTGGTTGCTGTGGCATATCGCACTGAAGCGTTCGATGTGTTTGATCGTTAGGAATTTCCCTTCACGTCAGTGGAGTCTCGACTACGAAAACGTCCTGCACGACCTTCGTAACCTTACTTTCTGGACGTTCCTCGATAATGCCACATCCAGGTTTGAACCAGTAACCTTCATCACTGCTGAGCATTCCAAACACACTAAACCACCCCGCTACTCTATGTATGAAAACTTTATTATTATTATTATTAAAAATATTAATTATTTTATATCTTAAACTTTTCAATGGTGGACATGACTACTATTAATTGCAGGCATTGTTTTTAAAAATGGAAATTATTTTAGAAAATCAACGAATTCCTTCATATTATTATGTATTCAATTATCTGTTTTAATTTAACCATAAACAATAAAAACCGCTTATACTAGCCTATACAACCTCTAGAAATATATGGAAAAATTATAATAGTAAAAATAGGAGTAAAAATTGTGATAAGAAATACGTAAAACTTCCAGTATTTGTCATATAATCACCTACCTTAACATTTCTATTATTATATTATTTAAAATTATATAAAATATATATGAAATATTTATGAATCCATGGAAACTAAAAAGAAATTTTCAAAATATATTTCAAGTTCATTTTTAAGTACTGCTTTGTGATGCAACCACTTAAGACGTTTTTTCCTTCAGAGAATCGGTGAGGGAAACTGAAAAAAAAGCTTTTGAAAGCCTTTAAAAAAGGCTAAAGACATCAAGAGTTGGATTAAAATGCCCTGGCACTCTCGGGTATTATCGGTTTCTCAAGGACTATTTCGTTGTGAGCCTGTTTTTTTAACTTTTCTTAATTATTTTCAATCCAATTTTCGAGGAAACTGAGCCGAAACATTTTAAATACATTTTCCACTTGACTACCGGAAATACACTTTCATACTAAAATTATTTTTTTTTCAATAATAAAAAAAAACTATTTATTGAAATACAACATTTTGAGTCAGGTTAATGGTCTTAATTGACAATATGTAACCAACAATCATGAGCATTATATAGAAAAATAAAAGATGAAAAATATTTACTCATTTTACTACTGGTAATTTAGATAAATAGATTTTTTCAATGTATGCAATTGTATCCATATAAATTAAACGTATATAACTTCATTTTTTTTTGCATTTCATGTATATAACTTTTTTATATTTTAAAAATGCTTTAAACAATTGAAATTACATAGAAAGTTTACACAAAGAGTTTCGAATTCGTAAAACTATAATATACACTAATGCAAAAAGAATTGGACATCCCAACAAAACAAAAATTCATACACCAACAAACCCTCAGATTCTTCACCTCATGCCAGCTTTCAGACAACACACTCATACACGAAATAGGAAATTATACAAAAACAACAACACCAAAATAAAGACACAAACGAACAAAGCGCATACTATTATAAATAATATGCATTTTAATATGTTATATGTTTTTAATATGTTTTAATATGTTATACATAAATTTTGTCATAAGCAAATCCTATGTACTCTCTTTTCTGTTGGTTTTTTTAAATTTTGCCAACAACAAAAACATATTAATCAGTAACCGTTGTAATGTGAACTCATTTTCATTGTAAGGGATTATCCCACCAATGTTTTAAAATTTGCATATATTTTAAAATAAAATAAAACAAAATATTTAAAAGAAATAAAATAAATAATATACACTATTTATAATGTCAAAAATAAACATTTGCATCCTGTTACTAGAATTTTTTTTTCAAGGCAGTCATTCTGTGTACAAACAAGTCTTAATCCACACAACTTTTTCTTTTAAAAAATTAATTAAAGTACATTTTCAAACATTTGCCACCAATTTTTTTTCCGTTACATAGTTACATATTTAATTCAGTTATCATACCTTAGTTTTTTAAAGCAATTATTTAAACTAAAGTTCATTATTTAAATATTGTTGTAATACAATCGCAATCTTGATTTTTTATTTTCTCGTTAATTATCAAAAGCGGATAACTCCTAGATTTCATATATAAACTTGTTCATATTATTCGCTAGTTTAGTCAAGTGAATTTGTATAACAGGATACTTTATTGCCCAATTTATGATGGTTTAATCCGCTTCAGAACTTGAAGTTTCGCGAGAAAAAAAAATTACTTGACTTACTTAGCGAAAAATGTGAAAAAGTAAAGTTTTGAATTTTCGGAGTTATCTGCTTTTGACACCTCAAATATCTAATTATTTTCAGAAAAAATATATATCAGTTATTATATAAGTCTTCATGTTTCACTAATCTAAGAATACTGGTTTCAGTTACTACACATTAAACAACCCGTACAAAGTAGTGGATCCTCTTTTTAGTCGTAGATTTTTAAGCCACTTAAATATTTATACTTTGGAGAAATAAGTGGAATCGTTATAACATTTTTAGCTTATTTGAAACGATATTCCTCTATTCGAAAAGATGAATTTACCAAATATTGAACTTAGGTAGATGTGTCATTCAAAAGATATGATTTTACCTCTTATCTAGAATATTTCTGGAAAAATATTCTCTAGTCTAAAGAATGTCACATCAAAATAGGTAAACATGCCCAAAGCAATCACCAATATTCTCTTTAATGGCCCTTTCATACACTACAACCCAAGAAAACGAAGGAAAACAAGTTATAAAAAAAAGGAGAAGAGTATTTAATTTCCTTATTTATTTTATTTAAATATATACCATATTAAAGGTATATACATTTTCTACAAAACAAAATAATCATCAAAGGTTGTCCCGAAGATTCGTGGAAAACTTGAAGAGTTCTCGCTGAAACTGCTTTACTGTTTATTTATATATAAGTATATTATTATTTATTTATAAGTATATTTATATCATTATTTATATATATTTATATTATTGACGTTTCACTCATCCAGTTAGATATTTTTAAAAACAAGCTATATTAGTTGATATTGTTCATATTTTTGTTTCAATTTCTGCTTTATTTGTTTCCACTTGCCATTGTAATTTTCATACATATGTAATTATCTATTGTTTCTCTCTATATAATTATTGTAATCTTATTTCTGTTATTTTTTATTTCTTGTACTCTGTTTTATTTTTTAAATGTTATCACTGGAGGTAATTCACTTTTTTCTCTTTAATTCTTTCTCATTTAATAAGACATAATAATGTCCTGTATTAATATACTCTAAGATATAATAATACCCTGTATAGAAACCTGTATTGTTATTCTAAGGGGACTTGTCCCAGAATAAATAAAGAATTTATTATTATTATTATATTTCGAACTAGTGTAATGATATCAACATTTTGTTTTCTGAAAACTTTTGTTCAACAAACTATATTCAAGGAAAAATTTTAACAAACAAAAATTACCAGTATGTGACCTGGTGGTTGAGTGTGATCTCAACAAAATCCCCATTCTGCAAAGAATAATCTCTACTATTATTTTAATTAAAATTTGTAAAAATAACATTTTACTTTGGGCATTCTTACTCGCTCTTGAATACCCTTAATTTCTTATATTCACTATTTTTTTATAAATTTCACCACTCTCATAACTCCTAAAATTACACCCACAGTGACTAAAGAAAAAATAAACCAAAGGTATTCACACATTTTCTTTTTTATCAAAGATCTCAGAGGGGGTAAGGAACAACAAAATAAATGATGCTCCCTTGGAAAAATATCCTAAATCCGTACATTATTCCCGTATTTTATTTTATTTATAGTATTTTTCAAATTGTTGTGATTTTTAAGGGTTTTTCTTTTTGCTTTAAATGATATATTTAACTTTGTTTTACAATTTATTTAGATGCGACTATAGTTAAATTCGTTTAAAGTGGAAAGAAAATTGCACAGCTTGTGTATGCGTAGACATGACCATATCTCAAACCTGTTGTCCTGAGAGTAACAAATGCTAATTCGCACTTCCTTATCGTGATACATGGATATTCCACAGGTCCAAGGTGGGTACCTGTTCCGTAGGAAGCCGCCGAGAAGGAGAGAGCACGTGGAAGGCAGGAGGGTAGAGCCATATCGATCCATCATTACTGCAAAGCTGCTCGGAACAGGTCAGGCGGGTTCACGCCAAACCTCCCTCTCTCGATAGCCACTTAATTGTCTTTTTTACCTTTATTTTTGTCATATTTTTGGTGTTTATCTTATTTATTTATAGCACTCTTAATAATGTCAATATAATACTAGTATTCCTATAATACTAAATCTCATTGTACCTTCGTGGTATATATATAAAGGACATAAACTGCGCAAAAATGAAAAGGGTTACCACTGATTTTGTTGTATTCACTTTGCCTAGCAGTATAATATTATTTTTATATTATTATGGAAAAATATACTAATTGATCGTGCTCTTAAATGTTATTAACTGGTGGTACTGTATTTTATAATTCATTTCAATATTTTTGTGATACATGCGTGGTTCAAAATTATATATTTCTATTTTCTGTTGATCCAGGCGTCAATCAAAACAATTTTTAAATAAATTATAAAATACTCTGTAACCAGTTAATAATATTTAATAAGTACATTATCTAAACTGCGCATAAATGAATAAGGATACCACTAATTTTGTTGTATTTACTTTGCCTAGCATTTTAATATTATTTATTATAATGCAATTGGGAAAAACCACAATGCAAAGCCTTATGTTTCAAAAAATACACCTACTTACCAGTCGACGTTTCGCCTATTCAGGCATTATCAAGACACCAAAATCAAAAAGGGGTTATGTGAATCGCATCTCGAAGAAAAAAGTGCAATACATCCCAACGATCAACAGCCCAAACAGGCTCCAAACATGAGACAGCACCCTACCACCAAGACGTTCAACATACAACTGAATTTTGAAACATAAGGCTTTGCATTGTGGTTTTTCCCAATTGCATTATAATAAATAATAGTGTTTCTTTTTGAGTTTTTGGCTCTATTTTAGTATTTTAATATTATGTTTATTATAAAAAGCATTAATATTTATTAGAAATTATACTACATTAAATATTCCTAAGTGTAAAAATGTCCATAATAATATAAATGCTACCACTAATTTTGTTGTATTTACTTTACCTAGCATTTATATTATTACGGACATCTTTACACTTTACAATATTTAATGTAGTATAATTTCTAACAAATATTAATGCTTTTTATAATAAAAATATTATTAAAATGCTATAAATTCCTAAAATATTAAGGAAAAGTAAATGCAACAAAATTAGTGGTATCCCTATTTATTTTTGCGCACACCGCGGGGATGTGCCATTTAGTGTACATCATGACTGAGTCGGGCGTGAGGCATCGCTTGTTCGCGTTTGAAGCTTTTATCAAAAATGGTGAATCAGTGGTGGTGACGCAGACTGTTTCTGCGTGAATTTAATATTGGCCGTCATGGAGCTGTCCCAAGTCGTAACACGATTCTGAATTGGGTCAACGACCTTCGAACAACTGGAACTGTGATGACAAAGAAGCCATAAGGACCTACTCGCACGGCACGGACCCCCAAAAGTGTGAAGAGGGTGAGGCAGGCGTTGCTAACAAGTCCCGGCCGCTCATTGCGAAATCAAGCATTAAGATTAAGTCGTTCCACAGTTCGCCATATTGTCAAACATGAACTCAGACCCCACCCATATAAATTGTCAATTGTCCAGCAGCTGAAACCAACTGACTTTCAACAACGCAATGATTTTTGTTTGTCTATGCTCTCAATGCATGAAGTTAACGAAGATGCTGTACTGTTTTTGAGTGATGAAGCTCATTCCCATTTGGACAGTTTTGTCATTTGGCAAAATTGTTGTTATTATGCCAGTGAAAACCCTCAGCAACTTCATGAACGGCCCTTTCACATTCCGAAAGTGACGGTCTGGTATGCAGTATCGTCCAAATGTGTGATTGGTCCATATTTTTTTTAGGAAAACGGCAACACAGTGACTGTGACTGCAGCCCGTTATGTTGAGATGACAAACATCTTCCTGAGACCTGAGTTACGCAGACTACGACTTCCTGCTGAAAGCATTTGGTTCCAGCAAGATGGGGCAACCCCTCACACAGCTATGAGTGTCGATGGACGTGTTCCGCCAAATGCTCCCAGAGCGCTTGATCTCACGGTTTGGGGACATGCCTTGGCCTCCGAGGCCACCTGATTTGACAACCTGCTACTTTTTTCTGTGTGCTTTCTTCAAATCTAGTGTTTACGAAAACAAATCGAGAACGTTAGGCGAGCTGAAGGAAGCGATTCGAGCTCAAGTCCACGCGATTGACACACCCTTATTTGAGCGCGTTCACCAAGGATTTTTGAACAGACTTGCAACATGTTACGAGCAAGACGGTCACCACATGGCATATGTTATTTTGAAGGTTTGATTTCTTAAATGGAATGGTACTGGCTGTAAGAATATGAAAAAATAAAATGTTTATGTTGAAAAACAGATGTGTGTACTACTCATTTAAAAACCGCCAGGTTCCCGTGGACCATCTCCACGTATCTAGAAAAAAAAACCAGCACTTTTATAAAATCTGTAAAGGGTCTTTGGTTAAGTCCATGGTAGAGACTACATATTTTCTAGAATAGCGGTTATACGAGATAACGCTTAGTCACCAACTTTTTCTTCCAATTAAGAGAACCCACTTCATAGAGACTGGTTGAGCCACAGTAGGGTTTGTAAAACATTTGTGGCTGTTATAGCTTAAATAAATTATCTGTCTCAGCCACGTAGCTGCTCCTTCATTTGCCAAAAAAAAATATTTTTTACGTTAAATGATAAAGGATTACCACAAAAATGTTTCAAGAAACTATGTAAAATGGGTTTAATTGATTTCAAATTAAAGCTGCAATTTAAAAAACCAAGGTAATATTAATAAACTTAAAATTGAATTAAAAAATAAAATTTATGAATAATCATGGAGTGATAAATTATCAATACGGACTCTGATTAGATTTACGCATATGGAAGACCTTTCTTACACACGCTTCGAAATTGTCGGGTCCTATATTTCCTCTAGTCAGGGATCTCACGGTGGTTCAAAAACCCAATATTAATGGCCCAAAGGCATAATGCTCTTAATAGCCTTCAAAACTTTTCCAATAGTGGCTTTATTTATTAGTTTGGAACAATAGTAATTCCACTGACCATTTGACTTGAGGAGAAAGTGAATAGATTGGTGTTTTTATATTTCATAACTAATCAAACGATTGCCTGCATGGGTTAACTAAAAACTAGGTAACAGTATCAGAATACACTTGAGTGTTAAGACGTCACCTTAGCTATCTTCTAACTGTTATGGCGCCGGCATGTACACATTGAAACCTATTTCTTGGCGTACTAAATCTTTTAGAAAGGCTGTTAGCCTGCTAAGGTAAATTCCAATATAATCCAATAAATATAAACCGATTAGCCTCTCTTTATTGCAGTTACTATAAAAACTACATGCTGATTACTACAGATGTGATATTTTATTTTAATATGTCTCATTATAACCCATGAAGGGCCTTGGATTTCGAAATTAGGTTTAGACTGTGCCATATCCTGAACAACTGTTGTCCAGGGAGGTGATTTGTCCAATGCGACTCTCCCCAACTAAGAATACCCCATTATAATACTGGGCGAACCCCAGGAGGCTCTGTAGATCCCACAGGGTCCATCCATCGCTGTTAACTGATTAAATAAATTATCTGCCACAGCTGGATTTAAACCCGTGATTGAACAAAGCAATTCTCAGTACTCCGTCTACAAAATATTATATCACTAAAAACTTATAGAAAGATATGATTTATTTTAAAAATATAATATAATAGTCACGTAACAGAATCTCAAACTATTTTTATTTTATTTCTTATTTCTTTACAAATTATGAGAGCAGTTGGATTTACATTTGAAAACATACATACGGTTCATCGAATTGTTCAGCCGAAGCAGCAAGAATATTTCTGTCGTCATGAAGTGCATTAAGTACTTCTGACTGTCAATGTGTCAATGAAAAATAAAATGTTCTAGGTTAGCTATGAATCTGTATACCCTGCATTATAAATATAAATATTAAATTAAAGCGCTTATATACACGAATCAGTAAAAATAATCTAATTCCCTTTTTTACTATAATGTCTGCGCGGGTAGCGAGGTAATTTCTATAAACTAAATTAACTATACCCTTAATTAAGGTAAAACCTGGTGATTGAGCCTAAATCACCTCCCTGCACAACTGATGCCATAGTAGCAGTAAAGTTACTACCATGTACTGAACCTTTAAGACGTCTGAAAACGTTCATTAGGATTCAGTGGTGGGTAGGAGATAGGCCTGAGTAGTTCTACTCTCGACAGATCGTTTAGAAATGGTCCCTTTCTCTGTTCCTTGCTCACTAAGTCACTCTCCTCTTAATAGGCAGTGATGCGACCTGAATGTGCCTATCCAGAGCACTATGCTTTTTTAAAAATTAAATAAAGACTTGTTAATTAAACACAAATTTATTGTTTTAAGAGGACTTTATATATATATAGACTTGCTACTAAGGGAGTGGAGTGACTCAGTGGTAGAGCACTGAGTTGCCTTGACGAAGGTTCCGGGATGAAATCAGGCTGCTGTCAGGTATTATTTAATCTATTATAAGCCAGGGATGGTTTCTTTAGGATCTGGGACCTTCCTGTGGCTCACCCAGCCTCTATAAAGTGGGTAGGGGGGAAATCTGGTGATTGAGCCTGATCTCGGAAAAAATCACCTCACTGCACAATTTCATAATAACAGTAAAGTTACTACTGAATCCATGACCCTAATGATGGGGTGTAGTGGTTTTTTTTAATTTAATTTTTACAATGTTCGAATAATATAATGTAGTTTAGAATAATTTAATAAAATAACATAAAAACTTCGGGAAGAAAGGAGCACCTGATATTTTCATTAGACATGAATGAAACTGAGAATTATTTTCATGTTTGCATAAAAAATCAACAAGTAACCTATCTTTTTTCTAGGAATAATTCCTTGTTCTTACCGGAATCGACATTAAAGTTAAACAAAATAAATTTGTCTTCTATGAACGAGCAAGAGAGGAAAGTGTTGTATTTTTTCAAAACTCGCTGGGTGAAGGCATAGTTTTTCGTATAATATCACTTGATTTGCCAATATTATCAGTTGCCAACTTTCAGAAGTAGCTGTAATCACACGGTCTTATCATTTCATATTTTAACAATTACAAGTTATAAACAAATAAACTACAACAATCTCAAAGTTTATGTGTTTTTCGTCCCTCCCCTTCATATATTACGACTATTAAGTAAAGATATTACTTAATCTATTCTTGTTTCCAATTTTTTTTTCACGCAGAAAGCTATTTACTTTGCTTTGTTATTTAGTATTGAGTTAGTACAAACCCGTTTGAATTTATAAATTTATGTTAATAATAACAGAAAGGGATGGTTTGTTTATTTAGAGTCACTTTATGCTTATATGGCTAATGTTACAGAGGGAGCCCTGAAGTTTGACTATCCAGGTTTAATTAGGAGAGGGATTTTTAGCGATTACCTGATATCATACAGGCTCTATCCTCATTTAACTTCCCCTCCAAATGACGGCATAACCAAAAGGGTCGTCGATTATTTCAAATTACAAAAATTAAAGTATTTCAAATGAGAATGCTAAAGAGAAAATCCCTCATCATACTAAAAAACAAATCAGTCAACGTTTCGCCAATTCAGACATCATCATCACATACATCAAAGTAGAAAAAATGTGGTACATCTCACATCAACAGTCCAAACAGGCTCATCAAATAAATGCAGTAATCTTGCTCCATGACGTTTTACAACGAAAGAGTTTTTGGTTTTTTTCTTTTGGAGTTTTTTTCTCATTTTTATTGAAATTATTTTAGAAAATTTTTTATTGAAACCTCGTTAAATAAGTCATTTTAGACTAATTTGATATGATGATACCTGTTATTAACAAACATTTGATTCCCACATTGATATGATATTTTTAATTAAATCGTGTCGTTTTAGTCAAAATAAATTTGTAATAATGTATCTGTTACATACTACATAATGTTTAATTCGTAATTTCGGTAACTCATATGGTTTAGTTCTTGAGCTGGACTCGCACTGACCCGAATAGACATTTTTTGAATATACTTTGGAACTTCTCTAACAAAATATTTATAGGAAATTTTATGTTTATTTACATAGGTATACACATACACCTGTGACCACTACAATCCGTGAAGTGTCAGGGGTTCAGTACGGACAACGGTTGTGCAAGGAGGTGATTTGTCCTAAATCACACTCAACCACCAGATTTTCCCCCTTTATTTTGGGTTCCCACTTTATAGAGGCTGGGTGAGATCCAGGGGGGGGTGCTACATAGATTGATAGATATACATATATCTAACGGTTAAACCATAATCGTAACAAAAAATGAGGTGACCACAATTCTATATCTTTATTTGTAAAGTCGGTTAATCTAAATATATTATCAAGACATTGGTTTTATAATTCAGAGTTCCCCATAACTTATTATAAAACTTTGCCGTTGATATTTACACAAACACGTTATACAACGTCTGTAGAACACACTTCCTTCATATGATAAATTCGTAAACTTAGCTCGTAAACTTTGTTTAGAAGTTTCTTCGTTAGAAGAGCGTAATCCTTTATAAAATCCATCCTCTCACTGATGTGTGCCCATTCAACGAAGAAGTAGTTAATTTTTTTTAATCTCTTCTTTATATTATGTACTATTAAATTTATCTCTCAAAATTTATAATTATTTCGGCCTCCAGTGCTCCAATTTTATACTTGTTCAAATCACTATAACTCCTATTTTTATACATAAAATTCTTCTGTTTGTGTGTACGTCACTTAACTTCTCCTAAACGATTGGATCTATTTTGATGATTATTTTTATTTATATTCAAGTGGGTTCCAGGATGGTTTAGATTAACAATTCGATCCGATAGGTAATGTTTTTAAATTAGTTAAATTAATTTTAGTCTATAACCTCAAGTTTTTATATTTACACATTACACAGAAATTTTAATTTTTTTTCACATATATACTGCGCGAAAATGGATAGGGTAAATGCTAGGTAAAATTATAAGCTAAAAAATTAGCAATAATAATAATAATAATAATTGCTAATTTTTTAGCTTATAATTTTACCTAGCATTTACATTATTATGTATTTAATAACTACATTAATATTTAATGTAGTATAATTTCTAGTAAATATTAATGCTTTTTATAATAAATATTAAATTAAAATGCTAGACAAAGTAAATCCAAAAAAATTAGTGGTATCCCTATTCATTAATGGACAGTTTAGTTTCATCAAAATGGTCCAAATAATTACATTTTTTGTTCTCAGTTTTAAATTGAATATTTTTTGTATTTAATTTGTATACATGTTTTATTTTATTTTTTTAAAAGCACTTTTGTTGATACTTATAACCTTATTTGAATGCAGTATTCCTTTTCCATAACGGGGCATTGTAATACACAACCCGCACAACACAAACGGCAGGCTAACCCTTATTGTACATTTATATGCGTTTTTCATCAGTAAAACTCGATTTTTTACGAATAATTTTTATAATTCAACATTATATGCTAAATAAAATAATGTACGGTGCTAACTGAAAACTTTTATTCAACGGGATATATATAATATATATATATTTAATTTATATATATATATATATATATATATATATATATATATATATATATATATATATATATATATATATATATATAAATTCAAAGGGATATATATAATACAGAGAAATTTTAAAATGCACATTACAATTATTTATATTTATGTATAAATCACATTTCACATTTCACAGTACTGACTGATGCCCAGGATTGAGCAGTGAACTAACTGCTATTGCCCGGATAGTTTGCGTATTAGCTCATTGGGTGCAGCACAATCGCGACTGTGAGATATAAAACAGACTTGGATTATTTCTTCTTAATAATATTTTTCAGTAATCAAGAAGTTTTGAGGTCAGAATCCTGTGGAAAGGATAATAAGAGATGTGAAAAAGTGGAATGTTTCTGATTTAAAAACAAATAATTATTCATAAATATTATATCATAAATAAGCTGTGAAAAATAACTCTGGGCCACACTACACAATTATATGGCACAATATTATATGGCCATTAAAAACATTTTTTTATATGATAGAGAGATAGAGATTTTAGAAGATAGAAGTTTTTATGGCATGAAATGTTTTTCTGTTTTTCGCGTTTCAAACACGTGAATTTGTGGTGCAATCAGGGTTACATGAAGGCACTAAGCTAAGCCGGGGATCATTTTTGTATATATATATATATATATATATATATATATATAAAAGAATAGAATAAAAACAAACTCTATTCTGGGACCAAGTCCCTTTAGAATAACAATCATGAACAAAAAAAATAAACATAATATATATCTGGCAAGAAGGCTATATAATAATACGAATCATGAAGTAATTAAAAGTGACAAAAAAATAATAAAAACAAAAGTAGAAATGAAATAACAAAAAAGTACGAAACCTGAGTATTTTAACTAATTGTCGAAAGTAAATATATCAATACCAACAAAATAAGTATAAAAAATTAATAACAAAATTAATAAATGAATGGGATAGCATGCAATAAAGTATTTACATAGTCTAAATATTTTTTGTTTACGTAGTCAACGAAATCAATTATTCAATACTAATTTATTTAAGCAGATGATTGACCTGCTTAGAGAGCACCTTTTTGGGATGTCGAGAGATGTTGGAAAAACAAGGATTTAAATGAAGCCAGTGAAGAAGCATGGCGGATGAAAGCAGGGAATGAGTTAAACACAGTGGTGGAGCGGGTGGAACGTGAAAAAAAACGGCTCGAATGCTTTGGTTCTGTGGGAACGTGTGTAGGGATCGGAAAGGCGGGAGGGATCTGGTTTTGTGGTGCTGGACAGAGGAGACTGTTGATACATATATGAAAGGTGCTCCGAGTTAATGGATCGGCATAGAAAATCACTAAGGAAATATTGTTTAACTCATCAAAAAGGTGGGAAACGCGGGATCACATCAGAATACCAAATCTTAGAGCGGAGTTCATTATTCGCTTTAAACGAACACTGGACATGATAGAGAAGTAGAAGAGAATATTTTCAGAGGTTGCTATGAGGAGTAAGTTTTATTGGCAGAGCTAAGTGAAAAATTAGATAGTGCAGAGAAAAGATTATTATAAGCAAGTTATTACTAAAAATCGTTATGAATCTTGCTACTTAAAAATAGATAATAAAATTAAAGAATAGCAAAAGCAAAAATGATACGTAGATAATGAAATAAATTTAACAACTTAGCAAAAAATGAAGATAAGATAGAACTTTGAACATGCAAAAAAGTATAATTAGTACATGTAAAAAATATGTCCTGAAAAACTGAAAATAAGTATAGATACCTTTTTTTATATATTTTTTATGACTTTTGTATTTATTGTATTGTTAATTTTATTTATTTTGATAATTTACAGATGTATAACATGATTATTTTATAATAGTGGATTTGAAAGTAGGAGAAAAATATTCATATAAAAATTGAAAATGACTCAAAGAAGTCGAAACGTCAAATAAAAGAATAAATTGACAGGATAAAGGTTTTTTTACATTAATGAAATATTTGAAAATATTCGGTACAGTAACATCCACGTTAAGATGATTAATTTTTATACTTAAAGAAAATCAAATTAGAAGTAGATATGTAATCATACTGTATCATAGTGGTTAAATGGATATATACAGATTAATATATCATTATAAATTTTACAATATTATTATCGTGCAATATTTTTTCCTTATTCCTCTAATCGTTTAATGTTTGGAACGTAATAAGGTTTTTTCTGTTGATTATTGAGATAAAAATTGGATATATTTTGCCTCAAAAGGGATGTATTCCGGTCATGGTTCATAACTTCGGTGCTGAGTTCGGTTTTATCTTGATTAGAGGCGGTGATGGATTTTCAAAGGAGGGGATGTTTTTTGTTTGGTTAATATGATTTCCTGATGATGACAAGAAATTCTCATTAATTTATAAACTCTATATTTTATATATTTATTTTATAATTATAAAGATTTATAATTTATTGCTTCTAACAAGTTTTCACCTTTTTTTTTGTTTAATTGAGTTTTTAATTGTCTGTTTCAGGTAAGCTAAGAATTGTAATACAGAATTCGAAAGGCCAGAAGAAGGAGACACACTGTTGAGTAAATATTTTAATTTTTAATTTCACACTTAACAATTAAATGCCTCGTGTTGTAATTTTAAATTCACATTCATATTAAAATCATCAATCAGTTGGCGGAAGATAAAGAAAATCCCCTTTGTTCCAAATGAGCTGAGATTCAGCTGTTTTGTTGCTATCTAGGAAGACTAAATACTATTTTTTCTAAAATTTATATAAAAGTAACATTCGATATTCAAATTAATGCTTTAATCTATTAGAAACATACAGAAATGCATTATGCATTTAAAACATAAAAATACTTATACATACACGTTTTTCTTGAAATCAAGAAACCTTGGTTATATAATTTTGTTTGTTCTTCTAAAGCAATGTGCCAATACATGATATGATGTAATGGATAACAGACAAGAAAATTAGGTTACTTAATTACATAAGGTTAAAAAATCGAAATTAACTAGTAGTAAACTGTAATAAATAAGTGGTTAACTAAACAGTAACCCAAAATTAACCAGAATATCGAAAGTGCTCGAAAAATATTTATACTAACCCTAAAAAATAATAATAAAAATAATGTTAACTTTTATTTTATATTTCAAATATAAATTCAATCGATGTTTTTTTATTCGTAAATTAACGTGGTGCTATGAATTTTTTATATCTTGATGATTAAATAAAAATAGATTTATTTACTTTTACTCGCATCCAGAGAAAAACAATAATTTCTTTACATCTCTTGCCTATAGTGCATTGCTGCTGACGGGTCAAAGAAATTAGTTTCTCATTGCTATCCGTCATTTGTGTTTAAACTAATTATTATCTCTATAAAAAAAAACTGGACTACTTTAACGGTTGAGCAAGGAAGTGATATGTCCCGGATCACGCTCAACCACCAGGATTCCCCCCAATTATGGGTACTCACTCTATAGAGGGTGGGTGAGCCTTAGGCGGGTCTTTATATCCCACAGAGTCCACTGTAAACACATTAGATTATTTGTATCCCACATCCGGATTTGACCTGGGACTTTCGGCACATATATATTGTACCATTCCAATGCTTATATATTGGACTGTTGATGAAGGATGTGCTATTTCTGATTTATATGATCTCATGTTTTGTGGCGATGCTTGATCTGGACGAAACTTAAACTGACCATAGAACAGTTTATACTATCCTATCAGTTGTTTATACTTACTGATGGATAAGTTTTAAAAGTAATCATAATATTAATATATTATTATCGAATCTAAAATCTTAAGCTTTCCAATGGTACACGTAGTACAATATAAATGTATACCAAATAAAAATCCTGTACTACTACAGCCGATAAAAGGTTGACTACTATTTCTTAGACAACGTTTGTGCAGGGGTGTGATTTGTTTGAGAACACGCTCAACAGCCAAGTTTTCCTCCCTATTAAAAACCATAATCTAGGGTGCTCTATAGAATTTGGGTGAACCCCCGGAGGCTCTGTAGACTCCTCAGAGTCCATCCATGACTGTTAACAGAATAAATAATTTATGTGGCCCAGCCGGACTCGACCCTGTGACCTTTAACAGAGCAACTCAGCACACTACATACTGAAGTATCCCACTGGTTGTTACCATTATTATTGACATGTGAGAAAATAATAACCATATTCTCTCATGCTTATAATTTTTTTCTTCTGCTGGATCCAACAACATGCAGCGTTTTTTCATCATTGGCGAGCTAAAAAGTTGAGTGCAGAACAGAAGTTGCATTAGTACCTCATTGATCAGGAAGGAACGCTATGTAGTGTGAGCCGCTTACGGGGGCTTATAGCTTCACCTATTACTCAACCACCCACTCACGACAGACGCATTAAGCTCATAATGAGCTTAGATTCCGCTTGTTTTTTACCCGTTGTTTTTGGAATCCAGCGCGCTTTTAAAATACGCCATTTTTATGGATCAACTGAGGTGTAAGCTTAACTACTCACTTAGATGCGTGCATTTTCTATTCTTTGCTCAATAAATCTTTCATTCATTTGATGTGAACTTCATTTCATTATCGGTCACGTTCTTCCAGTCTTTGGTTTCTCCTCAACTTGCCACTATGAATTTAGAATCTACTGATTACTTGGTTTTGGATATCCTCTTGTATAATTTCAGCCAGTTTCAGATCTTTTTTTATTTCGCCAATCCATTTCATCGCGTTTGTTTTGGATTATCTCCTTTTCATTAAATCCGACAACTTGGGTGGTAAATTTGGGTTCATTCATTTCATGTGCCCATAAAATCTTCTTTTCCTAATATCGCTGCGAATATAAGAATATTGTTTATAGATTTCATATTTATATTGTTATAAATACAGAAACAATATAAATACAGAATATTACAGAATATTGTTTATAGATATTATGTATAGATTTCATGTTTGCTTCTACCCGGTACTGTTTTATATATATATAGTTGTTTTTGCGTGAAAGAGAGACAAACATACAAACTTTCACATTTATAATATTAGTAAGATTTATTATTTGTATCATATATTTTTAATATTTTGATAGTTTTTTCATCAATATGTAAAATAGGGTGTAAATACGGTGACACCACAAAATATTAAAAACAAATAATGATTTATTTTCGAAACTATTTTTTTCAATTTCATATTATTATCAGATAACTAACTAACTTACCCATAAAACTAATATTTAAACTCGATTTACATCATTACGCATACAAAAAGATAATTCAAACATGTAACAAGAACGAATGTATCCAGTGGTCACATTAATATGGCCAGGATATTGGAATATCTGGGATCTTCAATATTAAAGGGGAAATCAAATGCTTACTTCTCCACTATAAAATTTCGGAAAGGCTCCATATTTCCACGTTGTTAAAATTATTACAAGTCTATATTATCTACTGTTATCTTTTCTGATATGAATTGGTTTTTAAATAATATCTAACTTTAACAGACTATATAAATTGTACAATATAAATGTTATTTGAAAAAGCATATAAATACAAAACAGAGGATTTAGGTATGCAATTTGAAGAGGAAAAATATTATAATAGAAATAAATATTTAATCTAAAAATGTATACTTCCGTATCTTATAACTCATTATGTATTGGTGTTTGTTTGTTCATTTAACGTCACTTTATGCTGCTATGGCTAATCGGACGATGGGGCGGGAGCTCTAAATTTTGCCTATCTAGGTTTAATTAGGATAGGAATTTTTAACGAGTACCTGACATCAGGTACAGGGTACAGGCTCGGGACCCCCGTTTAACGTCCCTTCCGAAGAACGGCGTAACTAAGGATTTGTTACTCCCTTAAAAAAATCCTAGGGCCTCCTGCCGAGCGACGAACCCGCGATCTTAGGCTTAGTAGTTTGTTGCCGAATTTGATTTTATATAGTTATCTCGTTTTATGTTTGTACGTACTAAGGATCCCTAAATTCGCAATTACTTATTTTTTTCTCAATATTTTCGTGACTTGTGGCATTGCTTTTTGTAGTTTTCCATATTGCATTCTTATATATATTTTGAAAAATTAAAAATATATTGAAAATTATTTAATATTTATTTTTAAAATATTGAAATATACTATCTGTTTCCATATTTTTTTTTAGTTTTATTTTATTATTATTATTTATAACTTAAATGATTTTTAAACAGGTTTAGCCGATACGTTATCAAATGTTATATAGTAAAGCATTTCTACTTAGTTTTTTGGGCTTGAACGTACCCAGCCTTCATCTACAATTCGGAAAACAAAAATATCAAATCAATGCATTCCTATATTGGCTCCACTGCCCAAACAATGATCGCAGGGAAAAGTAAGATTGTTTGTACAGAATAATCTTTAAATAATAAAATTGGATGCCGCCCTCAGATTAGGAGATGCCCCGTTACCACAGAAGTACAGTATACTGCATCATTAATGACTATAAAACATATCCTTCAGTTTCCCAAAGGTCGATGAGGTTGATTGATTAGGAGTTGTTTAGAAATTAAAATCCTTTTTCATCTAATTTAATAGCATTACATTTGTTATGAGCTGATCATCGTTACAAGTTAAGTTAGATATATACTTACAAAGAAGAAAAGGAGCCCTTTCATTATATGCCTACTGTCTACATCTTCAGTGTCTACCGTTCTGTGTCTTAAGGTTTCCTTTTATCTTCAAGTACAGATCCCAAGAGACACTGACTGAACCTGTTCAGTGGCCCTTAGTGTATTTATTTATACATTTCTTGTGTTCCAAATTGCGTCACATACAACATGTTATTTGAGAAGACTATACCCTCCTTAAAGAGTTGTGTGTTTTATCATTACAACTTGAGGTCATCACAATGAAGACGTTTGTCACAAAATTATTCATAATTTAATGCTCATTTTTTCACCTGATAAACATTTTTTGATACGGCCAACGGTTGTTCAACTCTACTTTTCTTTCCTATGTCATTTTCCATCCTATCAGAGTTCTTTAAACGTTATCTTTTTTGTGTTTTGGGGAGAAACAAAAGACTTTTTATATTTTAAAAAATCCTCAAATTCTGACTCTACACCACACATTATAGAAAATCATAAGACAATTTAAAAAGAGGCATGAACATTGATTACAAAAACATTTCACTGTGACCTGTTTTTATGATTCCAATTGGAATAATTGCCGATTCGCTTACAATCACGTTTGCCGTTGCACTCGACAGCTAAGGATCAAAAAGGCGCTTTGTGAAGTTTTGCAAGGTTGGCATAAAACGGAATCGAAGGTCCTGAGTACCATTAACTTTCAACAGGTCGTCCCTTAGTAATTTCATCAGAATTTTTTTCTTTCCCTTTTACGTCTGGATATTCATTCAACTTTTTGTTTGCAAAAAAATTAAATAACAACAAAACAAAAACTAATATTGAAACCAAAAGTTATTCGTTATTGAGAGAAATGTTTGAATAAAATATTTTATTTATATTTTATTCAAGAGAGTAGCATGGAAAAATATAGCTCGCTATATATTCAATTAACTTTATTTGATTTCAGTTCTATCACTAGATACCATTGTAAAAAATCTAAATGGTGATTCGAGCTACATTTTTATAAGGTCTCGTGTATATATATATATATATATATATATATATATATATATATATATATATATACATGTGTATATATACTTTTTCTTTTTTACTTACTTTTTTCCCTTCACGCAGTACCCCTACGTGAAGGACGTTTATTGCTCTGCATGTTCCGTGCATCTATAGTACATTACATACAATTATGTTTTCATATTTTTCCCTCCAGTGTTTTACATTTTTCGTTTTAATTACAAATAAAACGCTAAACTGAAAATATAAAATTAAAACAAAATTGAAACAGCAAATTATTGAGCATAGTAATTATTAAACCAGTTGAAGCTAAAGTATTATTATTGATTAACAAAAAAAAACAATAAGAAAACTACAATTAGTAAATTAGCACAAAATTACTAAAAATAAGGTAATTGAAGGAAAACAAAGTAATTAAAAGAAAAACAAGACCAACAATTATTTTTTCACCTTTAATATCGATTTCTGTAGTAATGATTAACCACACTGTTTCGGCAAATGTCTTGAATTGCTGAAAATACTTGAAGTATAAGTCATTAACACTGATTGGTCAGCTGTCCTTCTGCGTCACATGGTTGATAAGTTTGGTCCTTGGTTCGTCCGTTAGTCTTCTATCATATATTAGGTGTAAGTAAGTTTGTTCGATTGTAAAGTCACATGGGCATGTCTTATTGTCTGTAAGTTTAAATTTATACAAGTAGGATATTGTGGGTCCATGTCCTGTCAACATTTGTGTGAGGTAGAAGTCATTTATTATTATTCCTACAATATTCTTGTAAGTCAGTGATGTGTAACTTTAGATGATGTCCTTTAGTTGTCATATTCCATGTGTCTTGCCACTGATCCGTGTTTGTAACTGTTTGTGTTTCAAGTAAGTCTTAGTCAATTTACTGTAAACCACCGGAAGTGAGGCGTCTCTGGCAGCCGACTTAGCAGCCTTGTCAGCTAATTCGTTACCTACATTGCCAGAGTGCGCTTTCACCCACCTGGAGTTAATGTTGTATCCTTTATTTTGTAAGTGGACCAAAGTAAGTCTATTTCCTTCAACCAATGGTTCATGTATTGTACGCTTGATGAGTTTGTACAACGTAATTTGGCTGTCAGTCAGTATGCAAACAGATGTCCTGTGGAAACTAAATGTCTGTATATAATCTAGTATTTTCAGTATATCGTATTGTTCAGATTCATTGTTTGTGCAATTAGGTCCAAGTCTATATTTCTTTACGTCAGTCAGTACACCATCTTCAAAAAATACCGCTGCACATCCCACATTTTCGCAGTCTTTACTATCGTCTGTGTAGAACTCTACTTCAGCCTGACCTTGTTTTGTTAGTTGATTGATTTCTGAGAAATATGCAGGATGCTTCCAATGTCTATCGTTAATAGGTCGTTCAACGTCATCTGCAAGTATCACGTCGCAGTCTTGGTTGGTCCGAAGTAAGGTATATAGTGTATTGTACTGTTGGAGCGATCAAGTCAATGTGGATCATTTTTGCAAGTACACAGGCTGCTTCGTAAGATACTGTCTTGAAACCTTTCAAAATTTTGTTGGCATTAATCTCTGCACACGTCGAAGTTTCCGTAAATTGTATTTTCTCTGCAGTCCTGTGTACCAGATGTTAATAGCGTATGCAAGTATTGGTAGTATGGCTCCTTTGTATAGTTTCCTTAATGCTTCAGTTTTCAGTCCCCATGTATTCCTAGCTGCTATCGTTAAGTTGTTGGTAAGTCTCAGTAATTTAGTCTGCAGTAAATCAATATGTTCTATACGTTCCATCTTAGTTTAGGGTCGAATGTTACTCCTAAATCTTTTAGTCTATTTGTTTATTGTAGAAGCTGTACATTTGAATTTGTACTTGCAAAGTTGGTAAAGTCCTTGATCTGGTGAAAATCATACATGTAGATTTTATAGTATTGAAAGTTAGTTTGTTTTCGTTTGCCCAGTTGTCAATTGTTTGCGTGTATTGATCTATTAATTCTTGAAATGTTCGAGCATTGTCAGCTTGCGTAAGTAACATTATGTCCTCCGCGAATGCCTGCACAACCACGCTTTGCGGATATTCTCTCTGATTTCTATGAATGTGATTATTGGTATGCAGATAACGTTATAATCGTCTATGTATTAACTTCTCGAGAACTTTGCCTCCCGTCGGAAGTAGTGATATCGGTCTTATGGCAGCTAAAGTATTATCTTTCCGTCCCGGCCTAGGAAAAGACACAAGTTCAGATTTCTTCCAATCTAGGAAACATTCTATTAGAGGTCTAAATTTTGCCTATCCAGGTTTAATTTGGATAGGGATTTTTAACCAGTACCTGACATCGTACAGGCTCGGGAACCCCTTTTAACGTCCCTTCCGAAGGACGGCATAACTAAGGTCTTTTACTCCCTTTAAATCACTAGACCACAGGTCGCCCCCTAAGTCCTTAGGTCATCAACCCAATCATAACATCATAACATTGAACTGTTTTGGAGTGTTATACTATTTATATACATATGTATTTTTAAAATGTTGAATTGAGAAAGGTATATATTTGGACGATTTTCTTAGTTTTATTTTATTATTATTATTTGTTATAGTTTAAGTGATAAACTATCAATTCCATCTTGCATTCGCTAGTCAGATAACAGAAATATCAAAGTAATGCACGTTCATCAATCGTATTTTAGAGATATGGGAGTTCCATAAGCATTATTTAGTAGATACATATTAGAAAGGAGTTCGGTAATTCATGGGAAGAAAAGTTTAACAGATGAAATTCCTTCAAGTTTAATACATAGGGGGGTTAAACATATTTGACGCGAATGGACCAAGCATAAGGTTGGCATAATGCAGGGGGAAAACCCTTTTTATCCACTACCCACCCGTACCTTTGCAGGAGCTCATATCCCAGTTTCCCTCACCCGGATAGAATAGGATTATCATTATAGCCGAATCATGACCAATATAGGCTTTTTGCCACAGCAATTTCTTCTTCGGTTTCCTTTTTTTATTGACGCTGATTGCGCAATAAAAATATGAGATACGAAGTGGAATTGAATTGGATCAATAACATTGAATTTATGGTGCGGAAATTACGGACTTTACCACTCCAATGTTTCCAATATTTTTCTTCTTTTAACGTAAAAGCATTATATATGGACTGTTCCAACCAGTTATAAACTACGAACTTCTTTCCTCGTGAAAAAATAACCATCTTTTTTCCGGGTGAGTATTGTGATAAGCATTCCCAAATTACTTTTCTAGGAACTCAGGTTTTCAATAAATTTCAATCTCTCGATCATGGAATGTAATTTTCAAATAACGTTCCAAAGCTGTTTATCCTTGTTTGGGCTGTAATTGCGCTTTATATTTAGTCTGTTGGGTAGAATCATGTTTTGGCAACGACCTGAAGTAAATTGTTTATAAATTGGATTTGTAACAAGGAAGTTTCATCAATGACTCCGTGTTGTTAGCAATGTAAACTTCCTTGTTCTCCCCTTTTATTTAACATGTATATATACTAGCTCTATGATTAAGATAGATAAGAAGGTAGAAAGTAGGAGAGTAGAGAATAGAGAGGAGATATAGTAGATAGTTTATAATAGCAAGAGGGCAGTCTCTACGTAGATTAGTAAATAAGTTATAATCATCAATAGTCAATAAGTCAATTAGTTAGCCCATAGGGATGTCTCATGTATATCCATGTTATCTCTGCCCAATCATTCAATAAATATATTTTTTTATTAAAAGTAGTCCACCGTTTGTTAACTGTAGGAACTGGAATAACCTTTACTCCCACACATATGACTGTATCCATTGATGAAGTATATAATATTTGGAATGCAAGCGATATTTACTACAGAATATGTTTACACAGGAAAAATCGAACTTTTATATTAAATCCCTATACTAATAACCGAATAAATTGTTTAATAATTCAGAAATTGAATGAAAACGGGAAAAAGTCCCGCCCTTGTTATAATAAAAACAATATAAGGCTTAGCGGAGGCAAAGGCTGGATGCCGATACCACCAATCGCAAACTTCCGCCCACGGATTATTGCCTGAACCCAAAACAGAAGATCCTGACGCAATCTCCTCACCAACTTCCCGGTTTACCAATCGGACCTTTACCAGCCAGATCAGCGAATATTAAATTTTTGTTCGTTATTAAGCCCAACAATAATACATACAAGCTAATCTTAATATTCGAAATAGTCCCGCTTCAATTATATTAACTAGGTGAAGGATCTGCAATTCCTTGCTGCGTAACTTCCTATATTCTCCATGGAATTCATCAGTTTCCAGACCAAATATTCAATGCAATATATTATTTTCGAATAGTCCAAGACATCGTTCATTCTTCAAAGTTAGCTGCCACCTTTCACACCCATATAGAACGATTATCGTATGTAAAGTTTCTTGAAAAATGTGGAAAGCTAAGTAATGCCAATACGGAAAAAATAAAATAGTTTTCCTGATTTTAACCATATTTTTAAATCATGTTAAACATCGTATTTTAAGTTATCCTTGAATATAAGTGATGTTTAAATTTCTTCCTAATATCACCGCTTTTTTTTCTTCTACTAAGAATATGGATTGTTTTATCCGAATTTACCTCCTATCACCGACTTTCATCAACGTTATTTTAATATGAGCTATGATTTCCGCTTCTTCACATTTTTTTAATTACTCTTATGTGGTTCTGTAACAGTGGAATTTGAGTGTTTCACCATTTTTCTTATTATTTAACTGTATAATAGGGGTTGTATATTTAATAAAAGCTCAATCTATAATGCAGGTCTTTGCGTGTTTGCATACATAACTAAAGGTGGAAATAAAGCTCTTATCTATTCTAATCGCGGTTCTTCGTTCAGAATAATCAAATCATTCGCAAACACAAGCACGGATATTTTACTACCTAGATAAACACGTTTTTGTTATATAATTTTTATAAATAATGGCATAGAGTTGTAGTTAATTGTTTTAACCCCGAGCGAACCTTGTAGAATAACCAACTTCTTAGGTATAACCTGATCGATAGATATTTTATACAGGAGATCGTGGTCGATGGATTGGTAAATCTCTTGTATGTGCTATTGCATGAGAAGCGAATGGACTAAGTATATTGTTGGTATTTGTATATATGTTTACCTATAAATTGTACAGTTATGTGAATATCACATAAGTGCATTTATATCTTAATTAACGAAAGACTATATTCATGAATATTAATATTTTCCCAGAATGTATGAGCCATCCTCATCTGTGCATTTTAACACTAGTTTTCTTTCTTGTATGCTATTGTTTACTAGCGTGATTTAAAGTTAAAAAATATTCCCGCTCTGGTCATTGCGATCACAATAGGCAACTCACAATTTAGTAGGCCTTGAGAGTGGTGGGGACATCCCTACCTAGGAGGCATTGAGCTGGCTACTTACGCCAAGACAACAGGAGACGAGATATACAGGCGCTTTATTTTGAATGATATATTGGAGGTAACGATTCTCATGAAGAGAACGCGACCAAACAGTAAGTTCCTTCTCATTAAAAATCTTATTAATCTTATGACCAATGATCGCCGTAACTGAGTTCGCCGAGTGCCCGAACTTTAGAAATTAAAGACTGTTGAATTAATTCGCCGTGTCGCCCAGACATAGGCCAGACCAGACAATCAGTGCACGTAGACTATTGCAGAACAGACTGTCACTGTTGTGGTTTTTTTTGTTTGTTTCTTGCTTATAATTATATTCATTGTATTCATTTCTCTTTGTATTACTATTCTTTTTTTTCTTTTAACTTTAATTTCTTAAAAAATTATTTTATTGAATTGTACAACTGTAATATATACATCTAGTACAATGGCTATAAGAATAAATAATACATGACAGGACATGTCGAGACACTACCCACAGGCAGCACTGTAAATAAAATTTCTATAATAGAAGGTCCCATCTTCCATTCTATAATAGAGGCCATCTTCTCTTGAGACGCCTAGGAGGATTGTCCGGGATGGAATTGGATGCAAGGATGGGCCTGGAGTTTATTATGGAATGATAGGTATCTGGAATGGGCTAAACATATGGAACGTTAAGGTCATTATGAATGGTTTTATTCGTGACAAAATAAGGAGCGTTTAGGATTTTGCGAAGGATTTTGGATTGCAAGGATTGGATACGGAGAGGAATTCGATGGTTTGGTGGAACCCATAGCTCAATTCCGTAAGTCCATATAGGTCTTATAACATTCACATAAATAGGTCTTTTGTAATTGATCTGAAGCTTTGAGCGTTCGTCTAGTATGTGTTGAAGTAGTCGTCTAGCTGTTTCTTGTCTTTTTAGTTTTGTGTGAGGATTCCGAGACGTTTGTCTAAGTTGAGTCCTAAGTAGCGAATCTGTTCAACAGGGATAAGTGGAGTACTATTAAAGGATACAGTAGGACAGGAAGTCGTAGGTTTTCGGCGAAGGGTAAAGGTAGTTTGATAGGACTTGCTGGAATTGATTTTCTCATTCTCCAATTCCGACACCATTCTTCGAGGCTTGATAATTGTGATTGAAGGGATTGCATTGATAAATGCAATGTATGGGTCGTTATTAACACACATATGTCATCAGCATACGTGGAGATGAAGGTGTTAGGATGATTTGGAATGTCAGCTGTATATACTGTGTTGAGGATAGGACCGAGGATGCTACCTTGATGAACGCCTGCAGACTGGGAATAGAGGGACGAGTAGGAACCTTTATGACTTACTTTAAATGTTCGGTCAATTAGAAAGGAGCGAATGATTAAAAAGTATGTAGGAGGAATGAATTGTCTGATTATGTAAAGGAGACCTAGGTGCCAGACTCGATCAAAAGCCTGTTCTACATCGAGAAAGGCTCTCGTGCAGTACAATCTCCGCTCCAATGCAGAGACAACATCCACAACACGATGACATTGTTGGATAGTGGAGTAGGATGTTCGGAAACCAAACTGATGGTCTGGGATTATGTGGTTACTATCTAGGATGGGATACATACGTTTTAGAATGAGTTTTTCGTGGATCTTGCCCATTATGATGGGTAAGAGGGAGATAGAGCGATAGAAGGATGGGACTTCTGGAGGCTTTTTGGATCTTGGGATTATTTTTACTATAGATAGTTTCCATGATCAGGAAAATAGGTAGTACGGATTACAGAATTATATATGTATGTGAGGAATAGGATAGCTTTTGGAGGAAGGGATTTTAGGATTTGAGCTGTAATTTGGTCATTTCCAGGAGCTTTACGGGAAGGTATACTATTAATAATATTGGATATTTCTAATGGATGAAAAGCCTTAGGTGGGAGAGTCATTTAGAATGGGACATCCAGTTCTGCTTCAATACGCTCCATGTGAATAGGCTTGCGGATATCAGGTTGTGGATTAAAAATTTTGAAGAGGTTTTGGGCGTATATGTGAGATTTTTCTTCATCAGAACTGGACCAAGTTTGATTTTCAGTAAGGTGAGAATGATTAAAATCTTTGAATTTAAGGATCTTTTGGGTCGTCTATAGTGATTTGTTAGTCCTAAGATTTTCAGTCACACTAAATAAATTTTTGATTTTGTAGTTTCTAATCTCCATTTTCAGTTTGTTAGTCAGTTAGGTTTACGTTTTATCTGATGGGTAACGAATCCTGTGCCACTTCGATCTTGCTCTGCGTTTTTCGCTTAGCAAGATGCGAATGTGCTGTGGCAGATTAGTTTCTTGTGTGATATTATTTCTGTTTATGGTAGTTTTATCTTTTATACTGTCTGTTATTGCTGCTGTAAGTATTTTCATTGCGCTGTCAATGTCTTGTAAGTCTTGAATGGAATCCGCAGGTCTAGTTTGTTTTCCAAATAGTTACTAAATTGCTCCCAGTTAATTCGTCCTGTAATCAATGAAGGAGAGGAGGGCTTCGGACTGAAGATTGAGTGTAATGAGAGCAGAACTGGACTGTAATCTGAGGAGAGGTCATCCAGGGATTTGATTAATACATAGGAAAGAGAAATCCCATGTATAGTAAAGTTTTTAACTTTAATTTAAGATTCATTTGTTTTTCTCTGACCTAGTTATAAGTCTTTTATGTTATTGTGCATTAGTCGTAATAAACCCATGTTTCAGCGCCTGGAGTAGTTTGATTTTTTTATTTCCTTACAATGATCATAAACCTTTTTTTTTGTTATTTTAGTCAAGGTAAGAACAGCTATTTTATTCTTTTTTTTTATTCAATGTTTCCGATAAGCGACCTTAATGAAGGTATGAAATCTGTTGTCACCAGTTTAACTTTATTAATGTGATTCCCATTTGTTTGATATTGAGATGCTGAAACGTGTATATCTGAAAGTAAAAGAAACCAAAAAGTTGAGTATGTCAGTGGTTTCTAATTAGCTTCGGTTTATTTCAAGTACTCATACAACTGCAGACCATTCAGGTGCTAAAAAGCTTTGTCAACCACCATTAGGAGGAGGCGTCCAACCGGATTCGCAATGGCGTTGAGGAGTCCTAATTAGAGATATTGCCCAGCACTAATTAGTCCGTGAGATTGCAGTTGCATCACTGAGTGGCTTAGAGGACATAAAGGTCAAGTGATAAGGCGTCACCTGACGGTTTCATATAGTTCAAGAGGATCTGTTAAATATACAGTAGGTAAATTAATTTTTCTCTTACAGAGCTCTTCATCAGGATGCTCAGAAATTGACAAGTTTTGGAAAATTTTAGGTGAAACTTGGCACCCTAGTTTTCTTTGAGTTAGTATTTAAAATCCTACTGCTATTCAATGCCCAGTATATTGATGTTGTTGAAACAACTTAGTCAATGTTTTTGATAAAATCGTAGTTCTTCGTCCTTATTCGTAAATCAGTAAACAAAATCATTATTTTCTGTTACTTATTAGGAACAGATAACAATATCCACTAGTTTAATAAATTTGTCCTCTCTACAATTTGACTTAAAGACATAGCCGTATTAAAAGTACTTACAATAAAGTACTTGATTGAACCTCGAATGAGAACTTTTCCGAGAACACCAGATGTACCAAGTTCCTAAGGGCCCATCATTCCTGCCGAAGTATCTATTCGCCCTCTCCTAGAAGCTTAAACATTAAATAGACGCTAAAATTCGGCTTTTTTATTTATACCTTGTAATAGTCAGGAAAGTATAACTCAGGAAGCTGAAGATCAATGCAGATTCTGAGGATTCTATTTCTATATTGGGACCAGTTAGAGGTAAAGGAAGCACGGAATCCATCACAATGACGAGCTGTGCAATGATCAGGATATTGTTAGAACTATAAGGAAAAGGCAACTGACACTTTATGAACACGCTCATCTGCACTCTGAAATACTCTCTAACAGGATCTACAGTGGCATGTAGAGGAATGGCTTAAAACAGCAAATAGATCGGATCAATCAAGCTAGGTATGGAACAACTAGTTTCCACTAAAGAAAATTCACAGCCGACAGTTTCGTTAAGCCATCTGACAGAAAGTTTTCCTAGTGTCCCTCATCAATAAGACAACCTCAGGTACTAAGAGGGAAGAGAAAAAAAAAAACTGGATCACAGACAGAGGATGAAGGAGATCTGCAAGAGGAAAGAAACAGCAGATTTATCGTAGGGTGGTCCCAATGTTCGATAGAATGTATCGTTTAGGAACTATAAGGAAGAGAAAACATCGTAAAAGTATTGGGAAAAGAAGAGTTACAAAAGAGTTTTCGTTTTCAGGAGATGAAAGGGCAAATTAGATTAATTTAGGTATTTTTTGAGGGAAGAAATTCTACTGGAGCTGTAAAATTAATTATATAAAAATCCCGCAATTACTGTTCGGCCAAATGGAACTCTTGTTTAATTTTTTTTTACCCCTTAAAATAAAACACCTCCGTCCCGGCTTTATTTCACTCCCTGTCCAATGATTTTGTATGATTTGAAACCCGTCCGGAAAAGCTTTGTTCTTGTATTTCAACCCAAGGGAGTCATTTTGTTATGTACAGGGAAAATAAAAATGTTCCCTGTTTCAAGACCTCATTATCTTTCGTTTGAGGGTCCACTTGTTAAATCAGTTAAGCTCCCCCCCCTCCCCCCCCTCCCTCTAACCCCCTTTGTACATCTCTTCCGTTGTCTGAGGGATTAATGAAAATTTCTGCTTTAATGAGAGATCGTATCTGCATTTATTACTTAAGAGGAATAGACGATTAAAAACAACAGGTTTTTGCCGTAATGAATATTAAAAACTCCTTAATCATTTCAATATTGAATATTATTCAGCATCTTTATTTGTCTCAAAAATATTTTATAACATTTTTTGCAGATCAGTTAATTTTAAAGCTTTTCTTAAAGTATTTATAGATTTTATTAATGTCAACAAACCCACATTAAATTAAATATTATCATATAATATGTAATATAAGACATGAACTCTAAAAAACCTAAAAAGCTGGTATTTTGTCCATTCTATGAGACTATCTATATACTTAAAGTATAATTGCTTGGAAACTAACGGTTGGGGCATAAGTTATAAGGTAATTTATATATATATATATATATATATATATATATATATATATATATATATATATATTCACTAAAAATTGGGTCATTTTTTTATCTCTCAGACGCGGGTATATCTAATTGCTTTAATTATTAGAGTGGACTGAAGGAATAAATTAAGACCGCGTATATCGTGTTAGACTAAAATAACTGCTACTAAAACTTTATTTCCTATAAAATAAAAATTAAAAGCTTAATAAAGTCAATTACTTTTGCATGGTGCCGATTTGAGCGCCCTACTTAACAGCTTATCCAGACTAGTTTCATCTTATGCAGTTTTTAAATATATGAAAAAGCACTCATTTTGTTTATGTTATTTTGAGATAAAATACGAAAACGAATCAGTAAAAAAACACGAAACCAGAAAATATCGTGTTTAATTTTTTTTACTCCGTCTTTCGGTTCCCCTAACTTTGGGGGTCACAGATCATTTCCCTTAACACTGCCATGACTTATGTTGAAACTAAATTAGTCAATTTTGGTTAGTAGGTAAATTAGTCCATCCAACAGGAACACTTTCACTTGTTTTTATGACTTACCACAATCCATTATAATCCAAAAGCTTTTCTGTATCCAATGACAAGTTTATGTACACTTCTTGAATACTTGATCACAACTTACATTAGTGTTTAAACAGTCTAACTGAACAACTTCCTTGTCCAAAATCTTTAGAATTCTATTTACTAATCCGTGCCATTTTAAGAATTCCTAACAAAATTTCTATCATCTTGCTTAATGAAGACATTTTTCTTTCCTAGTAAATTCATCTTCAACATCTACTCATTCTTCACAAAGAAATAAATCATATAATGACTTATAATTTTTCATATACAATCCGTATTTCTTAGAGACGAATACTTTTAAATCAAGGCTTCTGAACCAAGATTGTAACCCTATTGACCTTGAAATTAGAACTTACTCCCCCGTCGATCTAAAAATAGGTTCTTAACACACTTTGTACAAATATAAGCTCTTGCACTCCCTTGTGAAATACATAACTTTACTTATTCCAATAAAATCGATTGTAAGATTAACATTTCATTTTAAACCTTAACTTTTATTTCTTAATCATTTCATGCTGCTATGGTTAATCGGTCGTCATTACAGTGGGAGACCTAAATTTTGCCTATCCAGGTATAGGGTGGTTTAACAAGTAGTTGGCACCGTACTGTCTTTTTTACGTTCCCTACGAAGCCTGGCATAACCAAAGATTTTTTGCTCCCTTTATAAGGCCACCTACCAGGTTCTTTTGCTAACCACTAGAAGACCAGTAACCTCTCAACAGACAAAATAATTTATATTTTTTTCTACTAACCACCTCTTCAAAATTTATTGTGAGAGTAAGTTAATGTGTGGATCAATCAACTGGTTTATTACATTATAATTAATTAATGCGACAAAAACTGAGATGAAACTATTGATTCATATGGTAACCCTGTTTTTCGTGGATATTCCCCCTGTACTAATTTCAATGGCTAATCACAAATTTCGATTAAATATTGTTAACACTTTAGTTGCTATAAGTACTTACTTCAAAAAAAAAAAAGAAAAGAAAAAGGAAACGCCATTTCTTTGAGTCCCTTCCGTGTGTAGGACAGGTAGCTATCATAACTGAAAAAAGGGGTCTTTACCCTTTACCTCCAGGATGAGTTATTCTGTCTGCCTTAGAGAGGATAGACGCAAGGAATAGCAATGCTTTCAGGAATAAAAATCCACTCTCCATTGTAACTATGGGTCTCTTTTCTTAATGTGACACCCTGTTTTATAGTGAGGAAGGATAATAGAATATATATTATAAGAAACAGGACTATTTGTTTATAATATTTTATTGTTAAGTGTTAACTTTAGTTTTGAATTAGCAGATTTATCATTGATCAAGGAACTTTTTATGAATAATCAAGATATCCTACATTAACAAAGTAAATCTAAAAATGAATAACGAACTGTAGAGATATATGTCGCTCTATTATATCTCTATTAATTACATTTTTAGAAGTAAATTCGGATAAGACTAAGTATATATTAGTACTAGAAAAAGCAGAGACTTTGGGGACGTTGTTTTAGGAGGAAATAAGTTTGAACATGTCGGGTACTTAGGGTCTATGGGAACTAGCAAAAACGAAATTCAAGCGGAAATAAAGGCGCGATTAAAGATAGGAAACGCTTGCTATTATTAGGTATCAATATTACTAGGCTCGCGTCTTTTGTCCCGAAATCTAAAAATCAGAATTATAAAATCATCGTCCTTCCAACACTTCTTTACGGATATGAAACGTGGCCGCTAACGCTGATGGGTTGAACGACGTTTTAATGTATTCGAAAATAAGGTATCGCGCAGAATATTTGGTCCAAAAAGGATGAGAACACAGGAGAATTTAGGATTTTACACAACGCGGAATTGTGGAGCATGCACCCGTGTGGGCGTGTAAAGTTGAACTGAGTAACGAATGAATTTCCAAAAAGTTAGTGAACAAGTCCCATAAACCTTATTCTTTTCTTTTTGATAAATGAAACAAAATCAGGGTTTTTATACAAGCCTAAAAGATCTCTGTTGGTTTTAATTTTTTTTTAATTTTATACTTTTGTTGAACCATGAGATTTTCTCAGGATTTTTCTCTCCCGAACATTGATGTAACTCGCCTATCGCTTTGTAAGGATCTTCGCCTCACTAGCATATGTCACTACTGGTCAGAGAACAGTCTTAGATATTCGTGCATTGATCCCACGGGATTATTTCGATTTAGGAGAATTTTCTTGGGTGTCCAATATCATTTAATACCATTTCGAACCCTTTCTTTCATATTTTCATATTTCATATATCATCAAGTTATGGTTTTCTTGAATGCTATCATATGGGCAATTGAAGCCTCTTAATATTTAATCTATTCCACTGAAAATACATTTTGTGTAGTCCCTCGTTATGACTGCATAGTCAGCAAAAGCGAGGTGTTGAGCCTCTTTGATGTAAATTAAACATCCTTTTTTTCATTGTTCTAATAATCATTTCTAGAGCCAAGTTAAATAAGACTGGGGATAAGAGATACAACAAGGTCTCCTTGTTTTACTCTTTTTTGTATGTAGAAGTCGGCCTACTTGATTTAGCTTTTTTTTTTTTTTTTATGGCATTGGATATTTCTATCTATGTAATTATTTGTTAATTTAGTTGCCAACAGCACGCGGTTTTTCCCAGATGGTTACCGCCTGTTTTTCCCAGGCGGTCACCCATTCAAGTGCTTACCACGCCCGACGTTGCTTAACTTCGGTGATCTGGCGGGAACCGGTGTGTTCAACGTGGTATGGCCGTTGGCTATGAATTAGCTTCTGCTATGCTGTAAGTACATTCTCATCATCCTATAAGTTTCCTGGGGCAGCCTAAAATCCTTATGTTTTAATAAAACTCGTTTCCTTTGATTTTGCTATATGCATGTCTATGCCAGTGCAGATCAACATTCCATTCATAGCATTTCTTCAATATGTTCCTGATTGTGAAGATATGGTCTCTCGTCGATCTTGATACTTTGATATGTACCTAACCTAAATACTTACTTCCAGTTTCATACAGCTTTCCGTTTTATAACTATTCTTATTACATACATATAGGGGAGGTTAAGGTGAAGGTTAAGTTGAGTTAATACTACCTTGTCGCAAAGTAGAGATCTGCACTTACCTATAGCTTATGTTTTTTTTAATTTGTTCCCCCCATGGTAACCCAATGGTGGGACCGTTTATTAATATTAGGACATGCTCCATACTTAAGTAAGCATATTACATGTCATTACATGTGATGTTAATAATTACAGATCAGTATGGTATTAAATGTTAATGGTATTAGTATAATTTAACATTACAAGAAATTAAAAATTTATAGTTCTAAATTGATAATTTACACGTGAGAATAAAATTAAAATTAAACTTGTAATCCTAAATTATGGAATGAAAAAAAAAATTTAACAAATAAACAAAAATGAAAGGTTTTATAATATAAATGATTTAACTAAAAAAACATCAATTATTTTTTATATATAAAAATTATGTTTTTGTTGGCCTTTTCGAACCAGCACTTAAACAGTTAAATAAAGGATAAATAACCCCATGTCAATGAGAAATATATAAACTCAAGTAGTGGATGGCAACGATGCAGCTGCATTTGCAACATAATAAACAGGTAGGATTTGATGTCTTTACTACTGATTTTACTTAATCTTAGCTGATTCTTTAGATTTTTATAAGTTTATGTTTAGAATTAAAGACACGGTAATGTACTTATTTCATATTGTCTTAATTATAATGGAAATGAACACTCAAAGAACACTGGTCCCCGAAAAACAATTGCAATGTACAGATTTTTTGTGTTTGTAAGGTTTACTGCTTACAACAGCGCATTTATTATACTTTCTAATTGTATTTTTTTCATTTTATTAATACAATGGTTTGATTTCAGTGTAAGTAATGGAATAAGCATTGTTTATATGATTCTGTGGAGGAGGATTAGAAAGTAGAGAATAATAAAGAACTGCAGAGTTAGCCGAATGACTATGGATTTGCCGTCGAAAACAGCTGGAGGGAATACATAAATATAAAGTACGTAAAGTGTGCACAGAGAAAAGTAGGATAAAGAGATTATGAATCTAAGGACGTTTTTTTGTTATAAGGATATGGATAAGAAAGACATGAATGAAAAATTGCCGTCGGAATGTACAAAAAAGCCGCTTCAAGAAGCGTATGAGACTTGGGAATCCAGATATGAAACAATTCATAAATCTCTTAAATCTCATCTCTTTTTCCTTAGATAATTCTCTTTATTTCATGCAACCATAATCGAAGTGAGAATACTAAAAGTTGTCTGATGTTTTGTGGAAGAGAATCACTAAGTCCGAGGAAACAACTTGAATTTGGGAAGTTTTTAAAATTAAAAGTAAGTTATTCAAGGAGAGACATTCATTATAAACTGTAGAAGGTAACATAAAAACTGTTGTACAGTTTAAAGAGCTTTTATTTGAATACTTTTCGTTTAATTTTTGTTTTAATACTAAACCTTGGAATCAAAACTGTCCTAAACTATTTAAGTCCACACTGGATCCATGACAACCACTGAACAGGCCAGAGTTTTCAAGAAGTTGGGTTTCTTTACTTATAATATTATTAGTTTACATTTATGTAAATCATTATAAATTCAAATACTCAAAATAGAATAAAATAGAAAAATAATTTTATTCTGGGACCAGTTGAAATTGAAACCTTAAGAATAACAAATGTTTACAAAATTTAATAGAGATATAACTGGCCAAAGGGATACATTATTAGAATAATACAATATTTACATAAAAACATGAGCATAAATATAAACTAAGATGAATGTTCTGGTAGAGGATAAAATAAGAATAATAATACAGAAAAATAACATACTATTTTACAATAAAAAGAAAGAAGAATAATAAAAGCGCCTAACTATATAAAAATTAATATCAATATGAGAGAAGAATATTTATAGTAATTCATCAACCAAATCTAATAAATAAGAACTATTAATTATTACTGATTTAAGAGCATCTGTTTGGGAATTTAGGAAATGTATGAAAAGTTTGGATTTGAATGGGGATAAGGAATACGCATCTTGTGCCCTGGGATTGGATGGAGGATTTAAATTGTAGGAGATTATGGGTATAGGATGAATTTTGTGAGTTGATGGTTTGGTATAAGAAAGAACCTAGGAAATAGAACCTACGGATGGATGGGAAGAGCCAATTTAACTCATCATAGAGGTGGGACACATGAGGCTTCCTTGGGGCATCGAAGACAAACCGTAGGAGCAGTTCATAATTCGCCTCAAAATATCTACTATTCTTTCTATTTCATAGCTCAAACCAATACTTTGCCGCTTCTTGTATGTAATTTATATATATTTACAATATATCTTATATATTGTAAATTTATATATATATATATATATATATATATATATATATATATATATATATAAATATATCCAATTCCTATTATTCCTCAATAAAATCAAAATACGATTTTATGTCCCAAATTTAGGTATTTTCCTAGGAAGGGAGGAATAAGATCAATACCAACAAATACAAGTTAATTATATTTACCCTCAGAGGAAACCCCCTACGACCCCTACCCCTTACACTTCAATAATATATCCCTCTCTATTGTGTGCCCGGAGTGCGTTAGCGAGCGCTACTGAAAAGTCCTCGTTCGTCTTGCCGGGTATTCAAATATGAACCCTCATAAAATACTGAGTTTACAAGAAGAAGTATAAGATTCCTGTTCCTTTTCACAATAAATGTCCTACGCGTGCCATGGATAGAGGTTCACATACGAAAAATTTAATTTTCAATGAGTTGTATTATTTATAAGATTTTGAGTGTCTTGGATTTATAAAATATAGGCGAATTTGATCACTTCGTGCTAAGAAAAAATCAGATCTTAGTTCTAGCACGAGGAGAACCTAGAAAACAGCCCAAGTACACTCATGTTTGTGTAAAAAAATATACATACAAGGTTTATCTGTAGCTTGTTCCTCGTCTCTATTTCTTGAACATACTTATAAATAAAATTAATGTTGTTTCTTGGTTAATTTATTTAACGTCAATTTATGCTACTATGACTAATTGGACTACACTACAGTGGCAGTCCTCAACTTTTGCACATCCAAGTATAATTACAATAGGGATCTTTAACGGTTGCTTGACACCGCGCATGATCGGGACTGCCATTTCAATCCGAATGACTGCAAAACCAAGGATATTTTAGTTACTTTAAAAACCTTAAGCCTGTCGGGCTGCGAATCCTCAAAATTGGTTATATAAGGTTGTTATGGTAACCACAATACCATAAGTGACCCCCTTCAAATGAATGTCATCGTAAACAAACAACATCCCCAACCCTTGACATTAATCTCTAATGCAGCTAACTTGGTAGTGAATAGTGAATACTATCTCATATCGTATAATGCATACTTGTGTATATTGCAAAAATCCCGGAAAATTTTAGAAACGGTCCTAAAGGTTGGAATTCATTGTTGTTATAGAAAAAAGTTTACTCCTACAAATCTGTTTTGGGAAACAATGATAATGATATCATAATTATAATTGTAATTATTAATAAAGAAACTAAATTGAACGTTTTTCAAATAAGATAATAAAGGATCTTCAAGAAACAGTACACACTACCACGTAGTGAGCCCAAAACCCTTTATGGGTTATAGTGGTACAGGGTGGTACAGGGTGGTTGATATATGAATAAATATAAATATAAAAAAGATACGTTCATCTAAATATTTTATGGATGTTATTTTAGTGTTTATCGTATTAAATAAACCTTAAATAAGATTCCACAATATGAAGCTAATAAAGGTTAAACATAAATATCCTTTAGACCATTGAGCGACCTTATTGCGGAGTATTGCACAACTTTTATGTGGAGTCGGTATTTTAAATGAAGAGAAATTTAAAACACCTGTTCCGTTTATCACCCTTGGGCGCCGTAACCATTTGGATGTAGTGCATTTTTTTTTCTTAAAACGCCACCATCATCAGTCTTTGTAAAAGTAGCAGGTGTTTTCGCTAGAACCTTTTTCCCGTTAATTAGCCGCCACTTGTATATTGAATGGGGATGCTCGTGTAAGTAACCTTTCTAATGTTTTAGGCAATGTAATTTTTAATTAGCCATTACTATGATAAATAGATATTTACGAAATCTATTGTATTATTGAAAAGCTAAGTTAATATGAAATGGGAGAGGAGTGGCTCAGCGGTAGAACACGAGATGCCATCCCGAAAATCGTGGTTCAATTCCTGCTGCCGGCAAGACTTTTATTTAGTCTGTTAGCATCCGTGATGGACTATACGGGATCTAGGACTCTCCTAGGGCTAACCCAGCCTCTATAAAGTGGATACCCAATATAAGGCGGAAACTCTGGCGGTTGAGCGTAATCTATGACAAATCACCACCTCCCTGCACAACCGTTGTTCATGAAACAGTACTATCTCTCCCATGTACTAAAGCCCAGACCCATTCACGGGTTGTAGTGGTATAGGGTATTTTTTTAAGTTAGTATGAATAATATTTAAAACAAAATTATTTAGGTTAAAAGTGACTTGTATCTGTGTGATCAGTAATCTAATCTTCTTCTTTTTTTCTTCTTTTTTTTTTGTCTAAAGTCGATGTTCCGTCTTTTAAATTTCATTTCAAATATACTCCGCAAAAATGAATAGGGATTATATATATATATATATATATATATATATATATATATAAATAAATACTATTGCTAATTTTGTTATAAATAGTATATAGATTACTCAGCATTAATATTATTATGGAAATTTTTACACTTTACAATATTTAATGTAGTATAATCTCTATATAATGTGTTCTTCTGCTCCAATGGAGTCCCCTCTTCTCAAAATCCTTCCTCACCTCTTCTTCCCACTTCTTCCTAGGTCGTCTTCTTCATCGTTTTCCTTCCACTTTGGCTCGGAAGTTTTCGCAAGCAATTCTGCTAGGATCCATCCGCAAAAGGTGTCTAAGCCATCTCAGTCTGTTTTCCTCTATTAGCACGTTGGCTGGTTTAACATTCAGGTTCGACCTTATAGTGGTGTTCCGGACTGGGTATCTTTTTATTTTTACCCTCTATGTTCCTGAGAAATTTCTGCTGCTTTCATTCTAGATTGGAATTTTTTTTGGCAGCGTCCATGATTCTGAAGAGTACATGAGGATAGTGTGGAATGTTGACTTAAATACTGACACTTTCGTTTGCTTTTCAACTTCTCTTCGGTTAAGAAATCCTCTCTTAACCATTTCAAACATCCTGCCCGCGGCACCGATTTTGTGTACTCTCGTTCACTTCCAAATCAATGTATCCGTTTTCGTTTAGATGCGCGCCCAGGTATTTGAAGTTCTTCACTTGTTCTAGGACTTTATCTTCAACTCTAATGACCCTCATTATTCTCCTTGGCTTCTTTCCTACCCTCATCACTCTTGTTTTATTACGGTTTATGTCGTTTAATCTCCTAACATTGTGCTGGAGGTTTCTGTCGTACTCTGAGAAAACAAAAATGATAGAATTAGTGGTATCCCTATTAATTTTTGCGCAGTTTTTATACGTATTTCTAATATATTTTATATCGAAAATATTTTTTATTTCTAAAATTACGTATTAAAACTATATTTTATATCAGAAAGATTTATAACTAATTATAGATTAATAATTTAATAAAATTTAAGCATATGAAAAAACAGCTGTACCACTACGAACCGTGAAGAGTCTTGGGTTCGGTACATGCTAGAAACTGTACTGTTTCTATGATAATTATTTTGGAGTGGATTTGTCCGAGATCACGCTCAATCGCAATGTTTTTCCTACAATCAAAGTTATGATGGCTGGGTGAGCCCCTGGAGGGTATCCAGATCCCACAAGTTCATTCTCGACTGTTAACAGATTAAGTAAATTACCTGCCACCGCCGGATTTTAACCCGGGGCCTTTAGCACGGAAACTCAGCGCGCTACCAATAAGCTATTCCGTTCCCTATTTTATTGAAAAGGCTAATAATAATGTAGTTAATCAAGAATTAAAATAAAATTTAGGTTGAAAGTAACTTATTTCTGTGAAATCAGTTTTCTAGGCTTTATTTGTTTTATTACCAGTTTTCTAAAAATACCTATTTAATACAATTTATAAACATGAAAAAAACCTGTACCACTACTTGAACGTCTTAAATTTAATACGTAAGACTGTAATTTTCTATGAGAACGGTTGTGGACGGAGGTGATTGGTCCAAGAATACGCTCTACCGGCAGGTTATTCCGCTATTTTGAATACCCATTTTATAGAGGCTGGCTGAGCCCAGGAGGGTCACTAAATCCCACAGGTTACATTCGGCACGGTAACTCAGTGCTCTACCACTGAGGCACTCCGCTCCATAAACACAGAAATATGTTTAAAAATCAATATGAAGATGGAAAGGTAATTACGTTTAATAATTAATTCACTTCTTTTTACCTTTCTTTCAGTACGAAAAATACAAATCAGAAAAATAAATAGTGCCATTTCGAGATTGATCATCCTATTTTCTAGAAACCCTTAGAAAATGTTTCTCATTTCCTCCTATACACTGAATAAGAGGGTCGGACTTACTTTTATCTCCGTTTGTCGTATTTTCGGGAATGGTGAAGCCAATCTCTTGTTATAGAACGTCGAGGGAGGAAAAACCAGACCTTCTTTCCGACAAGATCAACACTTTTCCTTCTCCAACTCTATATCTCTTTTTTTCAGTAGTTTTTTTCCCCTGGAAAAACATCGAAATGGGACCGAAAAGTAACTTTAAGTTTTAGTCCTTTTACCGAACTCTTCACGGACGCATATACCACTAGAAAAAATATTCTTTAAAAAAAAGTATTTTTTATTTAATAAACGATAAAAATGGGCTATCCATTATCTATATTTTGTAATTGATTTTATTAACCGTCAAATACTGACATAGTTTTTTTTAAATTAGTACTGACACCTGGTCCCACGTACCACTTTATTTAAAAACAAATAAATATAATAGAATTATTTATTTATATATTAGGGTGGCCACTAAAAGTCGATGTCGGAATTTAGTCGTTCCAAGCCCTTCTAATAGCTCAATTTATGCAGAAAATTAGATAGCCGAAGTTCTAGCAAGATCGGAGTATGTTAACGTGTGCCACTGGGCGGTCAAAGTTTCGAAAAGTACGATTTTTTGCCTGTTTGGCGGCGCCTTTTGGCCGTAACACCTGAATGACCAATACCTATCCTACGATATATGCATCAAATTAATGGTAATGTTGTTCTCTTTAATTTTATATATAGTCAGTATTACCGTTACTTTAAATCCAACTGAGATATTTGAGCTTTTATAGTAAAAAAAACATGGCCTAGTGCCTTTTAGAACACACTTTTGTTTTTTGTTGTAGTGGACAAACTACTGGTTCGATTTTAATTATTGAAAGTTCATTTTTCTCAGCAACATATCCCCATTCCATTGAGCTGAACAGGGGTCTTGCCATGAAGAAAGGATCTGATTGTGTTGGATAAATAATTTAATAGATTTACTTGAAAAATGCCAATTATCATACTATTTTATTTTTATTTTAGAAATTATGCGCACATTGGCATAAGTAATTATTACATCATATTCTTATATTCTAACTTTAGTTCATATGTATTCAATACATTAAATACATCTATAAGTAAATAATAATATCTACAATCAAATAAGTAGTTATGGATGGTCTATCTGCCTAAGGGTCTACTCATAGTAGCCCTTGTAACACCAGGATACAACTTCCTACATTTGCTTACCACCTGGAGAACAAATTGCTTTTGCTCTTCATCTTTTGTTAAAAGCGTGTTGAAGTCGGTAATTAGTTTTACTCCTCTCTCCGCTACATCATTCACTACTTTAGTGGATTGACGATTTTGAGCCTATCTGTGTACTGCGTTCTTTGTCACTGAAGATGAACTGCCCCCGAAACATATCTTTAAACAATAGATAGCTTTCGCCATCCATCTTGCATGGTGAATAGGCCCTGGAGATCTGAATACAACAACTTGTCCATCCAGTGCTCCTAAAAATATCAGTACAAATTGCAGCAGTTCTTTATAATCATCTCTGGGTTGAGATTGTGAGAGTTGTGACTGAAAATCAGTTGTAATGTCAGAAACTAACTCCGATGGCAAGTGCTTTCTCATATGTTTGCTGGCGACGCCCGGTTCATATAGTTCCTTCTTAAGTGCTGGCCATTTCTTCTGGAAGCGTTTGAAGACGCCCGGTTCGGGACCATTTGTTGCACCTAATTTAACTCCTTTGAATCTCCCTGTGTTGGATGCAGTAGTATCAAAGCACATTGCCTTTACACTATTAGAAATTCCCCATTCCTCAAGACACTCATACACAGTCGATACTTGTTCTTCACCACTGCTGCTGTCTGTTACTGGCACTCCTAAAAGTTATTCCCATTGTTTCCATTGGAAATTAGAACCGCAAATCTCTCCTTGAACTCCGTCTTTAAAACCTCTGGCAAAAGTTTTCCGTCCCAGTTAATGACAATGGGGTCCTTTTCAGTTACGTCTACTTGCCCTAGGATTTTTTCTGTAAATTGTTCTCGCAATACTTTTCGTTTGATTTGGATGGCAGCTCTTGACACTTTGAAGTCTTCGGGATTCTGTCCAAGAGCTTCAATGGTAGCTGTTAATATCTGAGTAGCATTCTTGTCTGATATTTGGCACAAATCTAACAACGCAGACAGCTTCTCAGTTAGAATTTCTTTCACACCACGCTTCTTTTTGCATTTAGATGGTCCAGCAAGCTCCAAATCTTCTTGAGAAGTTGTGCAGACGTCCATTCTTCTATCTTCAACACCGGCAACAAATGAATCTTCTTCGTCACTCGAGTCAATTTCATCTTCTTCTTCGACATCAGTCTCTAATAACAGACAAAAACAAAAGAACATTTTTCTTAGTTTAATTTAAATAGGTATTTAGATTCACTAACTACACATCATTTTAAATTACTATCACGTCTTACTAGTCTAGCTCTCGGTCATTCCGTTGGACTTCCAACCAAGAGATAGAAAGTTCGAGTCCAATAGACGGATTAATAGAAAATAGTATAGGTATGGGAAATGAAAAGTTAAAAAGAACTTAATCATGCCAAAATTATCCGCCTGGAATTTCTTGTTCATTGCCACTAGCTCCTTCTGTTTCTTTTTCTCTTCCATTCTAGCCAGCTTAAGGTCAACTCCAGCCATAGATCCCTTTGCTTCAAAAGGAGCGCCTTATCTTCTTCTGATGTCATTGAAGTCGTGGCATCTTGATGAGCGACATCAAAAAGATCATCCAACTTGTTGGCAAATTCTTGGATTTTTTCCTTCGAACCAATTCGTTTCTGTACGTCTCTCCACTCGGCGTGAAGTTTCTCGAGCTTCGGTATAGCATCTCTCTCGTGCTTTGTTGAAATTCGAGATTTTCCCAACAAGAGGAATGCTTCTCGAACAGTCTTTGTGGTGGACTCTCTGAGATTTAATTTCACTACACGCACGTGATAGAATAAAAACTTGGCGGTTGGAGGGTAGCTTACAACCGGTGATTTGGTGAGCCGGATAACCGAGAAGAAAAATTCTATCTTTACTTCTGCTTCTCATGGCAGATTCACGAGATGTGGAGGCCATATTATTAAGGGAGTGAACAGCTAAAACACAAACAAGCACAACTTCATAAAAATAGTTTATAATTGATAACAAATTTTAAAAATATATATACTTGGATAAAATAAAATTAAAAAATTCAAAAAATATTACGACAAAAAGCTCACGACACTGCTCAGATCTTAGGTGATCAAAGAATACTTTGAACTAACTAAAATTAAGAAAGAATACGAATTCTTTCAGCTATGAACCGATTTATTTAAACCCTCTATCCCACAGACCCTCGACCCTTGGAACCAGAAAGGAACTTGAAATCGATATTACTCAACATAAAATGTCCTCTTGTTATCATGAACCAAGAAACTCACTTGTCTAATGATAACCAAACAACCCTCTTTTAAAAAAGGACAACAAATAAGTACAAAGATCGACTTAGATCTATATTAAATCAGACTTTATGATAGCATGAATAGAATTCCAAGAATAAATTACAAGGAGCATTATTATTTGACTAAGTCCATTATTCCAAGTATTGGTTGACTGAGGTATTTTTTGTAAGTATTATAGGTAGTTATTTGAGCTCAATAGAATAAGGATAATTTGCAGAGAAATGAGCTTGCAATCATTAAAATTGGATCATTAAAATCGGATCAGTAATTTCTCCACTACAACAAAATGCCCCTCGGAGGGCATATCTTTTCTCTTTAAAATAAAAATATTTAAAAATCAAAATAGCTGACCAATAATTATAAAAAAAAAAAATGATTGAATAATTTCGGAAGTGTGTTCTAAAAGGCACTAGGACACGATTTTTTACTGCAAAAGCTCAAATATCTCAGTTGGACTTAAAGTAACGGTAATACTGACCAAACATAAAATTAAAGAGAAGAACATTACCATTAATTTGATGCATAGATGGTATGATAGGTATTGGTCGTTCAGGTGTTACAGCCAAAAGACGCCCCCCAAACAGGCAAAAAATCGTACTTTTTTAAACTTTGACCGTCCAGCGGCACGTGTTAGCGTACTGCGATCTTGCTAAAACTTCAGATATCTAATTTTCTGCATAGATTGAACAATATAATGATTTTTTTTTATTATTACTTTCAATAACCTTCTTGCATTGCTCACAATCAACGAATATAAGATATTTGATCAAATTCCATTAATCAAAAAATAAATAATATCAATGCAGGAAATAATACAAATTAATGTTGAATAATATTAATTTGGCCGCATAGTATGTATATATGAGGAAGAAAATGGTCCGGGTGAAGATCCAGAAAATTCTCTTGTATAGGAAAAGCCGTCTATCGGTAAGCCAACGTTTCGACCCACATTGCAGGTCTTTCAGTGCTAAATATACGAGATATATATAAATTAAAATAATGTATGGTAATGAATTTCATATTTAAGATATGTATCTTGTATATTTAGCCCTGAAGAAGACCTGTAACTTGGTTAGAAAAGTTGGCTTACCCATAAACAGTTCTCCCTATATAAGAGAATTTTCTTGATCTCCACCCGGACCATTTTCTTCCTTATAAAAATTAGCAACTACATGTTTTAAAACTTGTGTAGTTAAAATTACCACTACTGAAGCATTTTACAATCAGTTTCTAGCAGCACTTCCAGCATATGTGTTTTTTATATTTGTCATAATCTAATCTTCTTCTTTCTCCAAGTCTTCTAACAAGAGTCGAAATTTTACATAAAAACTCAGATCACCATTCCAAACAATTTGTTTTGATGTGCTAGTTTGGGGCTCCTTATTTGTTACACAATTAAAAAAAAAAATTAAAAATTCGAAAAGAATGAGAAAAAGTAGTATATATTTTAGTAATATTTATAAATTTAAAAGTATCATTGATCAATATTAACTATTAAATATGAAACATTAAATGAAAGCTTGCCTTGAAAAAAGTCTAACAAGTACAGAGGTTTGGTCCGCGGGACCAGCCGTTATTTATTTTTTAACAAACCTTCCACTTTCACATTCAATAAGGTTTTGACAAGATAGGAGGCTGCTACTAAGTCATACGGGGATTTCCCACAATCGGTAGAGTGGGAGAATGATAAATGACTAACATAAGATCTCAGAAAACTTAGTACTTGTGGGTTAATTCAAATATAATCTCAGGAAATCTGTTATATTGGAAAAATATTTATCTTTTAGGACTATGGGTTATTGGAAAAAAAATTGGTTCTTTTCCGTTAGCCGGGCTCAAATGTTTGTGGCCATGTGTTCCATTCTCTGATTTGATTCAAAACAAAGCAAATTTTCCTTTTATTCTTCAGTCTTAATTTTTGTAAAAAAAGTTGAAAATTCGGGATTTAGCTAGAACTGAAAATGATGCAGTCTCTTACATTCAAGAGAAAGGTATATTGGCAAAGAATGCGATCAGATGTTAGAAAACTCAATCTGGATGATTAGAACCACGTATCAATTCGAATGCTCTTCTTCGTGCTGCATGATGAAAGATTGGACCGCCAACATACTGTCACAAAAAGACAGTTTCATTTCATGATTCTGACCGCATGTTGCATTCTTTCTCAATATACATTTCTCTTGAAAAAAGGGACTGCATCTGTTTCAGTTATAGCTAAATCCCAAATTTTCATATTTATTTTTTTTACAAAAATTAAGACTGAAGAAATAAAGGAAAACGTGTTTTGTTTTTAATGAATTCAGATAATTGAACAAATGGACCCAAACGAACATTCCCCTTATGATAGTAAACAATTTCGCGGAATTCAACATTATTTGGTGATTTTTCGCTTGCTAACGGAAAACTCGGCTAACGGAAAATTACTAATAATTGTAATCAAACCTTTTTAAAAGCATTCTTATTCTGACATATTGACTTTATTTAAAACGATTTTCATCTTGAAACTCTAAAAAACAAACCAAAATAAAACTATACCTAAACATCGAAAAGATTAAGTAGAGCGTACATTATATCGAATTTGGTCCGACAGCTCCCGATTTTATCCAAACAGTCTCTACTAGGGCTGAATCGATATAATGAACTCAAAATCATTATTAATTTAGCAACATTCACTCCGTTAGTAATAATTATAAAAGTTTTACACACTTTTAATAGGAACAAAAATTTAAACAAATCATAAAATTGTCCGTATGTTCTTTTTCCGGGATGGACCGTGTGGTGTTGGACCAAAACGCCGCCGAAACCTTCCGGCAAGACATTATTCACATCTTACGTAAAGCCAAGCCACCAAGACCTAACCTCTCTAAGGCGCAATACAACTCACATACTACACTAAAGAAACAAGACGACCTTCTTGTAATCCCTGCTTACAAAGGAAATGCCACCGTCATTATGAAGACAGACAAATACCTAAACAAAATGACAGAAATCCTCAACGATGGAACATACAAGAAACTGGACAAATACCCCACTAATGACATTAACAAGAAAATCCAGACCATCGTCAACACCAGCCAGACACTGAAAACCAAACGCCTCATAATATCTGACCCAACCCCACCAAGACTATACGGACAACCTAAAATACACAAAGATGGTTTCCCTAAGAGACACATAGTCAGTACCATTGGCTCGCCTACACACTACCTATCCAAATACATCTCCGACATACCTTTCGAAAACACAGCTATACTGGTTAAAGAAAATAATTATCACCTCCGCACCATAAGGGAGGCCATTGAAATTATCAAAGAATCCAATAATTTCAATAAGGAAGACGGTTACAAACTTAGTAAAAACTGGTATCCTGTCATAAAACAAAAGACTAACGCATCAACCTACCATCTACAAACATACGGCAATACCGCACACACGAACCCATCCGAACGCAACACGACCTACGGACTCGGCACAAGCGAGCCAATAGGAAGGCAGACTTCGACCAAGACCACTACCCTAAGATATATATGTATACCCTGACTCCACCCTCCACTCTTTATTTACTGACTAGCCCTGAGGAAGCTCACAACACGATGAGCGAACGCTTGGCAAACAAAACCAACACCAAACGGTCGATCCCGGAAGAAGAACATACGGACAAAACCGCAGACTGTGGAAGCCTACCTGGACAAATCATAAAATAACTATCACTTATACGAGCAGCATAATCAGTTGAAATTATAACTGGCTGTTTTTCTGTCTCTATGTCTGGGATATCCTTTGAGCTTATAGTTACGAATGAATGCAATCCATAAGTAGCGTATCATGCGGAAAGCTTTGTAAGTGGGAAGAAATTACCCTAAAAGAAGAAAACTAATTTTTTATAGCCAGGTCTCTAACTGAGTTAAAAGTATTTCATGTGAATTTATAAGATCTACCATGAAAGTGTAAATAAAAAAACTATGATGAATTTTGAAAAATTGTGTGAGGTACCATCCAAATGAATCTTTTATATATTTCTAATTAGCTGAATATTTTTTGCTAAAAAAAACCTAATATGGATGAGAAAGGAATTTCAACTCGCAATTGAAAAAAATATTCCCGGCTCATTTCCTGAAAAAGGAAAAACTGCAAATAGAAAGTCACTCTGTCTTTTTTTCATTAGGGACTCCTCGTCTTTTAAAGATATACTTTCTTTGTCGCTATGAAAACTCAATCGTATTTTCTACGTTCTAGAAATTCTACTTCATTAGCATATAATTAATTGATCATTGCAACATAACCTTTAATGTCATTAGTCCTATTCCATACTTAACCGATATAGAGAAATGTAGTGGGTGAGTTTGGGAACGGTCTTTCCAATGAAAAATATTTGTTAGTCGCAAGAACTAAATATTATTTTTGTTAGCATAACGGGTAGTTTTTGTTGCAAATTAAATTAGTTTTTTACAATATTTTTTTAAATAGTTCCGTGTGTAGAGCGCTGAGTTGTATGGTGAAGGTTTCGGGTTGAATCCGGCTCTAACAGGTAAAGTATTTAATCTGTGAACAGCAGTGGATGGACCATATGGGTTCTACAGACCCTCCATGGGAAACATGGCGGTTGAGCGTAATCTCGGATAAACCACCTCCCTGCATAGCCGTTTTCCTAGACACAGTAGAGTCTATTCGTCATGGGTTGTAGTTATACAGGGTTTTTCTTCTTAGCTCTGTCACTATAAACATGTCTATTTTATTTATCATTAAACAATACGGTTTAGTAATATATTTGCAATACCATCAATGTGCGCGATGACATAAAAGATCTGTGTTGCACCGGTTACTCAATAATATACCATGAGAGATTTAATCACAGTAATAAAGTGATTGAGCCCCAAAAATAAAACATTGGCTTAAATGACGAGCAATCAGGCAAAACTGATTAAAAGAGGCAGTGAATAAACATTTTTTTCATGTATGAGATGAAAATAGTTGACTGGATGATATAATGTAAAGGAGATAGTTGGGGGGTGCAGTCAAAAAGAACACTGAATAAGTAATAAACTTATAATTATGTGCCGACGTTTCGACCTACAGTGTAGGTCATCTTCAGGACGATTTGGAGAGAGAAGCCGGCTGATTGATGTAACGGCTGACTAATACTGAAAATAGTATTACTCAGTATTAGTCAGCCGTTACATCAATCAGCCGGCTTCTCTCTCCAAATCGCCCTGAAGATGACCTACACTGTAGGTCGAAACGTCGGCACATAATTATAAGTTTATTACTTATTCAGTGTTCTTTCTGACTGCACCCCCCAACTATCTCCTTTACATCAAACATTGTTTTCATTTTATATAGCATAAGAAATTAAAATGAGTTAAATGGTCGATATTTAGGTCTTTTGCCATTCATTTTCCTATATAACTGACTTTTATACTGTTTTTAAAGTCTGTTATGCTGATTTGATAAATGAAGCATTAGCGAACTTTGTTTAAGCAGTTAGATCCACACAGATCATTGGACCAGCCTTTAGCTTAGCAAACAAATTGAAGCTCTCTAATGTAAATTGTATCTTTTAATTAAACTATACAGTCCCTCTGCTCGTTGAGAAAGTTACGACCACTCTCTCGTTACTGGCAACTTTAAAGCAAGTAATTTAAAAAAAAGGGGGACCTAATGACCGTGTGGTGTCCGGGTGCGCTGCTGGCGATGGCCAAAGTGAATAATGATATTTCATTAATGGAAAAGTTTCTGTATTACTGAATACTTGAAATGCAATCCTATTCAGCAGAAAAAATATATACTTTATTAAGATTATTAATTACTTAGTTATTCCTAGATATCCTGTTATATCATCTGCCGCAATTCATACGAATGGACTAGAGCCCAATAGGGTCGTTCTAATTCAGATTCCAATCCGAACCTATCAAACAGTAAAGGAAATTCGCTGGTTAGGTTAGTTCGGGCCCTACCTCGCTCAGCCGCACTGCAGTCTGCTTCCTTATCCTTTAAATCCCTCCATGGAGGTCCCCATGAATTGCTAAGTACCAGTCTTCCGCTATCGATATTCGCGATATCTATAAACTTCTCTCGGACAGTTATTCAATGCCAAAAACGATTCTATGCTTACCGAAAACAATAGTTAAATACTGATTTGTAAGAATTAAAAAAAAATATTTATTGAAATTTACAATCTCATTATAACGATTATTAGGACCGATTTAAAAATACCAATTTCTTTTAATATGGTTAACTCCATCCTTTAGAGCATCAATGTGACAGAAAATAACAAAAAGCTCATATATATATATGTATATATATATATATATATATATATATATATATATATATATATATATATATATATATATATATATATGTATGTATGTATAACCAGAATTGAAAGCATATTTGCTATATGGAGCAGAGACATCGACGATAAGCGCTGCTTTAGGAAAAAAGCTACTTGCTATTGAAATGGACTATTGGAGGCGAGCCGGCAGGGTATCCTGACTAGAAAGAATGACTAATAATTAGAGAACGAATGCAAACTCAACAAAACGTCCTCCAAAATATATAGAAAAAAAAGATGTATGGTCATGTATCGTCAGAAGAATGAAGGAAGAAAGGTTGCCCAATTTAATTTTCAATTGGAGTCCTGAAAAGATCGAAGAAAATGGATAGAAGGAATTGAGGAAACTATGCACGGCCATGGTCCGAGGGAAGAAGATATATAAGATGGAACATATTGGAAAAAAGAATTAGAGGAAATTTTTAGTTGAAGGAAATTTGAGGAAACCCTTAGGGAAAGAAATTATAACGATACAAGTAAATGTAATGGTAATGACAAGAATGATACATAATGGCACGGATAAAGGTAAGTAGATAAATTACCAAGTGATAGTACTCAAATAACAAATTCAACCATAAAAGGTCACGAGACCATCTTCTTTTCAGACGCTTCGGAAGATTATCAGGAATTGAAGAAGTACCTACTTTTAAAACTAGTGGATTTGAGTGGGAATAGAGTATGTCATAAAAAGACTGATATCGGGTTCAAGCCAAATCAGCAACAAATGGGACATTGAGTTCATTATGGATGAATTTATTTTTAACAATGCATGGAGTATTAAGGATTTTCCGAAGGATTTTTGATTGTAAGGGATGGATACGAGAGGAAATCGATGGTTAAGGGTTCGATGGAGCCCCAAATGTCTATTCCGTAAGTCCAAAAAAGGTCATATAATAGTCATGTATATGAGTCTTTTGTAATTAATTGGAGGTTTAGAACGTTTATCTAGTATGAGTTGCAGTATAAACAGCTACCAGTTTCTTATCTTTTCAGTCTAGTATGAGGATTCCAAGTTAAACCTTTATTATTATAGATTTAATCCAGTGTATCGGATTTGTTTTATAGGAATTAGTGGGATATTATCAATGGATACTGGAAGATAAGAAGTCATTTGTATCCGAAGAAGAGTAATGGTTATTTGACGGGATTAGTGGGAATGTATTACTTGTAAGAGAGAATTAAATTTATCGTGAAATGGAACAGATACAAAAAGATTTTCTTTTATGAACTAACTATTTACTGCGGACTAATATTATAACTTATGAACTAATATGGTAATAGACTATTCTCATTATTAAATTCTAGTCATGCCATTTTCTCTACCTATCTCCTAATCTTTACCTCATCCTCTGTTTTAGAGCTAGCATATATACAAGGAAGCAAAGATAAAACTTCAAGGGTTATAAAACCATTTTATGAACTTAACTAAGAATGCATGTCAAATGAACTATTTTTTGGAAATATATAATTAACGAGGTTGTTCGGAGTTGAGGAAGAACGTATTTGTAGTAATACATAATATAATAATAACTTTTACTTTTTACCCTCTTAGGGTGTACTGGTGTTTTCCTAACAGATAAGATCTCTTGCTTCAGACGAGAAGTAATGAATACACGAAGCAGCACGAGTCTGATAAGTATTATGCTCGAATCGTTGTAAGTCTGAATATAAAGGCCTTCATATTTCTGGAGTAAGATGTGGCTGTAATAAAGGCGTGAGAAGGATAGAACATTAATATATTAAGTGTACAACTTGAATCGCGTTATTTTTTAAACTTTAAACAATGTCAAAACTCGTTTCCAATGTAATACTATAAACCTGGTATGTAAAAAATTGTATCCTAGTTAAGGTATAATAATTTTAAATTGGTCCAATCTAAAATACAATATATTTGTCATTACTGAAATTTCCTATAAGTTATACGTTTAACAATTATGATTTTAAAAATTATCCAAATTAAAAAAAGAAAAATTATAAAAAACTAAAGCGGAAATATAACCGATACGGAAAAAGGCTGTTATTAAACTACTCATTCTACTATATCCTGCTTAGTAAGGAAAATATAACCAGTATCGAGGTGTTTAGCAGAGAATTAGAATTGCACAGTGTGTAGAGTGCTGAGTTGATGTGCTAAAAGTGACGGTTTTAAATCCAGCTGAGGCAGATAAATTATTCAATCTGTTAAAAAGCCACGAATGGATTCTGTTGGACCTGCAGAGCCTCCTGGGGCTTACAACCTCAATAAAGTAGTTCTCTTACCTGAAGGGAAACCTGGCGGTTGTGCGTGATCTTGAACACCTCCCTGCAAAACCGTTAACTTAGAATCTATACTGCGCCAACCTTGTTCAGCACCCAATATCATACATGGGTTGTAGTGGTATACAAAGCAGATGTTAAGCATCCATTCCAGCCTTCAACAGGAAAAGAAATAACAAAAGACAACCTGAACTATTTATTTTTTCGCACAACGTGTTGTTAATCCTATAGAAGCAATTTATAGTTGAGTGCATACAAACAATTCGGATTTGCTAAGGGTACCAAACATAAACTTAATAATTAAAATAAATTATAAATTACATAATTACGTAAGTCAACAAGATCCTAATTAATGTAATATTCAATGAACATTCTTTCTCTTGTATATATCGAAAATTGCGAGAACACTGGGATATGGGATCGGTGAAGAGAAGGGATTTGTCTGACCGAGGTACGTGCCAGGATAGCACAAATGGCAGACCACTGCAACGGAAATGCCGACGACCCGGGTTCGAATCCCGGTCCTGGACAAATCTTTTCTCTTCAAAATAAAAATATTTAAAAATTATAATAATTATAAACAAATAAAATAAAATGAATTATATATAATTTCATATTGATAGTTAAACTGGGTTCAGAATTTTAGCACCATCAATTTTTAACCACCACTGCTGCCTGGCAAGTAAAAACCAGTGAACATAATAGGTTATTCAATGGTTGTAACATTAAAGTATTTAAAATCACCAACTTACATAACACTGCCACCCTTGACCATATAACTAATTACCGACACCGTATTTAAGATTTAGGATATTATGAAAAAAATAAATCCTTAATTTTCTGGCTTTTAAGAATAATTGTAACAGTATTAAAGGTGACCTTAATTAAAATCTAAATTGGAAATTTATGTTGATTTAAATGAAATAATGCAAAACAGAGGAGTCTTTATAAAAGCAGAGATTCTAATGGTAATATGCATATCTTAAAAACATAAAATCAATGAGTGAATTCCGCTATAATTCCTTGAACGATCTTCCCTGATAAAACCATCCCTACAACACAGGAGCGGTATTTTAGTGAACTATTTGGGGGAAATATTTTAAATTCCATCTGGAAAGGGTGTGGAGAGAAGAGGATTCCTTATCAAGTGAATCATTAACGCCGTAGAATGTCCCCTGAGTGACCATTTGAAAAACAAATGGATAAGTTACTAATTGTTGAGAAAATCGTAAAAGCATGTCCATATTTGATCAAGTAATCATGACTTATTTACATTAGATTTACTCTAATTAGCAAATGGAATAAATCATTGATGATTAAAACAATTACGGTTCGCTAAGCCTTATTATTGTAACTTTATAAAAAATAAATAGATAGGAACTTTGTTCTATTATATTGTTTTAGGTGAGCTAAATATTTCTACTTGTATATTTTAAATACTTTACTCTACTCTATTACATGTGATTATAAATAAACTATTGCTTTAGCAGTCGACTAAAAGTTTTACTTTCTTCTGAATTTAAAGCAAATAAAACATCTAAACGAAATTATTTTTTTACTTAACATTTAATTATTGATTATTTTATTCAACGGCAAGGAAATGAAATGTTTAGTAGAATTTTTTTTTTTACTTTAAAAAAGAAGAGAGGTAATAAGATAACCGAAGGGAAGAGAATTTCAGTTTCCTTATTATAATCAGTTGGTTCTAAACCATCCCCAGGAGGAGCTGGAAAGCCTCGGAGACGAATTTAGAAACTGAAAACATTACCAGCTTTCCCGCTCCTTGGAGAGTTTGAACAAGATTTGAATCCCTCTTATCCAGATCTGAAACCCGGATAATGCTATCGAATATGATTAAATTTGTATATATACTAGAGGAATACCCCTTGTGCTCCATGCTGCGTACCGTCACCGATTTTTTTTATTGTATAGTTCTTGAAATCACTCGAGCTCTATTGTTTTATTACAATTGTTCAGTTCTGACTAATAAAACAATAATAAAAAATATTAAAGCACTGACGAAAAAAAAAAATACCGGAAAAGAAGTGATGAGGAAAAAGATTCAAATAACTTATTTGAAATTAATGAAAAGTTAACTGCTCTTCTATTGATGTACTAATGTTTTCATTATAGACAATAGTTCACCGATATCCTATGATTTCTTGGATTCACTTACACAATGATGGTTCAGCACAGTCTTAGACTCAAGAAAAAAAGATAAAACTACATATTTACATATTATGGATAATGTACCAGAGAAAAAAAAATGGGGACATATACAGGTTCTATTCCAAAGGCATAAGATGCTTTTATCGAACTTAGTGTGTGCGTGCTATTTTCGAGAATAACCTGGAGAGCTGGGGTTAGTTCCGATGGAGGGCGGTTGTTTGCTTCAAGTTTGATAAAGATGCCCTCAATATTACCAAGTGTGAACCTCCACACCCTAACTCCTTCCCAAACTTTTAGGGGTGTATTTTGCCCGAAATTTTCAATTAATATGCGGCATAACGCCCATAATAAATTCTAATTTAATATGGTTTTAATTTTGTATTTGAACTGTTGAAAGGGCGCTAAATAGCAGATTAAGGAAGCTGACAAAAAGTTTGGTTTAGATTTTGTACACAAGATTTCATATTTCTCCCTCGATTACTTTCGATATATCAATGCGAGAAATCAGGCAATATCAGCGGTTTTTTAATTTTTTTTTTTTAGGGGAGTTTTTTACAACCAAATATACGAAACACATTTTATGATAACTAAACTGAACTAAACAGCTAGTGAATATGGTTTATTTTATGTCTCCATATTGTTCAATTCATCAAGGCTTTCACCCAATAACTATTATTATTGTTTGTTTGTTTAATTATGGTTTATTAGTTATGCTGCATAACTAATCGGACGATGCTGCAGCAGGAGTCCTAAATTTTGTCTATCCAGGTTTAATTAGAAAAGGGTTTTTTAACGAATGCATGCTCGGCACTCCCGTTTTATGTCCCTTCCGAAGGACGGCAAAATCAAGAATTGTGTATCCCCTTTTGAAACAACCGAACCAAAAAAAAAAACCACCTGCCGGGCTACGACCCCGCAATTTTGGGTACAGCAGATTGTCATTATAACCACAACACCACAGGTCGCCGCAACAATTATTATTTAGAGTACTTTAAAGAAATAAAAAGTAGATAGCTTATTGTTCAATTAAATTTAAAATTATTTTATTATCGGTTTAATTAGCCTTATTTGATAACTAAGCGAATCTCAGATTTTGATTTAGCGCATAAAAAAAATCTTGACAATGTTATCAAAAACAATAAAATTAAATATCATCTGTTTCTCAGATATAATTATTAAATAATTCCGCTGTTTCTCACATTTTGAAACCAAGAAATCACGCTTTTATTTGTAGCTAAGTATAAAGTTTATTCGATTACAAATTTCTTGCGCTTGATTCAAAAAATTGAGTAGCTTTTTTTTTGTTTTGTTTTTTGCGTTTCATAGAAGGTCTTTGTAAAGAAATGTTATCAGAAAATAAAAATAAAATTTTAAAGTTTATTTCGTAAAGTTCTGATTTTCAGAAACACGAGAACACCCTGAGTAAACTAATCCCTTTGTTTAAGACTAATATCGCCATCGATACTCTTGTTTCCTTTGCAAAATCAATACTGATCTGTTCAGCTTGTGCTGTCATTATACAGTATTTGATAATAATTAGTTTACCAATAATTTTATAAATAATAGTGTAAATAGTATTCGTTTACCCAATCACTCAGTAGTGTAAAAAGACTAAAACTCGCATCATGGTAACGAGCACAATATCTGGAACCACGAGGTTCATAAAGATCTTTTAACAATACACTACCTAAATAAGCAAAAAGAAAATACAGAATTACACTAGAAGCTTCCATATTTACTGGAAATCTGGTTCAAACTATTTTTTGTTTCCAAATTGCAATATTGTAACTACAATCATATTGTATCATCGGCAAAACAGTCAGAATGTATTCCAAAAAATAGTGTAAAACAGTAACCACACATGCATGGCCATTATGAACTCCTAACGCAGCACTTGAACTTATTTTTTTTTTTTTTAGTATTCCTAATGTGTCATAAATGATCCATGAAGTATTTATTGAATGTATTTATATACTTTTATATGAGGCGTTCAGGATCAAATGCTGATAACTCCAACATTTCAAAAATATACTTTTTTTACATTTTGACTTAGCTGTTTGTCATTGCACTGTGGACGCCCAATTTTCACAATAAAGATCCATTTTCTAGAAAAACAAAAGACATAAAAATGAAGAACTCAAAAGCTACACTGATCATTCCATGGACAAATGTTAGATTTATTCGCCCATTACTCACCCAGAGGCGTGGAAAATCAAAAGCGGATAACTCTAAAATTTCAGAAAACTACTTTTTCACATTTTCTCCTAATTTATGCAATTTTGTCTTAATCGATACTGTGTTGCCTTATTTATCATTGTTGTCACATGATATTTTGGGAGCATAAAGCATTGCTTAATTTGGAGTCATCCGCTTTTGATCCTGAACACCTCATACGATCTTGTGCTTTTTAAAGACCCACTACCATTTATACCTGGACCGGTACCACTACAACCCCTGAACGGGTCTGGGGTTCAGTAAATGTTAGAGACTGTACTGTTTCAAGAACAAAGATTGTGCAGGGAGGTGATTGGTCCTATATCACGTTAAGCCGACAGATTCCCCCCCCTTATTTTTGGATACCCTTTTTTTTTATAATATTTTAGAGAGGCTGGGTGGGCCCCAGAAGGGTCCTAGATCCTATATGATCCATCTCCCGCTGCAAACAAACTAAATAATAGTCATGGCCTACAGCGGGATTTGAAACAGGATTTTCGGCATGGAAAATCAGTGATCTACCACTGAGCCACTCCGCTCCCGAATAATTACAATCTATTAAAAACATGTTGTTATCTTCGCATTTAAATGTTTGAACAGGACAACATCTGTTGGGTCAGGTAATTTTCTATATCTATATCAACTAATCAAATTTATCATAACAACTTCATAATATTCGACTTTAATTTTTAGTTTATTTCAATTTAAAAAAAAAGAATAGAAATAATATGTTGACTAATTAAGAAACATTAGCTGAATTAAAATGGCGGAAATAATAATTTATAAATAAACACAATGAGTTCACAAATTCATTGTCGGGCATGAAAAATAGCACTATTTTAATTTAGCTAATTAAAAGTTTCATCGAAACGGTCCAAATGATTACAATCTATTTAAAAAGAAATTAAAGAGATACCATTTATACACTCAGGTATTAAAAAAAACAACACTTATTTTGGCAAAAATAAATATATTTTTATATTCCTATATTAATATAAACTACTACGGACACACACCCACGCTCCCGCTCAAGCTAGCAAACACACACGTGAGCATGTGTAATACTCCTCCCAAAACCGTAGTTGATTGGTGGGGTACCAGGTACGGTGAGACACCAGAATTGAATGGTTACAAATTGACGTTTAGCATATTGGTGAAGATGGATTGAGAACTGCCGACTTCACAATAGACCTTCCCTGACCGCTGAAACAAGATGGAACGAAAACGTGACTGAAACTAACAATAGGAGCGGATCGATGTGGGCTTGTCGTTGGACTGATGAATTGTGATAAAAGAGGAGAGTGCCACTGCCAATTATTGTCCACTTCTTTTGTTTATTTTCTTTTTGAACATAATACATTTTTCCGCATTCTCTCGAGCACACTACTTCATTATGAATATTGGGCACTTACACACTAATTCCAGTAGACATACAGCTCATTTCCAAACATCATTCGATTCTCAAAGAGAAAGTAATTAATTTAAACATAGCGTAATCAGTAAATTATTAAACATATTTGGCTTATACTCCATCATCTCTTATAAAATGTCTCAGTTATTACACGTAACACGAAACGATGGTAACGATTTTACTAGCGTATATTATATTCTTATTTGTGTTGAAGGAATAAAAGGACAACATGGGCTCACGGATTAACTCTGACGGCATTATTATATATCTTTGATAAAATTATTGTAAATGATAAAGTCATGATATTTTCTTTTTCGAATGCTGGGAAGGGTCCATTATGATGTGCTAGGGAGCAAAAAGCACTTAATCAAATAAAAGTGGTTCGCAAATACTTCAAGACACCGAACAATACATTCCGATTCGCAAATCCTTAAAAAAGAGAAAATGTGGAGTAAAGCCTCCTACCAGCTCACCTGGATCCTCTGTATGTTCAAATACCGACATATTATAATGTGGGTACCTCAATTTTCAGTAAGTAAAAATAAAGAGAAAAGTAGTTGAGCATTCATGCTGGCCATTGAGCCTTTTTGTACAAAATTGCAAAACTGAACAAAAATCTAGAGAGAGATTTAAACCAACACGACATTTCAGAGAATATAGAGGGTGGTCTCCGGATGAGAAAACAGAAGAAATCTAGCTTACGGAGAGTGCCCGAAGTCGCAGAAGCCCCAATGGGGAATCGGGTTGAATATTTCATTTGATAACATCTACGTGGAGCACGGAAGAAGTACTAAGGCAGTGGAAAAGTGAAGTAATCTGTTATCAGCACAAACAAGGGGGTCAGATGGCATGGGCGGATTATCGTGGGAAGGAAAACTGGATGTGGTAAGGTTAATCAACCTTGCGAGACTAGGATTCGACTTGGAAGAGTAAATACGATGAGAAAGTGAGGTGAGTATAGGAAGAAATTCTTCATCGAACAAGAAGAGCTGGCAGGCCAAGACTAAGGTGGGTTAATGGAATGACAGCGGACCAAAGAAGCTTCTTAAGAACCTGGGACTGGAAGGTGGCAGAACTAGAGAAAGCTAAATGGTAGAGATTCATATAGGTATCCGTGAAGATAAATATATTACTGCCAATATTATTATGCTATATCTTATCTTCCCATTATTTATAACACAAATGAGAATAAAATACACGTTAGTCAGACCATATTACCATCGTTTCGTGTCTCGTATAACATCTAAATCAAATTTTATCTGATTTCATGTTTCAAATCTGAGAAGTTTAATTGTTTTCCATTAGGGAAATTTTCTTCTGAGAAACCGTTAATCTCATGGCAATATTTATTCATTAAAGAGTTCCTATTCAGAGTCCTTTTATATTATAATTTTATCACACAACCGTATTCATCAATATGTCCAACTTATTTATCATTTATGTATATGTATATGCTATTAAAAAAATAATTTTATTTCCATAAAAACAATATTGATGGAATTCATTGTTTTTATTTTATTTTTTATATTCTTGAATTTTCCGAATTTTGTACATGAGAATTGTATTTTAATATAAAGCACACTAGATTTTAGTTGAAATTGTAAAAAGAAAAGTGATTATTTAAAGCTTTGAACGTAATTTCATAAAAAAAAAAAAAAGTTTTATTGAAATTGCATGTTATTTTAAATTTGTCTGGTTTTGATCCATAACGTCTCAAGTAAGTAATGGAAAACTAAATCTAACCTTTTTCTATAGAATGAGCAGTGTAGCTTTCGAGTACCTCATTTTTGTGTATTTTATGAATATATTTCTAGAAATGGGTTCTTCGTTATGAAAATTGTGGATCCCCCGTACATCAAGCAGCTGTAAGTAAAAAAAAAAAAAAAAGGAAAAATAATTATTTTAAGTATTGCTTTTGTAAAGTATGAGTTTTCTATTTTTGGTGAAGTTTTTCTAATTACTTATAAAATTAAAAAAATTAAATTACATTATTTTACAATACGTAATATAAATACATGAAAATGAACTGTCTATAATAGTGCACACTGTGTGTATCTATGCCAACCACTAAAGACAACTGGCCTGAAATTTCCATAAATATATAGATTTTCTTCAGTCACTTATAATCTTATTATTTTACGTTTTGTTCAAATATTAAAATCGTTATAAATATATTATACTTTAAAAACCATCTATGCTTTTTATTTCATAATAGTTGGCGACGACGAAGGGATTTTCATTAGTAAAAGTTATTTGTTTATGACAAATTTTAAGTCATGAAAAAAAAAAACTATTCATATACTAAATATTAAATCATGAAATTATAACATATAAAATGCTTATGAAATATGGAATTATGTCAGCCATCTCATTAAATGATTCACATAAAAATTTATTTCATAGCCTAGTATATGTTTGATAAATTCAGAAAGATTATAGACTGTGACACTGACTTGTAATGTATTCATGTAGTGGATGGATCGTTGCTTGGGACTGTGTTTATCATTCTCCCTCTGCCACCGTCAAAACAACCCCATCATTCTCTCTCAGGTCCACGGATTCCCTTCCTTATGTGTTAGGAGTTATCCCTGTGAACGTCCTACCTCCATCTTATTCTGGTACATTAATATGTAAAGATAAAGCATTACATAAATAATGTAAAGGAGATAGTTGGGGGGTGCAGTCAATAAGAACACAGAATAAGTGAAGTACTTATATTATGTGCCGACATTACATAAATAATTTAACGTTACTGTGTGTTTAAACTATATATTTCTAAGTACATATACATACTATATATTTCTACTGTAGTGTGGTGTGCGGAGCCTTTCCAAAATGCTTGAGGACCGATTAAAGCGAATAATTAACTGTTCTCTAAAATTTTTCCTTGGTACTCCGCGTGTCTTACCTTTATGATTAGTTAAAGTGGCTCTTCCTTCCAATTCATAGACAATATTTCCTCAGTGCTTTGCTATACCAATCCATTAACTCTCAACATGCTTCATATATCTTCAGTCTCCTCCAATTCAATTCCTTAGTCTAGCACCACAAAACAAGATCTCGCTTTTCCGACCTCTATACTCGTTCCGACAGAACCAAAGCATTACAGCGTTCCTTTCTCGCCCGCTCCACCACAGTGTGGAACTCAATCCCTCCTTTCATCCGCCATGCTTCTTCACTGACTTCATTTAAATACTTGCTTTTCCAACATCTACTGATCTCCCAGAAAGATGCTCTCCAAGCAGGTCAATCATTTGCATAGATAAATCAGTATTGAATAATAATTTGTTATTTTGTTTCTTTTTTGTGAAGAATATTATATATATTATTTTTATTTTCCAGTTCATGTTTGTATTCTAAAGGGACTTGGTCCCAGAATAAAGGTTCTTTTCTATTATATTATATTCTACATACCTATGGGGTATATGGAGAAGTATGGGGTATAGGTATCTCAGACTTACGATTGAGGGATGCCTTATTGCATTGTCAGATGACATTAATCTAAAGTTTTGCGATAGGGTAATAACTTTTTTTTCTTTTTTTTGCAAGTACGGTTTAACTATTTCCAATCTTGTCCATAAAGAGAGAACTAATCGAATTCCTTACTCGGATAAATATGGAATGACTCAGCTCTGAAATTCTTATTAGATAGATCCACGAAGTGATAGGAATGTGTTAGTGGGAGGGAAAGAAATGAGCTTGCATTCTCCGAGGAAGCCGTTCAGCTACGTATTGGTATTTCGAAGGAACGCTTCACCCATACCAAATAAAACGGAATAAACCTTGGCGAACATTAATCAGGGTTACTCGAAGAGGGGATGGAGGATAATTTTCGCTTAGTCGGATATAGATTTTGCAACTCAACGTTTTAAAGTTGGTAGATCACGTTACTAAAACGTATGTTTAACTTGAAACATTGACAATCGCAGAAAGAAAAACGTGAAGTGTTTTACATCCTAAAAAATACGCCAAAATACGATAGATCATCACCACTCCAGCATATTCACTAATCACACTAATATAATGAGTATATTAATTGGATAGCAATACAATCTACCTCACTTAAGAAATACATTCAAACCTATATGCATACCTATTCATTTAAAGTATTTTAAAAGAAAGCCCTAAGATATCACGAACATGAAAAAAATGGACTTCAAAATACCACTTTCAAATATAACACCTCAAATAACTCAACTAACAACTCAAATAATGATGATTAAGAATTATTTTGTTCTGTAAATAAATTAAACATATTATTTTCTTAAAGAATTTAGCTAAAACATTTAGTGTGTGTTACTTGCGGTCTATGAGGCTTCTCCCTTAGGCCTCGTTGACAAATAGAAATGGCTGTGTGGGAAAAAAGATAAGTTCAAGAGCACATATGGGAAGCTTTGGAAGGAAACAAACCCCAAGCATCATAAACACTAAAAATATAATAAAAATACTATATCAAAACCACTATCAATAATAACAAACACAAAACGGCTAATAACAATAACTACAATCCTATGCTCAATTAACAAGGTTCAAAATCCCAGAGCAAATAAGCTCTATTATCAAGTGAAACTGCTACCTAGCAAACTTCAAAATATACCCAGACTACAACATAAAAGGCTCTTACCTTCAGACTTATTTTTTCTTCAGCTCTGATCACTTCTCATCCGGAGTAGCAGTCTTCAAACTCTACATTATTGAAAAAAAACTGGCTCATAATGTATGTTAATTTTATGTTGAAGAAATTGGTCCGGGTAGAGGTCACTGAATGAAATTCTCAAGTAATTTCAGAAGATATTTATTGTTAGCCAACGTTTCGACCTACGTTGTAGGTCTTCTTCAGGGCTGTGGGGGTGGGACGGGGGGTGGGTCCTCTCTCAGTCAGTGTTTCATAGCCAGAGAGGACCCGCCCCCCGTCCCACCCCCACAGCCCTGAAGAAGACCAACAACGTAGGTCGAAACGTTGGCTAACAATAAATATCTTCTGAAATTACTTGAGAATTTCATTCAGTGACCTCTACCCGGACCAATTTCTTCAACATAAATTATCATAGGTCAACAATTATTATCAATATGTTAATTTTAGCAAGCGTAAACAGAACCATTTGGTTTGTCTTTAGGATTTCTTTAGTCTCTGTCGGCTTTTGCGCTCTATCGGAGCCATTTGACCGGCCTCTTTCGATTGAATATATTTATCAAATAATGTAAAAACAGTAGTTTCTTTTATACGTGTCTGCAGCGCCTACAAATATTGAGCTTGGGAACTTATTGGTTTGCCTTGATACCGACTAGATTTTTTTATACTACCTATTTTTTCTTAATTTTAATATTGTTATCTTAATCAAAGTCTCAAGTTTACATTTTTTATCAGTGAATGTTCAAATATAAGAGTTTTTGTTATCTCTTCCGCAGATTTATTCAATTTATTTTTAATATTTTCCGAGAATAAAAATTATCGTGAGCTTTAGTATGGAAAAGTGAATGTAATTATTAGTAATGAGTAGATTTTGGTAATCATTTTATCAAGAAATAAAAGTTTCAACTAACATTTCGAAGTATAAATGATATATGTAAGTTGAAACGTTTATTTCTTGATGAAATGATTACAGAAGTATACACATTTCCCATAATTAAATTCTCTTTTTCATACTAAAGCTTATGATAACTCGCATTTATGGAAAATAATAAAATATTTAAAAATGAAAAGTTAAAGGTTGTTGTGACTCAACTCGATGCGACAGTGATCGGAATATTTACCATTTTTATTTTTGTATTAAGGTTATAATTATGAATATATATGTGGGAAAGGTACTTAAATGGGCTTAATAGTTAGGAAATATTCACGAAGGAAGCATTCGGTACTTAAGATGTTTTTCTCAAAGTTGTTGAACTTGAGTAGTGTGGGTTCGATTCCTATCAAGTTGGGAGAAGATTTATTTCTTGGCGACCCCACGAAACAAATCTCAGGTCCCTCCCCCAAGCCTAGGAAGATAAGCGCGGTGACCCTCGAGTAGCAAACTCCCGCAACCGTGACCCCACCTCAAGTTAGCCAAGTTAAATTAACGTGGAGACTTCCCTGGTCAGGGTACTTTAGTCTTCCCCCAATTTCTAAGTAAGGATGGGTATAAGCTTAATATTGGAAATAAGCTTAAGTAATAGTATATGAGCAGCAATAAAAAACAAATTAATAATATTGTTACGGGCTATTGGGTGTAAAAATGAATTAAACTTCTCCTAAATTCAAGATACTAATATTTATTAACAAAGTACAAAAAGAATACAATGAAGTTACCATCTACTAAATTATTAAACTAATAATAATTTACAATAACAATATTCTAAATATTTATTATAACCTAGGCCTATTTAATTACTGGTAGTAATATAAGATATTACTACCACGAAATAGCTATTAAACTATTTACACAAACTTGTACAAATACAATCAAATTACGCTGGAGCTTATAACTACAAATTAACACTTACAGTTCACTAATTAAAGTCCATCGACCGTAAGAATCTCCAAATATAACAAACTGCCACACAGTAACAAACAGTTTATTACACTCACAATCTGTCACAGTTCACTGATACACTTATTACTAGTTCATCACACTGCCTGGTTTACTCTCTCACTGCCCGACTCGCGCCAAGGGGGTATTTAAATAGACAAGGCCGAACATTCTAGACAGAAAGGGTGGGGGAGGCCGATCTAGTATCTTCGAGAGGGTTCTTCTTAATCTCTTCCGGCGAAGGGCTTAAGACGTTAATCCCTTCCGCCCGTCTTTCTCTCTGTGACCGTAACACTATGAAAAGTAAAAAAAAAACTTATAGAATATATATATTTGTGGATCTCGAACTCTTTAAACTTCTTTTGGCGACGTATCGAGACTATACTCAAGCCCTAACGGTGAAAAAAATGAGCTTTTAGTGAATACATTAAATAACACACTAGTCTAAATATAAATTGATACGTGTAAGTTGTTAATACATAAGTTGTAATTACAAGTAGATGAAGAATGGGTATTAATACATTAATCAGGCCAAATACCTTCCAATACTTGCATGTAATTTAAATATTGCAAAGAATTAGATCAATGTTTAATGTAGGTTTATTAGGATCAGCAGTTTTATTTGATTGTTGAATCATATATAGATTTATAAGTTTTTATTATTATTTTCATTAAGAATTAATTAAATTTGCAAAACACGACTTAGACCTTGAAAATCCTATTTTTTGTTTACAGCGTGATTTTTATACTTCTCTATAGCTATAAATTCCTAAAATTATAAATGTATAAATGTGTATATATATATATATATATATATATATATATATATATATATATATAATTAATTAATTAATTTTTATTAATTACTATTTGATAGTGATTATTTTTAAATATTTTTTGTTTTGAAGAGAAAAGATTTGCCTGACTTGGATACGACCCATGGTAGCTCAGTGGTTTAGAGCACTAGGACGGAGACGCAGACGACCCGGATCATATGAAATGTCGGTTTTCAAAGGAAAGGTTATTTAGCAACACAACTTTATGAAATCAAATTTTTATTAATAATATTTACATGTCCTATCATGTATTATTTACTCTTATAGCAATTGTACTAGATGTATGTATTACAGCTGTACAACTCAATAAAATAATCAAATAAAAATAAAAATTAATAATATTTATTCTCTTTTACTATAGATTTTTCTATAACAAAGGATTTAATAATAAATTAAAGATGCTCATTGAAGTTGTTTTGGATAGTTTTGGATAGTGATGCCCTGTCGTATTTTGTAAAGAAATATTCCTGAGAAAAAAAAAGTATATTGTATGTTCTTATGGTAAATTTATGTGGCCTATAAATTTTATTTAAAAGCCTATTTATAAGGATTCTAGTACCTACAAATCATCTTATCCCAGTAGCATTTATTTCCTTGCTCCAAGATCTGAAAAAGTCCACGAAATATGAACTTGTTATGCTTTTCTTTTAGAACATTATTTCGATATAAACTTCGGCAATATTATAATATTTCTTGAATAATAAACAATCCAAAAAGATTTTGTTCTTATATCATTTTTTTTCTTAAAATTCAGCACAGAGATTAAATTCTATAAATATATTTTCACAATTTTTATATTATTTTAAAGATATCAGTTCTACCGGTGTAATTGGCATTAGTATTTAAAATCACGCGGTAATAGATAATGTATATTTTATACGGATTTTAGTAATAATATAATCCATAATGATCTGAATATCCAATTTGTTGCTGATTTGGCCCAAACCCGACCATCAATCCTTTCACCAAGTACTTTATTCCCGCTCATACTATTTCCAGTCCTAGCTACCTCTTCAATTCGCGATAATCCACCAAACCCTTTGAAAAAAAGATCTAAGTTGAATTTTTTATTTGAGAACTTCCAGAGGTTAGTTTCTCTGTGTTCCATATTTTATTATATGTTAACCGCCTGTCATTACGTATCATTCATTCACTATTAACTAGTCGAATTGTTATAATGTTGTAAATTTCAATAAATATTTTTTAATATTATTTTTTGACGAGAATACATCTTTACAATTGCTTGAATAGTGGGCGACAATTCAAAAAACGGAATGATAAAAAAATCGGAGGGATACAGTTTGGTGTTGCAGCTACATATCTATTATCTCCATCCAAAATTCAATTAAACCATTGGATAGCTAAAGGGTCAAATAATCCATTAAGATAAGTGAGGAATGTGAAGCATCCCGCGCTGTGCATGGGGAAGCGCCGCCATTTTGAGGTCATTTTGCTGCATATCGAGATTTCCATGCAGTATAACTTTTGAATCGGAAAAGCTACGACGTTTTTTTAGGTTTCAATCGTCAGTTGTCGTCGAAATCTGACGATTGTATATAAAACATTAGCTTAAAAAAGTAACAATTAATATACTAAGGTGTTAGAATAAATAAAATATTATCAAAAGTACACAATGTCGGCCTATATCTGTTGAAAAGCCAAATCAAAATACTGAGATTGTGTACGGTTGGAAAGGGCTTCTCAAAAGCGATCGAATAGTAACAATAAAACACCATATGATGGAGTCAAACAGACCTGTAATCAAAGAAGTTATATTGTAACATAGTAATTATATGTTTACCATATATTTTTCGATATATATATATATATATATATATATATATATATATATATATATAGAGAGAGAGAGAGAGAGATTTCGAGTGCGTAGTTTGTAAGGATTTAAATATGAATATTCAAATGTAAATTATTTTAAAAAAATTGTAATTAAAGACTCCAATAATCATATCTCAATGCAATGCTGTCATCTCCCGAATCCCGCAATAATATGCTTCTCAGCAGTTCGTTTCATGTTTAAGCAAAATGAACGGGGACATTTACTTAAAGGGTTTCGGCTTTGATTTCCATTCATTCTCCTGAAGGGAATCACTGTCCCAATTCGAGGGGAGCAATGAAAGGAAAGGTCTTCCCTGGCTAGTTGTAAGTCTTCCCGGATCAATTGAAAAGCCGGAATGAGTGGCTATTTTAGATCCAAGTTGGAAAACATAATGGAATTGGGAGAGACCTGCCTTGGTCAGACATCACTCGGAACAAGAGTTTAATACACCCGGATCACATTTAAATAATATATAATAGAGATAGCTTATATCTGGACATGAAAGCTCAACTCTAGTACACGCTTTTTACTCCAACAGCAAGTCTTTGTTTAATAATCAACCCATTTTAAGTTTAGAATCCATTCCATCGTCAATATTGTTGCTAAATAACCATAGTTAAAACTTTATTCATTACCTGTTTGTTTTAAAAACAACAAAGAAAATTAGATTGCAATATTTGTTCCAGTTATTAGATTCGTTTAATGGTTTCTATTACAATACCAAATATGAATAATGGTTCAAATCCCGCTCACAGGGAGGCGTTTATTTAATCTGTTAGCGGCCGGAGATCTAGGACCCTCCTGGGGCTCATCAAGCCTCTATAACGCGATTACCCATGACTGTAGTGGTTAATGTAGGGTAATCTAGGACGATTCACCACCCTGAACAACCGTTGACTAAGAAACAGTATAGTCTCTACCGTGTACTGAACTCAAGACGCTGTGTGTGCTTTGGTAGTACTTTAGCTGGAAGCCAATATTTTGTATTTATGAGTTAATCCCGGACTACTAATTTATATTGAATCAACATTTAATGAAAAGAAATCCATTCCCTCATCCAACTATTCATACAATCCTTCAATAAAAAGAAAAATGATTATTCTCCGCACAGTCAAAATACTGCTGCAATTTAACCCATAAAGAATTCAATGAGCGTGTTATACTTAATAAAAATAAACCTAATGCCATATTTTTGTTGAAGAGGTGAAGAATTAATTTTCCAAGTTACCTGTACCACTACAATCCATGAAGGGTCTGGGGTTCAGTACATGGTAGAGATTGTTCTGTTTCATGGACAACGGTTCTGCAAGGAGGTGACTTGTCCTAGGTCACACTCAACCGCCAGATTTTTCACCCTTATTTTGGGTACCCTATTATCATAATATAGGCTGGGTGGGCCCCAGGAGGGTCCTAGATCCCATATGATCCATCTCCCGCTGCAAACAGGCTAAATAAAAATCATGGCCTGCAGCGGGATTTGAACCAGGATTTCCGGCATGGCAACTCAGTGCTATAACACTGAGCCACTCCGCTCCCCAATTATTTTGGTTATTATAATATAGTATATATTTTTGTTGAATAGGTGAAGAATTAATTTTCCAAGTTACTGTACTTTAATTTAAAAATATACAAATTTTATCATAATAATTATTAATTATTAATCCTTTGCGTGTGTGTGTATATATATATATATATATATATATATATATATATATATATATATATATATATATATATATATAATAAAATTAGATAGCTTATACCAATTTAAATTAAATCATTAAGGAACCAGATATTTAAAGATGAACAGCATATATAACAACTTACCGCAAAGCACATAATAGATCGGCAGATTAAGTGATAATTTATTTGTTTTTATTACATTCTACTATATTTCTCAAAATAAATTATTAAGATTAAAAATTAAAATGTTTGAAGATCCCAATAGTGTAACTTAGTTTAACTTGAAGTGTTAGTGTAACTTGAAGTAGTTTAGAAGGTTTGAAGTGCAAACAAAAGTAAGATTGAGAGTAATTTCTTATGAGAATTTCCGTAATAATAAGAATAAATATGAAAGGAAAATTGTTTGATCCAATCGCACAAAAAGTTAACTATGAATTTTATACCCTGACCATCCTCTGTCTGAAATAAAGCAACCATTTTAGAAAAGTTAAAAATCAAGCATTGTAGAATACTTAAATAACTTTTAAATCAGTCAACTTTAGTTGCCCACTTCAATATTGTAGGGGGCCCATTATAAATTCGATAACAAAATAAAAAAATGTAGTTTATTTAGTTTTTTTGTTAATAGTTGAATTTGTTTTCAAATTGGGTCCAATCACTTCATATAAATTCTGTAATTATTTGATTTTTTTTATGTGCTGAACTATATACTTCAACAGTAATGAAATAATAAAAACTACTGTACCTCTAAAGCCCGTGAACGGGTTTGGGATTCGGTACGTGTTAGATTTGGACCGAACCCAATATAAATCCTTTCTTAAAGTACTTTATTCCCACTCAAACCCACTAATTTCAAACCTAGCTAACTCTTCGATTCCCGATATTCCTCCAAGGCGTCTGAAAAGAAGATGACCTTACAAATTGAATTTTTCATTTGAACCAGTGGTTAGTTTTTCTACTTGTCATTATCTCGTGACATTCATTCTATTTACTGTTGTATTGTAAATTTCGACCAATAATTTTTTTAAAAATATATAATTTTTTTCCCTAAGACATACAACAGAAATTAAATACTATAAAATATTTATAAGACTGTTTCTTGGACAACGGTTATACAGGGAGGTGTTTATCCTAGATCACGCTCAACAGAAATATTTTCCCCCTTATTTTGGCAACTCGTTTTATAGAGGCAGGGTGATCAATAGTAGAGTCTTTAATCGGAAAACTATAAACACCATACCTCGTAGTAAAGCCGTGGTTTTGTAGTGAGAATCCGCCGGCTGTTATCATTGAGATGGCTTCTGAATCCCTTGTAATTTACACGCGTAGCAATAGTTAGGATATTTAATTATATGAATATCTGCAGGGCCAAGAAATTGATCTCCTCTGATCGGCTAGTTTAGTGTCACTTCTAGTTATTTTTTGTTACTTTAGATATTTCAAAGATAATCTGTTCTATAAAAGCCCAAGACTGAAAAGACTGCTCTACGTTTTCGCCTACTTCAACACTTACTGGACAAACATTCAAAGCACCCCATTAATTACAAAAGACTCATTTACATGACAGTTATCAGACCTATTTGGACATACGGAGTTGAAATTTGGGGCTCTACTAAACCATCCAATTCATCTCGTATCCAATCCTTACAATCCAAAATCCTTCGTAAAATCCTCAATGCTCCTTATTATGTCACAAACAAACTCATCCATCATGATCTTAATATCCCATATGTTGCTGATTTGGCCCAAACTAGATACCTATCCTTCCATGAAAAGCTCCATACACACTTGAATCCGCTAGTCTCTCAACTTGCTTCCCATACTATTCCTGATAACCCTCCGAGGCGTCTGAAAAGAAGATGGCTCGAGACCTTCTACTATAGAAGTTTATTGGAGTGCTATCAATGGATAGTTTCTCCACAAGTGTTTTTTTTTTTGTATGTCCTTTGTTCATACAACATTTACTTGAAGTAATATAATTACAGTTGTAGATATCAATAAATTATTCTATTCTCTAAAATTATTCCATTCTCTATTAAAACCCTGTCAAAAACACTATTTTATTAACATGATCTATCTGATATTAATAATAACCACACTTATATAGTTAATAACCATTAAGTGAACTTTGATCTAACCAGTTAAATCAAAATCGTTTGAGCTTTTATAGAAAAAATAAAAAATTTACATAAAATCTATAATATAAAATGGGGTATTCATCTAATTGCCCAGCTTCTTGTTAGTGGATGTTTAAGTTCCGTCAAGTGATGTCCCGTTACGTCATTTGTATATAATGATCTCATACGTTTTGTAATCTATAAAATTGGAATGGTAATACATCTTTATAAAATCTTATAATTCAAGATGAGTAATTTCAACAAGCTTGATTTCCTCTTAAATCAATACAAGTTAATATAACCTTCATTATTGGTAAAGAAACAGGAAGTTACACTAGATCCCAATACCGAAATAAGTATATATTGGCTAGGTTAAATTTCTTATGTTAATGTTTGGGCCATCTATTGAAATAGTTAAAATACTCTGCAAACAATTTTAAAATATTTAATGGCATTGGTTTGTACTTTTATCGAATCATATTGTAAGTATCCAGACCTGTCCGACTCTTAATTTCTCAATTTATAATAAGGCTGTAATTACAAAATAACAAATTTGGTTATAATCGGATGCCCAATCGAAATGTTGTTGATGTCTTATCGCATTGTGTTTTAAACTTATTTATTGGGAAGATATTGAAAGATCATGACGTAGTAATGACGTAGCGTGACGTCACTATACGGGATATTATCTACCCCTACCAACACTGGCAACCTGCGGAATAAGTGTCTAAAGTGGCACTTCTGGTCTTTACCAGATATATTTTGGCGAATGTTCATACATCAAGAGATTTAATAATTTAAAAAATAACCTGTACCACTACAACCCGTGAATGGATCTGAGGTTCAGTACATGGTAGAGACTGTACTGTTTCATGGACAACGGTTGTGCGGTGATTTGTTCTAGATCACGCTCAACCGCCAGATTCCCCCCCCCCTGTATAAATAACATTTTGAGAGGTAGTAAAATTTGGATGGTGAAAGTATGGAGAATTTCAGTAAGAAAAACAGAAGAAATTCCCCAGTTGGAAACGGTTATGAGATTCTGTTAAAATATGAAAGAAGTGAAGGGGTGAAAAAAAAATAGAAAGGAAAACTGCTAAGAAAATGGATAAACCGAGGAATTATAAACTGGGCGAGGAAAGTGGTAGGAAATGAGAAAAGGGGTGGGAGGGGTTTGTAAGGCGAAATAGTGGCCAAGATAAGCCGAGAGCAGCTGCCATTTAACACGGCATCCCCAACACCTCTGCAAATGGCCGTCCTCTTTTGGTTCATCTCTAGTCTATACCTTCCAACTCCCTGCGATTCTGGATGAAACTAATCCCCTAATCAGTGAACTTATTAAATTTAATAAAAAATAACATTTTAATAAAAAAACATTCCTAACATACTATTTTTGTTTTTATCATTTTTTCAAATATCCGAAACGTGTCATAAAAGTAATTATACTACCTGACTCGTTCGAATACAAGTAAATGATACTTGTGACATGAAACGTTTACTTGAATTGGCTTCACTTTGTGCCAATAAATGTTCGTTTCTCCATTTCTTCGTTTGAGGAGTAAAAATTAATAAAATAAATTTATTTTAATCATCTATGAGCAGTAATATTGCTGTTTCAACCGTAATAGAACCTGGGTATAAAGCAAATTTATCTGAATTTTAAAATTTGTTTGGGATATTGGTTACATAACGATTAAATGTAGTGCTACACGTGGCATTATCTGGAACATTAGGAGTACCTAAATGAATAGATTAAGGGGCATTGAGCAGGTAGTTTAAATGTCCCTAAGGATCGGTACCTTTACTCTTAAAAGTCCTGTCTTTTAAGAGTAAAGGTACCGATCCAGGCAGTTGTAGGCAAGAAGGGGGCAACTCAATGTAGACTGTTATATATTCCCTATTACATAGGTCCCTTTTTTCCTTCTTTGTTAACTTGTAGATATGATCAGTACACAATAAATATAATGTTATTTAGATGAAAAAGAATCTTTATTTAATAAACAACTCCTAGTTAGTCTGCTACGTCGGCCTTTGGAGAAGAGGCTCATTCATTATCTCTTAATCATTAATGATATAGAATTACTATATCTCAAATATAACGATCTCAGGAAGACATCCTATTTTAGTATTTAAATATTATCCGGATCAAACGATCTGACTTTTCCGTGAGATAATTGCTTGGGCAGTGAAGCCAATATAGCAGTAGTCAAACTTAAAAAAAAAAGTTCAGGTACGAATTGTTTGTTTATATACGTCATAAGCGGTTGAGATAATCTCCTAGATTCATATATATAATCTCCTAGATAGGTGACAACATTCTATTGATTATAGCTATCTAAATTATTGGCCTCTAAAAAAGTATAGAAATTATAATTTCTTACCTTATAATGGGAAAAGCACCTGTACCACTACAACCCATGAAGGATCAGTACGTGGTAGGTAATTTGTTCTGGATCACACTCAACCGCCAGATTTTCCCCCTTATTTTGGATATCCATTTTATAGAGGCTGGGTGAGCCCCAGGAGGGTCCTAAATCCCATAGGATCCATCTCTGGCTGCTAACGGATTAAATAAAAGTCTGCCAGCGAGCTGTATTTGAACCCAGGACCAGGAGCGCTCTACCACTGAGCCACTCTAATCCCTTATAATGGAATGACATTCAAAATGGCCGCAAAGATCATTACGGTGAGGCAATGCTAATTTTCTTATTTTGATGATTTTTTAAAGTTAACAATAGATTAAAAGTTTCAATTGGTTACATTTACAATCACTAAAAATAGTTTACTTATTAAATATAAAAAAGAAATCGCAGATAACATCTTAGATACTATGTACTCGTACTATACTAGTTAATACTTCTATTATAGTTTTTCCCTGTGTAAGGTTACCTTTACATCAACTCCTTCCATAGTTCCCTATCTTTCCAGTCTTCACTTCGGAGACCCCTCGATGACAGTTCTTTCTAAGATTCTTTACACAATATCCTTGCTAGACGGCCTCTTTTTTTTTCAGTATCCCGATTCCTTACTTTACTCCGGCCATCGAACAGGATTCATACGCCGGACGTGCCCGTACCGTCTCAATATTCTTTCGACGACGGTTTCTCGTTGTTCCATTTCATTGCTTATCGTAGTATTTCTAACTATATAACCTAACTGCCCAGTATTTTTTAAACATATTTCCAATAATCCAATTCTATAGCACTATTATTGGAACATTTTCCTCAGAATTCGTCCATGTTTCTGCTGCAGATGTGAAATTACTCTCAATAGCTGAATAGAAGATTTTATTTCTGTTCTCTTTGAAACAACAATTGTGCCATATTACTGAATCATCGAATATTTTTGTTGCACTTCTTGTCTGTTCGCTTCTTCTTCTTACTTACAGTCCACGTCTATCTAGTGTATTTGAAGTTTTCCGCAGACTTGCATATTTCACCATCAAGATATTACATTATTATACAAATACTGTAATATCTGATTGTTTAAAATTAATCGTTATACCTCATTCTTCACATTGTCTATTTAATCATTTAAGCATAAAAATCATATTCCCCCTATATTTTGCGTCGAAAAAACTTGATCGTCAGCAAATTAAGTTTGTTGGAGCCAACTGGGTACCTTTCTACACTTTCCAAACCACTGCTTGGTAACCGCTGTCAAATATATTTTAATAATTTGTGATCCTTACAACACCCTTTTTTAGCCGTTAATCAACCACAAACGAGTCAGATAATGGCATGCCATACTTCTATTCTATACTATATGTTCTATAATTCTATACTCTATGTTATCCAATTGCAATTTTTTTATATATGCAATTAAGTTATCAAATAGTTCTGCTTTATTGAGAACTTCCCACGCTTTGTTTCAAGGTATATTATCATAGACTTTCCAGATCAACAAAGGCCAAATAAAGTTTAAGTTCTCTAGCCTGGAAATCTTCCATAACCTGCCTTAGCACAAATACAGCACAGGGGCGATCTTTTACAAATCCAGATTTCTCTTCAGGGGCTGTGTTGCTGGCTTCCAGTTGTTCCTGCAGGACTCTTCCAAAGATAATTGGTTTTTTTTTTTTGTTTTTTTTTTGTGTGGTCACATTGTTTATTATTTAATGTGGTGTATTCTATCTGGAACTGTATCCCTCTTTATTTCATTCTAAGCAAAAGTAAAAACGCCCAAATGATCTCTAGGCCATCTTTCTTGAGGCGTTTTTTGTTAAGTTTTACTGGTCCTGTTGTATTAAAACTACTCTTTTATCCTCGCCAACCGCCTAAGGGTGCACCTACATTGGATCCGATGCGATACGATCAGAATTCGGAAGCAAACCAAATGACTGAAATATATCGAGAGTGCCTACATTGGATCCGCTGCGATCCGATCCATTTTTATCCGAGCAATCCGACCGATTTAGTCGCTCGTGGAATCAAAATAGTTTATTTATACGGAAGCGCCTACATTGGATCCGATCCGATGCTGTACGATCAGGTGAGATTTTCATATTTCAAAATCACTAGTTTTCAATCCGATAAGCCAGCCGTTACCATGTGTGGCAACCTAATCTTTATTGTTTAAAATGTTTATTAAAAAATATACATTTTAATTTGATAATTAACTATTATATAAATATCCGTCATAAATCAAAATTAAATATTCTCAGTTCTCATTAAAATATGTCATTACTAATCTTCATGAACCATTAAATATAGTAGTGAAGGTTATTTTTCCGTTGAATAAAATTAAATCTATCAAAAATGTACATAAAAAATATACCTACATAAAATTTTAATTTGTCAAAGAAAATTGGAAACATTAACTTTTGATAAAATTATCGTCTTAATGTTTAATTTATTTGTTAAACAGTTGGCAACACTGGGAGGTAAAGGCTTTTCTGATTTTTTATAATCGTTTGCAAAGATTAACAACAAAATAGACTGAAAAGAATTAGCCATTGAATTAGTTCGAAAAGAGCCTTGATTGTGTCATCAAAGAAATAAGTATTATCACAATCGAGAAAATTAATTCATTATATAAAACACGAATATAAAAACAAAACAATAAATTCTATTTTTTTTTATTGAAAAACAACTAAATTATTTATTTATAGTCATACAGCAAGACAAAAATATTCTAATATGAGCCGTTTATTTTGAAAGTGACCTAACTCCGTTTTTAAAATTTTTGCCTTCCATTCTTGATAAGAAAACATACATTATTCACTTAATAATTGTTAACATTTTAATTGGAACCATAAATTTAACAGCCTTAGATAAACTTAAGCAGTATGACTCATTAGTATCCTATACGTATATTTTTAAATTCATCGAAACGCAAACCCTTAAATATTTGAAGATAAATGGAGGTAGTCCACTTTCAAAATAAACGGCTCATATAGTAATATTACCTCATTGTTATAACATTTGGTTCTTTAAATTTATAAAATTGAGATTATTTATTAATTATTTTTAATATATTTATATTTCACTATAATATATATAAAATATAAGAAATAAAAGAATAAAATTAATACTATTTTATTCGGAAGGCAGTGTCTAGTTTCACTATCGGATTAAAATAATAGAATCGTGTCGGATCTGATCCAGTGTAGGCACTCACTGCGTATTTCAGTTACTTGTTTTTTCAGCCCATCATCCTATGTGATAGAATAGGATCGCGTCGCATCGCATCGGATCCAATGTAGGTGCAGTGTGTGGAGCTTTACCCAGTTGTCTCTATCCTGTACCAACTCATTTCTTCCATTCCAATGTATCCCTCTTTCCCTGAAATAAACAGAATATTTAAGATAAACTCACACAAAAAATACGGAATCAATCCTTACCGGGAAAGATGAATAACAAAAAAAAAAAAGAAACAAAATGTCTGAGCAGTCCAACATTTTAATAAAACCATGACCCTCCTATGAAGTAACTTTTGCTTTAATAGCTCGGAATTTTAATTCTGTCTGGCTTTTCCAGTCATCTGAGATATTTTTTAAGAATGTATGCGACATTCTTCTGGCAAGTGTTAAGGTTTGTACTAACTACTTCATAAGCTTGCGACTAATGATGTAATTTTAGTAACTTTTTACAAATTTAGAGGCAACTGAACATTTCAAAAACGATCTTCATATGAGTTCTTCGTATAAGGTATATTTAATTTCATTTTTTGTTTTTATTAGCAAGAACACAATAACTGTTATACATGACATTGAGAGGAAAATATAAGATAATTAAATTTATTTATTTTTTAATAAAATTAGATTTCCTCTAAAATTAATATATAAAATAAAGGATTGTTTTCCTTATTAAATTTACAATATTTTTACATAGTATTATCCGGGTCACTTGTATTGTGTTTCATGGGTAATATTTCACTGTGACATGGGCTCTAGTTGCGTGTCGATCAGAAATTTCCTAGAAAGAGATTAAATAATTTTCGATTAATTATGTGTACGATATTTCCAAGTACAATTAATATGACTTAATAAATGTGGAGTAATAAGACAAACACGAAAGCCCCTCTGTTTCGAATTTATATTATTATCGAAGAGTCCCATTAATTATTTGATTTAATATGATAAATGTACAACATTTTCAGAGGTTCATTTACATAATTAGTCGACATAAATTGTGACTGGAATAAGATTATATCTTTGATAGTATTGCCTTCACAGGGGGGTTTTCAGTTCTCACTTTAATCAGCCTGATGTGGTTTTTCTTCTGGCCATTCATTGCCCTCCTTTTTGCCTGAAAGAGCGTACAATTTCTATTTAAACTCGCCCTTTTGACTATAAGCATTATAAAACAGAATTTATATCTCCTGCTTAGGGATAACGTTAAATTAGACTTAATCAAAAGTCCGGAAGTGATTAATTAATATGAACAAATAGCCCTAAAAAGTCAACATTTAATCCTAGAAAAACTGTTGATACGTGTTATCCTTATTTTGATTTGTACTTATGTTATGGAATTTTATTCATGTTAAGAAGTGTAGACATACTTTTTGTTTTTATAGAATTTATTTCTTTTCTCTTAATCAATATGGTTATATTTATATTATATAACCAGTAAATCTTTTTTTTTGTTATGCTTTCTTTCCGATTTTTTCTTAATTTTTTTTTCATCCTAACTCTATATTTTTCCTTTCACCCCTCAGTCCAAGTTCCGGTTTTCTTTTTCGAATTTTCTTGAAAGCCTCGTGTTTTTTCCTGTTGGTTTATCAGAAGGCCACAATGTCATCTGTCCTTTAGATGGTATTTCGTTTCCATTATCTTGGGAGCTGTCTCATTGTTTGGCATGCAGATTTTTATTACAAGAGATTTGATTACTTAATGTTTCAGCTTTGATGAACTTCGAATCGTTGGATGGTTCCATTAAATTTCCAAAGAATGCTAGATCATCTACAGAAGATAGGCTCTTTACCGCTAGATTATTCCTTTTTTAGGCTAATCTAATTTCATTCTCTAAAGCATAGTTAAACAATAATAGTTAAAAAATAAAATGGCGAAATGTCATATCTCGTTCTTACATCAGTTTTCTTCTTGAAAGGTTTGGAGATGTTGATTCGATATTGTTATAAAAGCCCTTGGTTTGTAATCAGATAGCAGACGTAGGAAGTGTAAAATGGTCAAGCTTGCTCTTAGTAAAAATTACATTATTCCTCAAGTACATTCCTTATCAACAACTACTGCCTGATATCCATGTTGTCTAAACTTCAGACAGCGAAGTGTACTGTATGGTTATTGTTTAAAATATGATGACCCTGTACCTGCATTAAAAGCCATATATTTAGTCTTCATAAATTATTCCATTAGTACGTTGTGTTATTGACAGACGCTGCAGGTGTATGACGAATGATCCATCAATTATAAAACAATAAACAGTATTAACATTCAATTCTTAATCTATTCTTACGTCACCGAATTGATTTTCCATTCCAGTTTATTAGGTCATATCATCATTTCAAACGCAATTTATCGAACTTAATGAAATCACTCATAAAATCTATTAATCGAAACTTAATATACAATTAATCAAAGCAAGTTGGCACGACTTCCGTGACAGACACAGTAAAAAAAAAAATTAAATTTCTTACATGTATCATTGAAGAAAATACATGTTTATAAATTATTTTGCCATACCAAATCGGAAACCCCTAAACTAATCACTGTAACTGTTGCGTTCCATTTGTTAAGTTTTACGTGAAAAAAGGTCGGTAAATATGAATTCGATTTAGAAACGAATCAATATTTTTATAATTAAATGGACTAACATTGAATAAAATCACAGGCTACCTTGCTTTTCCATAAAGAAATCATTTGTATCGTTATCATTCATTGTATTGTTCCAGACAAACGATACTTCTCAACCACTATTTATTAAATTTAAACATATAAATCCCTTTAAGGGAGCGGAGTGGCTCGCGTGGTAGAGCACTGAGTTGCCATGCCGGAAATCCTGGTTGAAATCCCGCTGCGGGGAAGACTTTTATTTAATCTGTTTGCAGCCGAAGATGGATCATATAGGTTCTATGACCCTCCTTGGGCTCACCCCGCCTCTATACAATATTGTAAAAATAGAGTACCCAAAATAAGGGGTAAAAATCTGGCGGTTGAGCGTGACCCAGGGCCAGTCACCTCCTTGCAGAACCGTTGTCCATGTAACAGTAAAGTCTCTACCATGTACTTAACCCCAGACTCGTTCACGATTCCTTTCTACAATTTATCATCCAGTCAACTATTTTCCTCTCATACAAGAAATTTATTATATACTTTAGACTTATAATAAACTTATTATATATATACTGCACAAAAATGAATAGGTATATTGCTAAGTTTGTAGTATATTTAATATTGTATAATTAATAAGTATTTAATATAGTATAATTTCTAATAAATATCAATGTTTTAATAATAAAAAAATATAAAAATGATATGCAACGTAAATAAAATGAAATTAGTGGTATAACTATTCATTTTTGCCCAGTTCACTTTAGAAATGGAGTGGTTCAGTGGTAGATTGCAGAGTTGCCATGCCGATGGTCCTGGGTTCAAATCCCGCTGCTGGAATCGGGCTTAATAAATTAAGACTTTTATTTAATCTGATAGCGACTGGAGATGCATCCTATGGTATATAGGACCCTCCTGGGGCCACTCAACCTCTGTAAAGTGAGTACCCAAAATAAGGGGGGAAATCTGGCGGTTAATAAGGGCATAATAAGGGCAAATCACCTCCCTGCACAACTGTTGTTCATTAAACAGTATTGTCTCGACTATTTACTGAATAACAAAACCAAACACTTCATGGGTTGTTGTGATACAGGTGTATATTTAAAATTAAAAACTTTAAACATAAAAAAATAATTTAAACTAAATAAAAACAGACCTGTTTATGATTCCCATTTTCCGTTGTCTTCAGCCACTAAACTATGTTAAATCCACTCAATTTCGTACGTTATACTAAAATCCTGAGCCTTTTTGAATAGCCCTTAGGCAACTAAGCATTTATTTTATCTTGTTTGGCTTTTCTTCAATCTCAACTTCTAGAATTATTTATTATATGTATTTATAATGGGGAATAAGTTTGACAACTTAAACAAGTCAGTCAAAAAGTTTAATTCGTAGATCAATATGTATGTAAAACATAATTTGTACTTATACAAATACTTTAAAGTTTTTTACCTCAGATTCTGTTGAAATTCATTAGTCGCTAGCAAAGTAGATCCACTGCTGTCAAGAACTTTACCTGGGTTGACAACATACCCTAAACAGATGATTAAATTTTAGCAGAAAATGGCCACAGTTCCTGTAAAATCCAATCAAGAGAATAGAAGAGGAATTGGCCAGGCTGAGAGACGTCTGGCACGATTTCAAGTTGGAACAGAGAGTTTGGGGCAGGAGATTAAACAGAATGGTTTAGGTGGCTCTTGAAAAAGTGGTTGGTCACAGAAAAGTAGTGGAGGGAATGGATACAGTGGAAATGTATTTCCACATTACATAGAATCGGAAATGGCATATACATATTAATATTTCACTCTTTATACAATGTCCAACATGGACGTGCATAAATCCATTTTCATAAATAAATGATGGGATATGATATAGACCTAAAGTACTATGCTTCATGATTATCCCCGATATCAGCAGAATCTATTTTGACAGAAGGGAATCAATATCATAATGGATTATACTTACTCTATTTAACCACTGGAACTGGTGAGGTGCAGCAAAAGATGGGTAGAGTAACTAAGCTAGTACATTATAAATTGAGTTCCGCTTCGTAGATGGTTGTATGTTTACCAGTTTACTACTAAAGTTTACTGCTATACCCGAGTTCTTTTTACTATTAATGCATGTACTCAAAATTTTATAGTTGTTCTGGATTAAGGGAGATGAAAAATTATTAAAAGAAATATAATTTATTGAAACAGTAATTCTTACTTTTATATACAATAAGTCTTTTCTATATCAGTCCTTCTCTATCTGTTGTTCTTTACGAGTCCTTGGATTTTATTACTTATTTCTCACCGATACTTTCCGTGGACGTGGAAATGTTTTAGTTTCTTGTTGGCTATAAAATGTTAAGGCTGGAGAAATGATGGAATATCACTAGGGTTAAAAAAGAAAGAAAAATGTTGAATAAAGGGAGACAGCACATTAGCAATAAAGGCCGGAGGTGTAAATAATTTTTTCCATCTTGAATTTTTTACAGATTTGGGTTTATTTTCTTAAACCCAAATTACCAATATGTTAATTGTTATTAAAATAGCATTATTGGCTTCTACCAACAATATCTAGAACAGTCAATTGATACAACTTCAAAAAGATCCTTAAATTTAATTGGCTGATATTTTTAATATTATAAGCTCGAATTAAGTTTATATTATTATTCAAAATTTCTTATTTATTTGATATTGATATTTTCCTTTTTGATTTTCAATCGTTCTGTTTAGTTCGAAATGTAACCAATATACACTTTTTTAATTGTTATTCTCCATTGTAACCATTTAAGTAATCCACAATTTTTTATGTTAGAGAAGAATTGGTTGATTGGAACTTCTAATTTAAGGAAGAAATAGTTGGGTGAGCAGTCAATGAAAACACCTTAATAAGTGAATTCTTATTTATTGTGTGCCGACGTTTCGACCTACATGTAGGCCATCTTCAGGGCTATGAGAGAGAAACAAACAAAACAAAATATAAAAAAACGTTGCAGTAACAAGAATATAGTGACATGTAATGTAGAAAATTAAAATAGTGTAAAATCAATTCTTGTCACTATTTTAATTTTCTACATTACATGTCACTATATTCTTGTTACTGCAACGTTTTTTTATATTTTGTTCTGTTTGTTTCTCTCTCATAGCCCTGAAGATGGCCTACATTGTAGGTCGAAACATCGGCACACAATAAATAAGTATTCACTTATTAAGGTGTTTTCATTGACTGCACCCCCAACTATTTCTTCCTTACAATTTTTTATGTGATTTATATCTGGATAGCTGTAAAAAGAATGTAATTAATATTTGAGGTGTCGATTACGAAAAGGTGGGAAATCATTAAAAGTTGATTTTACAGAAGCAAAAAGCTGTTTTGACAAATAAAAACGAAAGTTTCAAGTGGAAAATAATAACTACCACTTTTCATAGAAACTAAACCTCTCCCAGTTTTTATTTAGTCCTTTTTGTATCCTATTGGCGTCATTAATTTCTACATAAGAAAAATTGAAAAAGGTCTCTGCTCCGTAGGTTCTCGCTTCGAGTTGAGTCACAACAAGTTTTATTGTGATTTTAAGATTCGTTTCATTTTTAATATTTTCCAAAAAATACAAGTTATCGTTGGGATTCGTATGAAAACAGAAAGTAATTATGGGAAATGTGTAAACTTCAAACATCTATACTTCGAAATATTATCTGAAATGTTCATTTTTTAGATTAAATGATTACCGAAGTATACATTCTCTTTTCCAAACTAAATCTCATGATAACTTGTACTTTTGGAAAACATTAAAATGGACACAAATAAAGAGTTAAAACTAGTTGTGACTCCACTAAAAGCGACAACCTGCGGAATAAATACCCTGAATAATGTTGTGTTTTTTTTAGTTACTACCTATTCCATGTCGACGAATCAATTTTGGTTGATTTAATTGATAACATTAGTTTTCAGGGAGCTTTACCTCACGGAAACTTTCTATGCTGCAGGTTCCGGGGTCGAATCTAGCTATAGCAGATAAATTATTTAATCTGTTAGCAGCCGTTTAATCCTGTGTGGTCTAATAACCTTTCTGGGGCTCACCCAGAGTCTATAAATTGGGTTTTTGGTGGAGGATCTGGTGGATGAGCGTGATCTGTCATCTCCCAGCACAACCGTTGTCCTTCAAACAGCTCAGTCTCTAACACGTACTAAAACCAAGACCATCATGGATGGAGAGGTTTATAGGCTTATGATTGAACTAAAATGTCCCTTTAAATTTACGGATGATAACGATCCATTCATAAATGTTTACAAAATTAACTATTGATTAGTTTCATCTGTAATTATTGAGACTTTACAGCTAAAGATTGTTTTTTTATTGTGTAAAGAAAATTTATAGAATAAAAAAGACAATATGAAACCTAATGTAAATAAATGCTTGGTTATCACAAGACTTCCTTCTATCTTGATTAATTAAATATGCATTTGACGCTGTATAATTAAGATTTTTTATAAGACAGGATGGCAAGGTAAGGAAATGGTAAAGAACTAACAAAGAATTGTCTATCTCCATTTCTTAGGTTTAAAAAAAGTTAAAACTCGACAGCTTGAGAACTATGCATTCCGAGAGATGGGAAAAAAAGAAGTTGAATTTTCTTCAAGAGCGGAATATGGAAGCTCTATTGAATTTCCCTTTAAGAAAGTTTCCCTTCAACGCGCACTTGTCAAGAAAGGAGTCAGTAATTAAGAAAGTCCGTAAAGGATTTAAGGAGGTGAGAGGATGGAAAAAAAGTATTTGCCTGAAGTAAGAAAAAAAAAAGAGAAAAGAAAAACGGAAACGAGTTAAACCCTTAACGATTCAGAATAAGAGATTATTTAAGAGAGAGGAATACCGAGTAGAATTGATTTTGTGTCAGGGGGCTCTCTTTCGGAAGAGGTTCGACAATTAGTTTGCCATAGGCCGAGGAAGGGAAACGATAATTTCAAGGCAAGAGTTGGCGGAGTCCTAACTAGCCCCTATATAGTTCTCTACCTCCAAAGTTATGGGCCAGTGTTGAACAAGTTTCCCTCCCCCAGGCACCGTCCTAGTCAAATACTTAACTAACGTTTAACGCGTTTGCAAAACCTCAAAACGTTCACTATGCCTCTCCTATCTCCCAGATTTCCGCTGAGATTGCTGTGTTGTATACTAAATTTTAAAAAATGTAGACCCCCCCCCAGCCAATGAAGGGTTAGAATTCAGTAGAAGTAGAGACTGTACTGTAAGGGTTGTGTAGGGAGATTACACAACTGCTAGTTTATTCCCCCCCAATTAAAGATAACAACTCTATACGAGCTGTGTGAGCCCAAGTAGGATCTGCAAATCCCACTGGATCCATATCAGACTGTTAACCGATCAAATATCCATCCAATCTACCTCAGCTACTTGAATCCTGGACCTTCGATTCAGCAAACGTTCTACCACTGAGTTTCCCCTTGTATACAAAAATAAGCGGAAACAATTCTCTATAACTGAAAAAAAGAAAAGATATGAGAATCCCAAATGCTTCAGGAAATTATTGAATAGTTAGTTATTCCTTGCACAACTTTTCTTTTGATTTTAATATACACATGATACATAACAATAAAATTCATATTCAAATTGAAGAAACAAGGTTTAACAAAAATAATGTGGCGGATGCAAGAATATTTCTTAATTGAAGACAAACTTCTGAAGTAAGATCCATCATAGTCGTGATGTATTATGTTATTTTTGAGTGTAAATTATGAGTATTTTTTATCAAGAAGTGGAAATCATTGTGGTTTTAATTATTTTTAAAAACATTTTATTTACAGAAGTTATCATCTTTTACACGGAATTTCAAAATATGAATCTTTAATTTGCCTATGAGATTCATTATTATACACTAAATTAGGTACAAAAGAAAAGATGAGCAATAATCAACTAACAACTAGCAATACTTTATATTTGTACATTTGATCATGTAATCTCCGTAGGGAACGGAGTGGCTCAGTGGTAGAGTACTGAGTTCCCATGCCGGAAAATCCTGGTTCCAATCCCGCTGCAAGGCAGTACTTTTATTTAATCTGTTTGCAGCCGGAGATGGATCATATAGGTTCTAGGACCCTCCTGGGGCTCACCCAACCTCTATAAAATATTATAAAAATAGGGTACCCAAAATAAGGGGGGAAATCTGGCGGTTGAGCGTGACCTAGGACTAGTCACCTCCTTACTGAGGTCCTACCCCAGGACCTTTCGCTTTGTAGCGAAACATGTGATAGAATCAATTTTTGAAATTATTCAGTAACCTATTTTTGATCCTGAACGCCTCATATATTTTATGATAATGCTATGTTATAATATATTATCTGTAGTTGATTAATTTCACAGAGCAAAGATACATCGTTGAACGATCTAAAAGGTTTTAAATATAACTTTGAAGGTAATGTTAGCCTGAAAAACCTTAGTTTGACTTTTTTTTGTAGATAACAATTTCTTTATATAAAAGTATTTTTTCACAGTTTATATTGACTAAACCCACAAAGATTTCAGTTTCCGGATTAACATGCTGAAAGAAAACAAATCAGAGCAAATATGTGCTGGATCTTGCTTCAGAAGTGAGTCAATTCATTTATAAATCAGGTGCTATCTGATGAACTATTTGCTCCAATGTTTGTACTCTGAGAGGAAGGTTCACACACCTGTATGGTGGAGTATAGATCTTTCTTTACCTTTCTAATCTAAAGGTGTGCTTCGATGATGGCTCAAAGCCAAATATTAGGGCTTCTGGAACTCTTTCAGTTAATGAAAAATATCAACAGTAGCAAATATAAAATTTCACTTACACCAATCAATATGTTTATCACATAGCCGTTCACATTTCAGATAATGATAATAAATCATTGACTAATCTATTTGTAGATATTCGTAAATTTCGTTAGTAAAGATGGGCCAATGAAGATATATTCGGTGGCACCTTCAACACTAAATTAAATTTTGGTGTGTTGTAAATAAAACTTTTAAATTTTCATTTATCAAAGGAATGTTATTAGAACATATGATTATTAGAACATATATGTCGACATAGTTTCCAACATCAATAAAAAATATTTTGAGAATATTAGCTCTAAAATGGTTGAATTCCTGCAAGCACAAGACGGTATTTCGCTACACATTCCTGCGGTTCTCCCTTTGTTGTGACAAGTATTTATACAACAGTCTGCCGTGTCAAATTCCTCCTCGTCTCAATAACTTGCATAATTTTTTTTTAAAAACGGTATTTAACCATATTTAATATTGCTCAATCATGGGGATAAAGATAATAATAAAATGTAACCAACTTTTATTCCGTTCTACTCCGTATATAGTAACGTATAGCTCAATGGAATTATTATTGTTAGCTATTATATAAGATGTATAAGATCTTACAACAGTATACTGCAATTCATGATAAATATCAGACTAAATATCAGAAGAGGCACTGAGAAGCTTAACCAACCTTGTCGACCATCCAAAAACATATGCAGCAGATTTGGAAGTAAGCAGAGCAGAAGTTTGAGTCCCGGATAATCTGTGAACTTGCTTTCAAAATGTTCATTGTGCATTGGTATAATTAATTGGCCACAAATCCAATTATTTTTTCTGGATGGGTATTGTCCTCGATTCCGAATTTCCCAGAAAAAAAAAAATCGAACGTGAACGAAATAATTGGTTGGAGTTAATGAAGGAAATATATGAAGAATGGGCTATTCAAGGCTAAACAGTAATGAATGATTGAGTGGAAAATAGTTCACTGGATAATTCTAATGATGGATTGAATTGGTCAGGGGTTGCAGTCAAAGAAAACACAAAATAAGCAATAAAAAAAGTAAAAAGTAAAAAATTGGTATATCAATACCATTATCATATATCGTTACTAGTACTTTAGCTATGTTTTCCATTCTAATTATGTCTTACCAGTTTTACATAATGTCCCTTACTCTTTACTTTTTCTCATTAGTTATTTCATAATTTATCTTTCTCTCTACATTTCTTTACGTTATTTTCAAGCATGTACATTATTTCTGTTATTATTACATAATTTTATTATATTTGAAAAGAAAAGATATGACCAGGATCGGGGCTCGAACCCGGGTCTCCCACCTGTCCGTGGTGGTGCTTTGACCATCTCAGCCATCCTGGTTCGCTTCTCGGTCAGTCATATCCCTTCTTTTCACTGATCCTATATCTCCGTGCTCTCGCAATTTGCGATGTATACACGGGGTGAATGTTAATTTAACATTACTTTCATTTTTGGATCTGAGGACTTAAGTCATTAAATATTATTATAATTTATTTTATTGTTATATGATATATTTTTTAAAATATTTTATTTAAAAAGAAAAGATATGACCATGACCGGGACTCGTACCCGGGTCTTGAACCCGGTGGAGACCCGGGTTCGAGTCCCGGTCCTGGCCATATCTTTTCTTTTCAAATAAAATATTTAAAAAAATATATCATATAACAATAAAATAAATTATAATAATTCTATTATAATTTTATCCTACTCTCTGTATTTCTTTATATTACTATAAATTATTTAATTCTTCCTTGGTACTGCAATGATTTATATAGTTCTTTTCTGTTTCTTCCCTAGCCCTAAAGATGGCCTATATCGTAGGCCGAAACTATAGCACAATTGAAAAAAGAAATTTTGCTTATCCATCAGTAATGAATGATATAATGACCTAATAAATAGGACACTTGATGAAAACACTAGATATGCCTCTATGTCATTACTGTATGCAGCCCCTTAAATAGTAGGTAAGTCATCACAAACGCATAGATAAAAGATGTCTGTATTTTGAAGACGCAGAGGATAGAATGTTCTTGGAAGACGCAATGTTGTCGAATCCACCCGACTACCTTCCACTGAAGGACTTAGCAATAATACAGAGGGTTCATATTGCCTCGTTGAGGGGAGTCACCTGATATTGTTGAGCTACCTATTATTCCGGTACTATATATTTCTTGGAAGAACTGAGTGGGCTAAGTATCATTACTGAAGGAGTCTCGTATTTTTTATTACCCATCACACTTATCGTTTTATTGCAAACTTGTTATGGTTTAAAAAAGTATTATTCTTATGCTATTTCTCACAGTAATTGGGCTATAGACGTATAAAGCCACTTAGGAATTTAGATAATTAAACAATATATAGACCGGGCTGCCAAAAAGCTCTCGCATCGCTATTTAAGCCTCTAAATCAATAATTAAAAAGACTTAGCGGACCCAAAGGCTCGTTGCCGATGCCACCAATCTCTGCTTACAGACCTATGTTCACAGTCCACTACCCAAACCTAGATATCACACATAACGCAATCTTCCCACCTACGTCTTGATCTACCCCCAGGACGATTCCTAGTAGGCACAGGGCTTATTAATTTTTTTAGGAATTCGTTCGTGTAGCCCAACAACTTTATCAGCCCATCTTGATCTTTGCGACGCTATCACTTAATCGGGTGCATGCATCACAATTCCGCGTTGTGTAATCTCCTAAATTCTCCAGTGGTTTCATCCTTTTTCAGACCGTATATTCTACGTAAAACCTTATTTTCGAATTCATTCGAATGAGACATTGTTCATCCCTCAGCGTTAGCGGCCGTATTTCACATCCGTAAAGAAGAGTTGGAAGATGGTTTTATGAATTCTAATTTTTAGACTTCGGGATAAAAGACGCGAGCTTAGCAATGTTGAGACAGAATAATACCAAGCATTTGCTGCCTTTGATCGCGCCATTATTTTGAATTTCGTTAAGCCTTTAATAGTAAATATTTACTATGTTGAAGATACTTCAGATGTACAAGTTCTACCACGTATTGAACCCAAGACACTCCATGATTTGTAGTGGTACAGTTTTTTTTTTTCTGCCCGTCAATTAGAGATTTTTTCCCTAACTGGAAGACTTATTTCCGCTGAAGTATTAATTCAGTTATCGCAGAAGAGGGGCATTTAAGAGGAAAAAAAAAAGAAGGAGGATTTTCATCTAATCAGCCAATTTCCAAGCTGACATTTTTATAACCTGGTGAAAAATTAATCCCTAAGGGGACAATAGCGTTCTTGTTCTAGGCAAAATGGGATCCCTGATATCCGGCTGCTTGGCTATTCAGATCAGGCTCAGGGCAGCTTACCGGTCTAAATAAGGGTTTAATACAAGGCGAGCTGGATCTATGTTCGCAAAATAAAACTATTATAGTCATAAGATTAATTTGATTTGTTTATAAACTTTTTACATTTTTATTGTACAATCTCAAATTAATTATTTATTATTTACTAAAAGTTAAAAAATCGTTACAATTTCATGCAACGATTTCCAAACATGAACATGAAATCTGTTCAACTAACCATGAAGGGTCTTGGGTTCAGTACGTGGAAGAGACTGAACTGTGAGTAGAGGAAGTGATTTGTCTGAGATCTCGCTCAACAAACAATTAAGGTTACCACCATTTTACAGAGACTGGGTGAGCCCTAGGAGGGTCATCAGATCCCAAGTTCCAACTTCGGCTGTTAACAGATTAAGTAAATTATCTGCCACAGCCGGTTTTGAACCCGGGTCCTTCAGCTAGGAAACTCAGCGCTCCACCACTGAGCCACCCCGTTCCCGAGCATTCTATTCAACTTGATATAAATTTTGACTTATTTAAAAAAAACAAAATTTATGAGATAAGGATTACGAATTTCAAATTTTTCGTTGATTTTTCGGGATGAAATACAGATATCGTAAAAAAAAAAAAAATCAATTTTGACTTTTCGTTTCATAATTTTAAATCGCTTTAAAACGATGTCCAAACAGAAAAATCTGAAGCTTCTAAATTTGAAATAATTTAATTTTACAAAATATTCTAATAATTCATAAATTTCAAGTTATGTAAAAAGAAATGTCTATATTTTTAGACAGCCGACATTTGAGTTATAATCATAAAAAAAAAACTTGAATGATGAATAGATGAAAAATGAAAAATGAATAAATTTTCAGAACTTTTGCTAGGCTTTCTTCTATTTTAAACCACAATATGGCGTTGTAATACTACTCTCTAGGTCTGGGTTCAAATCTGGCTGAGTTAGATAATTTATTTGATATGTTAACTGCCGGAGATGAACTCTGTTAGGATCTGGAGACCTTTCTGGGGTTTACTCGGCCCCTATAAAGTTGGTATCCTTAATTGGGGAGAGAAACCTGGCGGTTGAGCGTTATCAAGGACAAATCATCTCACTGCACAACTGTTTTCCTTGAAACATGTCCTGAACCCACGACCCATCATGGGTTATAGTGGTAATGGATTTTTGTTAGTAAATTTATAATAAATGATCAAAGATTTCAATTTTAAAACAAATATATATGAATTCATAACAAACTAATTAATTAAGATTATAAAAAAATGGATAAAGCCGGATTCCAGACATTTATGATATAAGATTCAAAATGAAATCAGAAGATATTCTGCATCATCAAGTTACGAATAATTTATTTCATTCTGAAGTTGGGAGATAAAATATGAATAAACGTGAATAAAATATGTGATGGTTTATGAATAAAATATAAAGGTATAATATAGGAAGCATTAGCTCACCTCAACCTTCAGTTTGTAATAAATTTTATGTTAATATAATTATTCAACGGATTTGACCTGAGATATTTCTATTTCTGTATCCTACTAATATTATAAATGCGAAGGCTTGTATGTTTGTTACTCTTTCACGCAAAAACTACTGAACGGATTTGGATGAAACTTTACAGTAATGTAGGTTATTCATCAGAATAACATATAGGCTACAACAAGGGCGGATTTAGGGTGGTGGCACTTGGGAATGTGCCCTCCAGATAGTTTTTTTTTTTACTGTGGAGAATCCATTATAGCACATAATTAAAGGCAAATAACATGATACTAGTTATACAAAAAACTTCAGTTACTTCTTCTGGTTTAGACCGTGTCGGTGAATTTTCTGCCAACGTTTCGCCAGGCATGCTGCTGACTTCCTCAAGGCTTAATTGAAACTGAAGGTGTTCAGCTAACCCGCAGCTTTATATGCAGACCTGTAGCTGAACACCTTCAGTTTCAATAAAGCCTTGAGGAAGTCAGCAGCATGCCTGGCGAAACGTTGGCAGAAAATTCACCGATACGGTCTAAACCAGATGAAACAACTGAAGTTTTTTGTATAAATAGTGGCCGTGGAAGCTTAATAGAGTATGGTAATAGTTATTAAAATAGCAGAAAGAACATGAGTGAAACTATTGTTTTGATATTTTAATAAACCTATAAAATCTTTCTATAGATACTACAAGTTTATTTGTAAGTTATTATTGATTTTTTTTCACTCAGCGCGTTGTGCCTCTCCCCAGAAAAAATCCTGGATCCGCCCTTGGGCTACAATTTACAATGATTTTGTGTAATTTGGGCATAATATAACGATAAATATCAAGTAAGTCGGATAAAATTCTGCCCCCTGAGTAGCTTGCTCACGTCTTTCTTACTCGCAAAATCTACATATTTTCGCTGAACGAAACAAATCAAGTAACATAGTTTACAGGAGCATATTGCAGTAGGTAAGTAGGACATCCAAAACTAAAAACACATCGATAAAATACATACATGTGTACATTATTCTTATCCTTTCAGTTTTAATTTCTCGCTGCTGCCGTACGACAAGTGAAACCGTTATACTAAGCAATTCTTGTCAATAAATTCAATAACATTGCATAATAATCCTTTACTGGCACGAACAATAGTAAACATCCGTCCGTCCCATTTGTTAATAAGTGTCAATGTATATTTCACGGCTGTGCAGATCCGTTTGTGATGAAATTTGGTATGGATAATCTCAAGCCTGGGGAAGGACATAGGCTACTTTTTATCAACACACCACACAGGCGAAGTTTATGTACAACTGTAACCTGATTGACTATCACACCCAGCGGTCAACCCACAGCAGAAACCACTGAACTTAGCATCTTGAAATTTGCAGATAGGTTCTTTGTATAATTTAAGAAAGAAATTCGGATAATTCCCCCCCCCAAGGGTTTCCCCCTTAATATAATAGGAGTTCATAGATTGTATGGAGTCTGTCAGTTTTGAAGTTAGACATCTCAAATTTTGGATGTACGAGTAACTTATAGTTAAAAAAGAAATTATTTATTTAAAATGATCTGTCACGAAACTTTATGTGGCAGATCACGCTAGCGAAACCGCGGGCAAAAGCTAGTAATACATAATCCTAGAATCATGCATATAGTAGTAAAAACTACAGTCAATGCATCACTAATAATTAATACTAATCAATTCTTCTTACGATAAAATTAATATTCTTATATAATGCAAATAGACTCGATGATGCCCTGTGCAATGAAGTATAGATAGGGACACAGTCAGGAAGGGCCCATGGGTCGAAATCCCTAGGGCCGGGCTTCCGGACTGCCCACGATAACCTGACTAAAACAATCTATACAGGCAAGAAGTTTGTTTGTTGAACTTATACAACTAAACGAAAAATCATTTCAGTATATAAAAAGTTATATCCCACGCTTTTATCATTTTCAGTGTGCCCTGCTTGAGTTGAACATAGGAAGACCATTGAGTTTTCTTGCGATTATCCGATAATTTGTAGACAATAAACCATGAAGAGGGTTGTGTTAAGTCAAGTAATTATTATTAAATAATCCCAACTTTTTTTTTATCACTACAACCCATGAAGGGTTGTACAACTTCAGTACCTGCTTGTTTTTGTTTCTAGGATAGCGGTTGTGGAGGTAGGTGATTTGTTCGATATCACGTTCATTCTTCAGGTTTCCTCCCGAAGGGTACACGGCTTAAGGAGGCTGGATGAGCCCACGAAGGGACTAGCGATCCCAAAGGATCCATCCATGGCTGTTAACAGTTTAAATAACTTATATACCATATCCAGATTTGAACTCGGGATCTTTAGCATAGCATCTCACACTGAGCTACTCTATTCCTTATCCTTATAACTCTGGCCATTGGAATGCGTTAGTATGTTTCATTTTCTTCATAGTTAACTCAAAATGTAATTCACTGCACAGATGAAGCCTGCCAACAATCAACCACGTAGACTTCGATTAAAAATCTAATATTCATTTTTATTAGACCATTTCCTGTAATTCTTACTCTCCTAAAATCCGGCATGAGTCTTCCTTATCCATAGTATGTAAACTCTGACTAAACATGTACTCACATAAAGTATTAAATGGAAGAAGGCCCAAAATATTATTCATATCGAATCCAGGTTTTGGTTCAACAGGTGGTTGACGAATCTTGTTGATAAATTCGGTATTTAAATTTCAAATTGTTTAATTATATTTCTAAAAGTGTGCACGCACTAATCAGCCAATGGTAACCAACAGCCACATCAACTAATTATGTCTATGTTATAAATAATATTATCAACTGATAGTACTTTAGTATATACAGAGACGACCAACATATTGGCCTTGGTTGCGGTTTCGTCTTCCACCCGCTACATCAAAGGGATGGACTATGGATGAGCATTGGGTTCCCCCTAGTGTAGCCGGCTAATATCAAATAGGGTTTTTATTTGTAATTTGTCTAGAATATTCAGCAGGTGTGTAATAAATTCTTAATAAATATTGGTGCAGGTATATATAATTTATTATTGTGAGAGGCGAAAATCGAATTTTGCCCTTTATAACTATTAAACTAGTAACAAGAATATAAATACATTCTCTGCATCTAAATGGTGCTTGAACTTGAAGCTTAATAATAAATGAGAATATAATACACACGACTCTCTAAACTCCAAAAAAAAATATGCTTTCTAAATTCTTTATAATATAAACAAGTTTTAAGTGATGTATTATTTTACCGGCGTTGTCTAGCAACTAATCGAGAAACTACTTTTAGTATTTTTCCGTGCTCGAACAGGTAAATTTTATCCAAAATAATCAATATCCTCAAAACAATTTTAAGAGGGTCCTTGTATTTTAATAAGCTCATTAAAGGGGTACAATTCCGATACAATTTCTAAATTAATATCGGGGTATCTCTACTAAAACGTTAAATACCGACTGTTAAACAATTATATAGGAATTTGTGGAATATGTGGTTGGTCCTCCGTTAGGCTGAAAGGGGGATACAAACCCTTGTATACTTTATGAAAATATATATTTATTATCTGTATATATTTATCGATTACGAAAAATTACTTATATAATGTTTGTATTAGAGAGGAAAATAGTTGACTGGAAGATCAAATGAAGGATGAAATAGTTGGGGGGTGCAGTCAAAAAAACACCAAATAAGTCGAGACTTATTTTTTATTTGTACCGACGTTTCGACCTACTTTGTAGGTCATCTTCAGGGTTATGAGAGAAAAAACAAACAAAACAAAAATAACTATAAAAAAAAAATTACAGTACCAAGAATATAATAACATATAGGTATAGTAATAGTAAAGTAAAAAATTGTGATGGATATATTATTAAGGATAATGAATAAAAAAAATACAGAATGAATGTACAGAAGGGTGATAATGTAAACAAAATACAAAGGGAAAGAAAAATGAGAAGGTAAACCGAAAGATACAAAATGAAAAAGTAAAAATACAAAAAGGTGAGATATAAAAGTATGGAAAACCTAGTTTAATTACAGATAAAATATAAAATGTATGATAATAGACTCCTAGAGTGTTACATAAGTAAAATGTATGAAAAATGATACAATATATGATGCCAAAGAATAAATACAGAAGAATATGTAGAAAGTAATGAATAGTAATCTCGTTGAATGACAGGCAGAGATGTGAAACTTTGAAAATATAAGTGTGGGATGTGATATAAATGTATAGAATTGGAATGAAGTTATATTAATACAAAATATGATGTAAATATAGACATAAAATGTAGAGAAATAAAACGTTTGTAATTCATGAAGAGTGAACAACAAGCATAAAGACACAATCGAGATGCTTTTAATAATGGATATAATTTGGAAAATTTAAAGAATTGTTAAATAAATAAAAAGATAGAAGATTATACAACTATAATAATATATTTATAAATACAGCTAAGCAAAAATATATTCAAACAAAAATGTGGGTAGTTTTAAGACTATTCGAATCATTTTTTTTTTTTAATTATTTTATTGAATTGTACAACTGTAATATATACAATCGCTATATAAATAAATAAATACATGACAGGAAATGTAGAGGCACTACCCACTGACAGCACTATAATAACATTTCTATAATAGAAATTCCCGAGGCCATCTTCTCTTTAGACGCCTAGGAGGATTGTCAGGGATGGAATTGGAAGCAAGGATGGAAACTAGTGAGTTTGGATGGGCCTGGAGTTTATTATGGAATGATAGGTATCTGGAATGGGCTAAATCGGTAACATATGGAGCGTTAAGGTCATTATGGATGGTTTTATTTGTAATAAAATAAGGAGCGTTTAGGATTTTGCGAAGGATTTTGGATTGCAAGGATTGAATACGAGAGGAATTCGATGGTTTGGTGGAGCCCCATAGTTCAATTCCGTAAGTCCATATAGGTCTTATAACAGTCACATAAATAAGTCTTTTGTAATTCATCTGAAGCTTTGAGCGTTTGTCTAATATGTGTTGAAGTAGTCGGAAGCGTCTCGCTGTTCTTGTCTATTCAGTCTCATGTGAGGATTCCAAGTAAGACGTTTGTCTAAGTTGAGTCCTAGGTACCGCATCTGTTCAACTGGGATATGAGGAATATTATTAAAGGATACAGTAGGACAGGAAGTTATGGGTTTTCGGCGAATGGTAAAGTTAATTTGATGGGACTTTCTGGAATTGATTTTATTTCTCCAATTCCTACACCATTCTTCGAGGCTTGATAAATGATATTGAACGGATTGGGATGCAATATGTGGGTCTTTATAAACTAATAACACAGAAGTGTCATCAGCATACGTGGAGATGAAGGAAAAAAAAAATTAAAAGTGTCTTGTAAGATAAATGATTAGTTGGTATATTGATACGCCATCAGTAAGAGTAGAATAGAATAGAATAATTTATTGATACTTACAACTGTAATTATATTACATCAAGTAAATCTGCTTTTCAGTAAGAGTAAATTTATTATCATTGAATAAATATTTAATTGTATGATATTTAAATAAAGGTCAAATGATATACTTCTGAACTATACTTGTTTGATTTGATCACTAAATATTTGTTTCTTAATTCTTTTTCTCAACCTATCAATTCATTAGAGAATTACTTGTTTTCTAGCATTAATGACTGAAATTAAACCATACATTGTTTTTATTTAGATAAATGTTTAATGTTGATTATTAGAATTGCGTATCAATATACCTATCTACAGCCCCGGTGAATAAGTGGTTGTATAATTTTCTCCAAAATGAGTTTCTTGTACTTAAGTAAGCAGAATCGAGTCATTTTCGTAGTGAATAAGGGGCTAAGTAAGGCATTGGTTCGAAAAGGAGTTATTGCTTATATTACAACTCCATTTCAAGCCAAATACTATGAGAATGATACGAATCCGGTTATTTGAAAGGAATTAACTCTCTCAGGAAAAAATCCGACTTAACCTCTTATTCAACGGGGCTGTAGATATGGTACTAGAAATGTTTGTGAATATGAAATATCAGAGTCAGATGTCATTTTATAAACAAATGCCTGGGTTCAATCATCTTGATTCAGGTTGGTTGTGAATGTAATGTCATACGTCAACATATCGAGTCATATTTGGATCCAACGTGCTAGACAAGTGCGAACACAAGTTAAGGTTCTTTACAGGTTAGGAAATTTAGCGTAACAGGACATTGGGCTTTTAGCATTAAAGGCTTAAGCTGATCAGCTTTTGACTTGATCTATGATATATTTTATCAATACTGATAGCATGGCGCGTATAATCACGCATAAACGGTTTGGAATCAGGCCTGACCGATATGCCCTGACAAAATTGACAGATCAAAGTGACCTCCAATCGCCGTATTCCATTTTGCGGTTGTAATTACCAAATATGGGTGGTTAGTTACTCGACATGACGAGGGAATCCTAGAAGCTACAGAAATCAATTACATGTTAATGGCTATGTAGTCCCGGGGGTGGTTGATTCGAATTAGTGGACTGCAGTGGCGCTGATTACTATGACGCAGTTTCTGATTATCCCTGCTTTACGTCCCTCCCCACTAATTTTCATGTTAAACATTCCTATCCCGCTCATTTCACCGAATTAGAAATATGTACTTCGGCTAAAATAGTTTTTCGTATAGATTTTGCCATTCCAGCTAACGTGCAAAACGCAGATTATGTATTCCAAATCATTAGGTATAGTCGCAATACCACAAAGTACAAGTTTTCTAATTTAAGATTTATTGGTTCGTTTCATATCCCCATCAGATCCCTCGCGCAAATTTTGTAAACTTTGCAAGCTTTGTAAAATAATCCACTCGCCATAGACAAAAAATAGTTAAATGGGTCCGCTAAGGCGCAGCAGCGTACAAGAGTGTACTGTATCAGTTTATGCTAACGGAAATTAACCTTTATAATGAGCGGATTTTTTCTAATAAGGCAGAGGTTGAAGAATGGTACTTTCGGGGAGGAGTGACGAGATCTGACCACAAGAAAGATGAACTCTGAAGGTAGGAATCTTCCTTTTTACTGTGGTCTGACTAGATTCTGGGTGTAGTTTCAGTTGATGATAGAGCAAATTAATTACAGTAATTAAATACTTTTTTTGCTTGTAACGACTCGATCACTATACAGATGAGTTGGTAAATCTTGTTTTATATTGCAGTGATTACTGTTACTAGTTCCGGTATGATTATTATTATAAGTTGTTGGTTGTTTCTTTACTTTTAAATATAGTATTGTTTTGTTTTTGATATGAGAATGTTTTGGGTTTAGTTCTTTCCCATGTTTTCCACATGTGCCCTTGTCTACACCTAGTTTCCTAACCAGAGCGAAGCAGCATGTAACAATTGTTTAGTATGCCTTCAAATATAACCTTAGAAGAACGGAGTTTTGCGTGCATTTTTTTTAGTTTGAATTTGGACACCCTACAGCACAAGCTCCATGAAATATTACCACCACGTTCAGGTAAGGGTGTTGTAACAGGCCATTTTTGGATGTTAAACGTAATTAGCATTAAAAAAAGTTATTCGTTTCTGTGCGTTAGTTGATGGCAGGAATAACTCATTTCTGTTTTCTACCCAGAGGCGAAACCATCATAATCAAAATGAAGGGATATTGACATGCAACCAAAACTCACCAAAAAAACAACCTGCATCGGTTAATCTAGAAGGGATCTGAACTCTTGTAAGATGATTCCAGACCTCATTCAACGACAACGAAAGACAGGCGATGAAACTAAATGAACTGAGTTACAAAGTCCATCCACACCCACCGTATTCGTCAGACTTATATCCAATTACTTTCCGTCTGTTCCAAATTTCAGACTTCATCACAAGACCCTGAATGTTTCAATTCTGGGATTGAAAATTTGATAAAATGTTGGGAAAAAATTGTAGAAATAGAGGATAAATATTTTGAGTAATAATGTTTGATTTCATAAAGTTGTTTTACTAAGTAATATTTCCTTCGGAAACGTACATTTCATATGATACGACACAATATAATCCACTCTCATAAAAACAATCATCATTATAAAAGCAATGCTAAATATAATATATAATGCACTACTACATAATATAGTAAGTATTAAATAATTCAACCATAAATGTAGGGTGAAGTGAGGCAAATGTGTTGCTAGGAAATGTGCCTACTGGGAAGTAAGATGACCTTGCTGCCCTCTAACGGTGTCTATTGTAAGCGCTAACAATCGCTGGTTACAATAAACACCACTAGGGGGCAGCAGGGTACGGCATCACTGCTGTTCATCGAAATATGACACGTAATTGATTGACATGATTACAATACACACCACTAGGAAACTGCTAGTTTTAGTATCGCCACCTTTTTATCGTAATGGTGCACACTTACCACACGAACATTATACATTATTAGCCATTATACACCTTATCATGTATATATTGGTATGTCTTTTTCTATATTGTTAGTAATATAAAAATATTTTTTACAAACGACATGGCCAGATTAACATGTGGCCAACACTCTGACAAAAAATTGAACACCAAGATCTTGAAACGTCGCTAAAAGATACTTTTACATTTATTGACTGAATCTTAAACAAGAACCCCAAAATAAGTGCGTGTCTCTCTCTCTCACTCTCTTTCTCTCTCTCTCTCTCTCTCTCTCTCTCTATATATATATATATATATATATATATATATATATATATATATATTTATTTTTTTATTTTTTCTGTTGGCTCTACTTTTAGATCTTTGGCCGCCTTTACCAGCCTTCTCCACTCCTGTCTAACCTGGGCCGCTAATTTCCAGAGTGCTATATAATGCTCCGCAGCATCTTTGTTGACCCTGTCCATCGATCTGGTCTTTGGCCTCCCAAGTGGTCTCTTACCAACTATTGTTTTATAGTTTTGTAGAGGCATCCTGACGGATTACTTCGAGCTACATGTCCCGCCCATCTTAACCTTCTTTCTTTCATATCGTGAGATATTGTCTGACCAGTTTCCATGAGCGATTCCTAATTGCTCCTTCTCCACCTAGAGTTTAGACTCTCATCCCATACCGCTCCTGTTATCGTGCGAAGTATTTTTCTTTCACATCTCTCTATTCTGCTTTCCAGGGTGTCGGTGAGAGCCCACGTTTCACAGCCATATATCGGAATCGGCTTTATTACAGCATTATACATCCTTAATTTTAAATGCTTGAGATACTTCGGGATTTAAATACTCTTGAAATAGCGAAGAATGCTCTGTTTGCACTTGTTATACGCTGGTCTATCTTAGTTAATAGGTCATTCGTTGAGGTTATTGTGAAGCCAAGGTATTTGAAGTAATATAATATATATATATATATATATATATATATATATATATATATTATTATTATTTGTTTTGCTGTTGGCTCTACAGACCTTGTAGATAGATCATTGGCCGCCTTTACTAGCCTTCTCCACCTCTGTCAATCCTGGGCTGCTGATTATATACATATATATATATATATATATATATATATATATATATATATATAAACGAGGTGTGGCTATTAAATAACGAGAGTGTGGTTGCAATAAAATTTATTTTTATTTTATACATAATTAATTACTATCACCTTCAATATACACCCTTCTCTATCCCTACAACGCTCCATGCGAATTTCCCATTGTTGGAAACAGTGCTGGACGTCATCTTCTGTCAGCTCCTTCAGGACGCCTGCCGCTTTCTCGTTTACAGCTTCCACGGAATCAAATCTCGTCCCTTTTAATGAAGATTTCACCTTAGGGAACAGATAGAAGTCACATGGTGCAAGATCTGGTGAATAAGGTGGATGTTCTAACACGGGGCTGTACCGGGAACCTCTTCACAGATAATGCGGAATGAGCTGGCGCATTGTCTTGGTGGAGAACCCATGATTTGTCCTTCCAAATTTCGGGTCTTTTATTTTCCTTACTCTTTCACGTAGTTTTGCAGGTACCTCAAGGTAGTAGTATTGATTAATAGTTTGACCATCAGGAACCCAGTGAAGGTACACAATTCCATGAATATCGAAAAAAAACAATCATCATTGCTTTAAATTTTGACTTGCTCATTCTAGTTTTTTTTGGCTCTCGGTGAAGTTGGGGTCTTCCAGTGCATGGATTGGCGCTTCATTTCCGGATCATAAGTAAAAAACCACGTTACATCACATGTTATTACCCTTTCCTATAGATTTGGGTCATTTTCAATGGTATCCAAAGTACAAACATTTTTGCAAGCTGCTTGTTGTTTAAACGTGAGAATTTTAGGCACCACTTTGGCACGCATTTTTCGCATGCTAAAATTGTAATGTAAAATTTGCCGTACACATTCTTTATCAATGCCTACAGCTTCAGCAATTGCACGAATACTTAATCGACGGTCAGACCGAATCAAATTACCGACTTTTTTCAACATTGTCATCCGTTTTTGACGTTGAAGGGCGACCTGGCCGCGAATCATCTTCAACGTCTTTTCGGCCGTCTTTAAAACGCTTTAACCATTCAAAAACACGTGCCCGCGATAAACATTCACTGCCGTACACTTCTTTTACTAAATTATAAGTTTCAGTAGCGGTTTTTCCAAGTTTGAAGTGAAATTTCACAATAATTCGATGCTCTATTATTACACTAACCATTTTATCCGGCAAAACAGAAAAACGATACCAACGCGAACGTAGGCTCTGACTAAACGGTATTGTTTACAGAAGCGAGACTAACTGCATACTAAAGGGAAAGCTTCACACTAAATAGCTGTCAGTCAATAGCGGTTGTCGCATGCGTACTTGTTCCGCAGCAACGTCAGTCTCGTTATTTAATAGCCACACCTCGTATATATATACGGTCACTAGTTTTCTTAACTGTTTTATGAAATATAATTTTTCTTCCAGTTCTTGAGATATACTCGTTAAACTATCTTTGCCACTACAACTTATTAAGGGTCTTGAGTTCAGTACATGGTAGGCCCTGTTTCGCAAGAAGGTGATTTGTCCTAGATCACGCTCAACCGCCAGATTTTCCCCCTTTTACGACCTTCGGCACAGCAACTCAGTGCTCTACCACCGAGCTGCTCCTCTCCTATTAAACTATCATTTGGCGACGTTAATGTTGACCATAATGTTCACATAATCGTGTCCTAACATAGAAAAAAATATGATTTTACTGAATTTTATTTATTTTATTTTTTAAATCACACAATAGACTGAATATAAAATTGAATAGAAAATAAAGTTTTACTGCGTACATACCTATTTATACTACCTATAATTGTAGAAAACTTATTCTCAACAGTTCCGTATACAATTAAGAGAAATATCATACTTACGATCCCTGCACATCCTGAGCTAAAAATAAACTCGTAATGAAGTTAATAAATATCAAGTTTAGATTAATTTCGAAGCACTTGGCTCCCATCCCTAATTGGAGTTTGGTCCAGCTGGCTAGGTCATTTTCTCAACACTGCGGTAAAGGCTACGACCACGAGGTTCTAAGGCCTCCAGCTAATGGTCAATACATCGATATTAAAAAATATCGAATGTCATAAATCGATTTTATTTAAGATACTTTTTCATAAAAATAAAAAAAAATAAAAAAAAAAACGTTTCATTAAATTTCAGTTTAAACCACAGTCCAACTTAAAAAAAAGAAATATATATATATATAATATATATATAGCTTCAGATACTGATAACACCTACCTACTTATTCATATTAATGGAAATTGAAATATACAAACTGTAATAATAAAATGCTGATTCTGACCCCTCTAGCCACGTTCCTCTTCTTATATGTTTTGTACACTTATGATGATCTCCATTTCTTGTAAAAATCCATTTGATGACCTTTTTCACATAATTTCATCTTTGGAATTATTCCGAACTTCTGGAAATATTTCACAGCTTCTTCTTTTAAAGACGACGGGTATTCCTAAATTGTTATTCTGTTCATTTTCAATCGGATATAACACAAGGATTAATTTTAAAAAAACACGAAATTAAATTTGATAAACGTTACACAAATTTAATTAGACAATAAACAAAATTGATTTCCAAAATGCTAGACGCGGTTCCGATTTGGCATAAAGCAACTGAGAAAAAATGCCATCTCCAGAAACTTCAAAGATTTATTGGGATCAGGATTGTCATGGCCTATAAAACGATCTCTTATGACGCAACTTGTGTCTTAGTAGGTATTGTGGCTATCGATCTAAAAATTAACGAAACTTTCATCGATTAAACTGCGCAACGAAAATTATAGAGAGATGAACGACAATAGCATGATAGAACGGGGATCTGAACCTTTAGATTGGTTACACCCATTAACATTTGCCAAACTTTACACGCACTTGACAGGACATGGACTGAATAAAGAAATCACTAACATATACACAAACGGAAGTATAGAATGATATAATGTAGGCTGTAGACTTGGCTACTTTGGGACACAAATGGGAAGATGCGAAGTGACTGGTACAAACTAGGATCCACATGTTCCAACAACCAAGCTGAGAAGTACGCAGTCGTAAAAGCGACAGAATTCCTTCTTGACCTTCCAACCAACATACATACAGACATAGCCATACAAACAGAGAACAATATCTTCATACAATCAGTTCTCAACACTAACATACATGACAAGCTTACTGAAAATATCAGAATGAACTTATGCACACCTAGGCTTCTCATTTTTTCTGTAAAAATCAAATGGGTAAAATGTCACTCTGGTATTGAGGGCAATGAGATAATTGATAAATTAGCAAACGAGGCAGCGCAAAGTGATTTATCTCCATCTTATCACAAAACACCTATATCGTTCATCAAATTCAATATCAGGGAAGAATCAATTTTTTTTTAATATTTTGTTTTATTTTATTTTAAAATGTATGCAAATTTTAAAACATTGATGGGATAATCCCTTACAATGAAAATTTGTTAACTTACTATGGTTACTGGTTGATATGTTTTTGTTGTTGGTAAAATTTAATAAAACAACAGAAAAAGAGTACATAGGATTTACTTAATACAAAATTTATATATAACATATTATAATGTGCATATTATTTATAATAGTATGTGTTTTTTTCGTTTGTGTCTGTATTTTGGTGTTCTTGTTTTTGTATAATTTCCTATTTCTTGAATCTGAGGATTGTTGGTATATGTATTTTTGTATTATTGGGATGTCCAATTCTTTATGGATTGTGGTGATTTGGGTATATATTGGATAGTTTTTATGGTTCTTAGACATTTGTTTTGGAAGATCTGTATTTTGTTAATGTGTGTTTTGCTAGCTAAACTCCAGACTGGGCATGTGTAAGTTATCATGGTCCTTATGACTCCCTTATATAATATTTTCTTATTTTTTTCAGATAGTTTTGATTTTTTGTTGAAGTACGGGTACATTTTATATAATATTCTGCAGGTGCTATTCAGTTTATTATTGATATGATTGTTGAATAGTAGTTTGCCGTCTAAAGAAATTCCTAAATATTTAATATGGTTTGAAATAGGTATTGAGATGTTGTTAAGTAGTATGGTAGAGGTGAGTATAGGCCTTCGTTTTGTGAAAATTATAGTTTCGGTTTTGTCAGTATTTGTATTGAGTCCCCATTTTTTCAGATATTTGTTAATTTTACAAAATGCTTCCTGTATTTTTTTAATTATTGCAGTTATCCTATACGTTGATGACAGTATTGCTGTATCATCAGCGAACAGTGCGCTTTTTGTATTATTGGGATGTCCAATTCTTTATGGATTGTGGTGATTTGGGTATATATTGGATAGTTTTTATGATTCTTAGACATTTGTTTTGGAAGATCTGTATTTTGTTAATGTGTGTTTTGCTAGCTAAACTCCAGACTGGGCATGTGTAAGTTATCATGGTCCTTATGAGATATTGTTAAGTAGTATGGTAGAGGTGAGTATAGGCCTTCGTTTTGTGAAAATTATAGTTTCGGTTTTGTCAGTATTTGTATTGAGTCCCCATTTTTTCAGATATTTGTTAATTTTACAAAATGCTTCCTGTATTTTTTTAATTATTGCAGTTATCCTATACGTTGATGACAGTATTGCTGTATCATCAGCGAACAGTGCGATATCTACATTATTGATTTTTGGGATGTCATTAATAAACAAATTAAATAATATAGGGATGAGACAGGAACCTTGTGGTAGACCCGCATTTGTGTATCTATTTGTTGAATGGCTATTGTTTGATGAAATAAAGAATGTTCTGTTAGTTAAAAATGCGTATATTGTTAGAATTAAGTATATTGGGATATTGTATTGTATTTATTTGTGAATGAGGAATTGAGGGGAAGTCCTGTCGAATGATTTTTTATGTCAATGAGGATCATGCCTGTATGCTTTCTTAGGTTGAAATTTTTAGTGATTATGTCAACTATCCTCGCCAATTGACTGGTTGTAGAGTGAAAGTGCCGAAAGCCAAATTGTTCATTTATTAGTTTATTGCTATCTGTTATCTGCTGGACCAGTCGATATTTTATTATTTTTTTCGTATAGTTTAGACAGGATGTTAAGTAAACTAATGGGTCTATAATTGGATGTAATTTGAGGGTCTTTATGTGGTTTGGGTATGGCTATCACTATTGCCATAAAATAAATTGTAAAACATAGATACTCAGTTTTATAATTTTAAGTTTTTAACTGTAAAGGATATAAGAATTAATGATTTTTGTATATATTTTAATTATCAAAATGTTGTTAATCCTTATTGTAAAAATGTATTTAAAGGCACATAGTATACTATATACAGTATGGAATGTGCCAATAAAGAAGCGGTCCTGAAAAAAAATTATCAAGACCAAAACAATGCAGACAGAAGTTTAATAACGCACACGCAAATAACTAAAATTAGACGAGTGATGAGAAGAGTTACACGAGATAAGGAAGTAGGTTTCATGCAGACCGGCTAATACACAAGCACCAAAAATATTAATGTATATAACAGACCTTGGAACGTCTAATAATATAAACAAGTATCTCAAGGAAAAAGAAGCAATTGGATTGCCCATAATGCCGAAATTAAGGTTGTTTGTAATTACCTTGTTCCAGCAACCCTAATTGAGGAAAACAACCCCAGCTTCATTTCCCCCCGATTCTTCAATATTAAATTAGAGCACTGAGTCGCAATACCAAAAATCCCAGTTCAAATTTCGATGACTTCATTTAGTCTGTTAGCGGCAGGATATGGATCATATCGCATCTAGGACCCTCCTGGGGCTCACCCAGCCTCTATAAGCCTCAATCATCCCGTATCATCTCCCATCTTCCCATACGTTGACTACTGTAGGGTGGTATACGGAGGAATTTTTAAAATGCTTGAAGACATATTAAAGCAAATAATGAATTGCTCTCTAAGAGTTGTCCTTCGCTTGTTTCCCAACTTTATGATGAGTTAAAGTGGCTCTTCCGCCCCCTTCCGAAGACAATATTTCCTCGGTTCATTCTTATACCAATCCATGATCTTATCCGCTCCCTCACTAACGTCATTTAAATTTTTCAACATCTCCTGGCTTCCCAAAAAGATGCTCTCTAATCAGATTAGTCATTTGCTTAGAATGAAATGTATTGAATAATTTATTGTGTTAATCCTAGGCGTTCTACAGGAGTCAGTGGTATATTATTAAAGAATATTGGGGGACAGGAAGTCATTGGTTTACGACGAAGGGTAAATGTGATTTCAGGGGTTTGTGGGAATTTAGCCCCCTAGTTTTCACCCCATTCTTCAAGATCAATGAAATGAGATGGAAGAATGATATGGGATGTGATGACTGGATTAGTGTTGACTGATAATACACATGTACCATCAGCATGCATAGTAAGGATAGTATTAGGATGGGTTGGGACATCAGCTGTATACATAGTGTAGAGGATTGGACCGAGGATACTACCTTCAGGGACACCTGCAGATTGAGAACAGATGGATGAAAATACGTTATTGTGGTTAACTTTGAATGACCTATCGGTGAAATAGGATTGGATAATGATAATGTATATAATAATACTTTAAATTAATGTTTAATTATTTTTTTGCTAATAACTTAGATCACTCACCGTATGATTATTTTATTGCTTTATTTTGTTATCTTATTTTACTTATTAGATAAAGAATTCCTTTGTATAAAAAAAATCTAATCACCTGACGTTATTTCACACAAGTTGCCCGCTGTGGGGAGAAGAGGACAGTCTTAAATATGGTCGGCAAGAGCGCTAAGTAGTTGGGAAGGGCTGGGCTTACAAATGGTTTACAAACTAAACTCATTATGAACTTATTCAATTAATTAACTCTGACCAGTCCTGGCCAATGTGGGAAAGAAAAAAACGGACTTCATGAAATGCTTAATTAATTACTCTGAATCGATCTGTTTATTCACTGATATATGTATATATATATATATATATATATATACTGATCCGTTTTCTAAAATGTTTATAATATATGTTTCAAGATTGGAGATTCAGTCAATCAATTTAAAGCTATATTTTGGCAAGTGTATATTCCAGATTTTACTATTCTTATAGTCTTGCCATAACAGTGATATGGTTCTTAAAATAAAAATACTTTATTAATGCAGTTGAGCAAATCATTTATTTTATTTTATTAATAAATATTTTTCATTTTACAGATTCTATGTTGATTCCTTCAAGTTACTACTAGTAATTATTGAACATAATTACTCAAACTTATTATTGACTTTGGAAGTGAAGTGGCTCAGTGGTAGAGCGCTGAGCTGCCATCCTTAACGTCCTGGGTTCAAATCCTTTTATCTAATCTGTTGGCAGACAGAGATGGATCCCAATAGATCTAGGACCCTCCTGTGGCAGACCATCATCTATAAAGTGGGTACTCAAAATAAGGGGGAAAATCTGGCGGTTGAGCGTGATCTAGGGTAAATCACCTCCCTGCAAAACCGTTGTCCACAAACAGTACAATCTCTGCTATGTACTGAGCCACCGGGTTAATATGGTTAAGTTTTTTTTTTTATATACTTTATTGTCAATAACTGTTTCATATTAGATTCTTTTCCATATGTGGTTTGTGTGTTTACAAATTTACTAATCAGTCAAACTTAATGCGTTAATATAATTACCAATAATGTAATAATGAATATATATGGATTAAGTAACAAATATAACAGATATAATTAATCATTTTGAATATAATTAATATCTACATTCAAACATTACCTTGAATTATTGATAATCTTACCATAAAACACATATTTAATTTAAATTAAAGCTTATTTGTATAAAAGGGATACACCTCTGATCCTTCTCCAGTTTCTGGTCTCCTGCAGGTCTGTCTTATTTTGTAGTATAGGTCGTAAGCAGGCTTTATATAATAATAACTTATTATCTGTGCTTAATTTAGAATTTCTATTAAAGTAAGGATATATAGTACACAGAGCTTTGTTAGGTTTGTTAAACACATAATCAGTGTGTAAAGTAAAAGTTAACCTTTTGTCCATGTTAAGCCCTAAGTATTTAATATGCGTTGCCCATGGTACAGAAGTTCTGTTTATCTTTGATTGGGGGATATTATCCGGTCGTCTCTTTGTCAATAATATAGCTTGGGTTTTAATTATTACATCTAAAGCCCAATATGGCTTGTATGATGCATAGCAACCGTAGAAATAGGCTTTTAATGAATTTACGGTAAATAGTTAGTAGATGTTGAGATCATTTACTATTTAGAGTTTGAAAAGAATGTGAAATGTATACTACTTATAAATATTCTCCCTGCAGAACCATTGTCTATGAAACAGTACAGTCTCTACGGCCCCAGACCCGTTCACGGGTTGTAGTGGTGTACAGGTTACAAGTATAAATATTATTTTAAAAATTCAATGGATTTTATTTAAGAATACATAAATTTATTTATGTACAAAGTAATAAATTGAAAATACTAACTGATGACGTAATACACTATATTACTTAACAGTTTGTTCGAAATAGCTAATCATATGAATACAAAGATTTCTATCTGCAATTTTTTTTTATTTTGGGGTTATATTATATTTTATCTTATAGTTATCTATTCCCTTCGCTTTTTCAAATATCTATAAATAGAAATATTATTTCATTAAAAATAGCTGCATTTGTTGTACAACTAGTGTTGAAATTCCACAACCCGGGTTCACACATTTATAAATACATCAATTTGGATTTTGAAAGACAGTATACTGCATAAAATGTATACTGACTTGCCACTTTTTGAAATTCAAAAAAACTTTTAACAGTAAATTATTGATTTATAGATTATAATAATAAAAATTAATCTATTTCGTATTTCAGTATTATAGTTGAGTATTTTCACCCTAGATACCTTTTTTCATTATTTATTATTTTATAAGTTTTTTTTTTCAAATTTATAATGGTCATATAAACTAATGATTGTAAAAAAAAAAAAAACTGGTAAGCACTTTCGATTGAAACAAAAATTTGGATCCCTTAACAATTTTCACAATTACATTCAAAGATCGCTCCTTATGAAACTGAATCCTTTTCTAATAAATACATGTTTATAGCTCCTTACATTAAATCCCAGATGTCAACGATGCAATATTTACAAAATTAACGAATGATTAATTTCTTCTGTAATATCAGAGATGTCACAAAGGGATTACTTTGTTAATATTTTCTAAAATCCTTAAATCTAGGATTTCTGTTTTGTAAAATATATTTTATATAATATTTAAATATTTTAAATGACAATACCAGCCTCTTTAAACTATTCACAGCTAATATTACCCCCAAAATAATTGTGTTGATTAAATTGTTTTTATATGGTCCATTAAAAATATTTGACATTTATTGAAAAAAGGAAGCGAGTTCGATAATTTGAACTAGTTATTAATTAACATAAGTATATAAATGCTTAGAGCGTCATCGCTTAATTCAATTTTGTCCACGAGTAATATAGTTGAACAAAGTTTTGAGCATAAAATATCACCAGTTCGGGCTATGTGCCCAAGCTTGTTATCACAGAGTCTATAAATGCTTTCATAGCTTAGTTTCTCCCTAATATATATTATATATAAATTTTATCTCTCTTTTATGTATAAATTTTCTATATGAACTATTAATGCGCTTTTATGACCATTTTCTTGCTATTATTGACATATTTATTCAAATATGGAGGGGTAATTTTGGAATAGAACAACAGAAAAATAAGAGAGAACTCAAATAGAATAAACAGTGACTTTGTATCCCCACCTTAGCATTCTGAACAAATGTTTAATAAAATGAATAAGTTCTATTCCAAAATGCTGGATTAACTGGAGGTTTCAGAGGCTACTCTGTTCTCGTCAATATATATTTATAAGATTCCTCGTTTACATATTTACCTATGCGTTGAAGACATGTTTAAATAAATAACTTTTACAATGTAGCCTAAATAGTTACTAATCCTAAAGTTGCTATAGTTTCGTGAATCTGCATCTCTGCTCAACATTGCTATAAATCGGCTCATAGCCTCCAGGTATCCATTCGAGAAAAATTTGAGTAATATAATCCTTGAATTGTATTTTGTAACTTTTAATTGCGCTTATTTATATATATTTATACCTATGACAAGAGTTTGCTGTTTTTTAATTATTAAAATAGAGCAAAAAGTAGTAAAAAAAAAAAAAACCTTTAAGAAATTAGATAAAATATACTGTCCCCTAATATCTTGCCTGATTAGTTTGTAATATCAAATCAATGCAATAGACTGCCCCCTTATTCGGTTTTATCACAGTATTATATTTTATTAGAATTTTCTGAGTTTATAAAATTGGCAGATAATTAGTTTTTTTTAATCTGAATTAAATACATTTTTTAAATTATTAAAAACAGTATTTATTTTAAAAAAAAAATAAACTTGGAGAAAATAGAATAGGATTATTCTTCTTTTAACTCTATTAAACTTGAAGTAAGAAACATGTCTGCACTAAAAATTCAGATAATTGTTAAATTCATCTTTAATGTTGTTGTTTTTTTTTAAATTTATTTATTGATATTTAAATTGATATATGTAAACTGTATTACAATAATACAGAAGTAAATAGGATAAGTGTTCATAATGACACGAGGATGACAAGTAGAGAAACTACCCACTGGTAGTAAAGTTCAACTAAGAAGGTCACGTGGCCATCATCTTTTCAAACGCCTCGGAGGATTATCGGGAGTTGACGAGAAAGCTAGGTTTGAAACTAGAGGGTTTGAGAGGGAATGAAGTTTGTTATGAAAGGATAGATACCGGGTTCGGGCCAAATCAGCCACAAAAGGGACATTAAGGTCGTTATGGATGACTTTATTCTTAACAAAATAAGGAGCATTGAGAATTTTACGAAGGATTTTGGATTGTAAGGATTGAATACGAGAGGAATTCGATGGCTTAGTGGAGCCCCAAAGCTCTACTCCGTAAGTCCATATAGGTCTTATGATGGTCATGTAGATGAGTCTTTTGTAGTTAATCTTAGAGCGTTTGTCTAATAAGTTTTGAAGTAGCCTGAAACGTCAAGCGGTTTCTTGTCTTTTCAGTCTTGTATGAGGATTCCAGGTAAATCGTTTGTCGAGGTGCAACCCTAAGTATCGGATCTGTTCTACAGGCACCAGTGGGATATTATTAAAGGACACTGAAGGGTAGGAAGTCATTGGTTTACGACATAAGTTAAAAGTGATTTGATGCGATTTTCGAGAATTTATTTTTATTTATTTATTTTATTTTATTGTCCAGTATAGACACCATTTTTCAAGATCAGTGATATGGGATTGGAGGCTTTGGGATGCAATGTTGGCTGACAATACACATGTATCATCAACATGCATAGTAAGGATAGTATTAGGATGGGTCGGGACATCAGCTGTTTTACATAGGGTAGAGGATCGGACCGAGGATGCTGCCATGAGGTACACCTGCAGATCGAGGAAAGAGGTTAAATAGAAATTTGAATTTTTCAAGACTCTATATGGCTAACAAATTATTCATTAGATAATAGTTATGACACTATGATCATGAATAAATGCTTAATATTCGTATTAATTTAATAAATTTCTTTAAAATAATGTTTATTATTTTATTCTACCTACAGCATTTACAGAAATACTAGATCTTAGTTATGAATCTACTGGTAAAACTAATTTTTTTCTGTTGTTTTTTCAGGTTGGTGTTAAAATTTAGTCTTTCTGTTGTATCACGTGAGTATTAATTTAATTAATTGTTGTATTGCGAATCCATAACTGTCAACAACAGTCGAGCGTTCTTGAATATATTACTAAATAATAAAAAATGAAATATTTTCTCATATTATATATATATATATATATATATATATATATATATATATATATATATATATATATTAGTTTTAACACAGGTTAAAAAATACTATAGAGTATTTAGTATTGAGAGAATTATTTTTTCCCGGGATAATGAAACATTATCTCTTCCTACCAGAAATGACTTCGGCCATCGATCTGCATAAAATAACTAAAATTGCTGTTTCTACACGCTCATGATATTTATTATTGACATGGACGACATATAACTAACAGTACTAATTCTACTCGACTTTTTAAAAGCTTTCGAATCGCTGAACCATTCCATCCTTTTCTCTAAACTAAAATCTCTTTCCTTTTCCAACAGTTCCATACTCTGGGTCCAAGTTTTCCTCTCGTATAGGACTCAAGCAGTCTCCATCCCTAATCAAGCCCTATCCTCTTTCCTACCGCTGAACACAGGGGTGGCACAGGGTTCTAATATTTCCCCACTTTTCAACTGTTACATCAATGACCTTCCCAAATCAATCCTCCACTGTTCCCACCATTTCTACGCCGACGATTCCCAGATCTATTTGTCCTTTCCTCCATCTGAGATAATAGCTGCATTTGCCAATATTCAAGGGTACCTAGATAGGATCAGTGCCTGGGCAAACTTGAATAAACTGTCGCTGAATGCTGCGAAAACTCAGGCCATCCTAATTGGTTCCAACACCCTTCTTAAATATATCAACTCACTTCCCCGATTAACCTTAAATGATCACCCTACTAAGGCACTGAAGGAACTGAAGGCCTCAGTGAAACCTCGGAATCATTTTCTACCAATCCCTCTCATGGAAACCCCACGTTGCCCAAATTTCCCGTCGAGCAATAAGCACTCTAAAGTTATTCCACCGTTCCAGGCATCTTCTAACACTACCTATCCGTAAGCTCCTGATAACTTCTTTTATCTTTCCATACGTTGACTATGGTTGTGTGGCATATGGTGGCCTCTCGAAAAGGATCGAGGAGAGGTTGAGGCGGATTATGAACTGTTCGCTTCGATTTGTCTTCGATGCCCCGAAAAGGTCTCATGTGTCTCGCCGTTACGTTGAGTTAAAGTAGCTTCTATTTCCGTAGACTCTATTTCCTTGGTTCATACTTATATCAAACTATCAACTCACAACATCCATCTTATATCTATAATCTCCTACAATTCAAATCCTCTATCCAATCCCAGGGCACAAGATCTCGCCCTTCCGATCTTTATATCCGTTCCCATAGAAAGAAAGCTTTTGAGTGTTACATTCTCGCCCGTTCTATCTCTCTTAGGAACTCACTCCTATTCGATATCCGTCATGCGTCTTCTTTAACCTCATTTAAATCCAAACTTTTCCTATATCTTGTAAATTCCCAATCAGATGCTTTATAATCAATAAATAATTTATAGATATATTCAACTTGATCGATTGATTAACTATTGTAAATATTCCTCTCTCATAATGATATAATTTTTTTGTTATTAGAGGCTATCATGTATTCACTTATTTTTCCATAAGCCTATTTCTCTTTATTGAAAATTTGTCTGTTTTTTTATTTTAATTTTGTATTACATTTTCTGATTATCTACGAAAACACACCTGTTTAGTTATTTACTTTCAAGTTATTATGTAAATATTGTTTTATTCTGATATAGCCCTTTGGCCAGAGAAATATTTACTTAAATGTGTTCATCTCTGTTATTCTAAAGGGACCTGATACCAGAATAAAATTATTTTTCTATTCTATTCTATTATATTAATTCAATTGTACGAGTTAATTAATTAAGGGTGCTAATAATTAATGATAAACTGAGTTACAGTAATTCGGTCTTATCGATCTCGTTGTATCATCCATCATGTTGCACTTTTAAAATTTCAAATAAAAAATAATTTAAAACAAATGAATATACCAAAAAAAAATAAGCGTATGTCATTTTCTCTCATTTTTACATCATGTCAGCTCTTAGTCCATTTTTATTTATACCCTTATTACTAATTTATACTGCTATGTATTGATGCAGGCGGCACCATGAAAGGGATGCTGAGGGGGGAAAATGTGTCATGTCGGGACACATGAAAGGGAATATGTTTGGGACAATGAACAGACCCTTGGTCCCCTTATGGTTTTATGGTCCAAGATAGTGGAGAAGGAAGGAGAGGGGGAGAGAAGAAAACTCTTAAAATAGGAGAGAGACGCACGGCAGGAAGGTACTAGGGAGACGAAGATGGAACAGGAAGGAGGTACTCTGGAGATGTACAGCAAGGAGGAGAGACCTGGCAGAAGATAGAGAATCCCAGAGGCAGCACGGCGAAGAGCGACCAGCAACCCAATCTACCCCTGTCCACAGATAAGTTTAGTTTATTTTCTGTAATGTATTTTATGGCAATCCTATTTATATATATTATTAAAATCTGAATCATTAACCTTGTTGAAATTAAATGAATAAACGATCCTTATTGTAATTCTTGTGATGCTCACAGACCCCACATAGCATTATAAATGGCATCCAGCTTGTGGGGAACTTACTATCCAATTTACTTATTAGAATTTGTTTGATTATTTATCTTTATTAACTTTATGTTCTCAATGGTTTTAAAATCAAATTGGTTTAATGATTCAGATTAATAGATTGAATTTTTTGTTTCTTAACTTTTTCTAGTGACATAATTATAGTTGATTGTTCTTATTATTTTATTTCCACGTGGGGTGATTCGAACTTTTAAATTAAAAATGGAGTCTACTTTATTGAATTTGTTAAAAAAAATGAGGGAAGACAATAAGAAAGAGTTCAAGGAATTCAGGGAAAACATCGAAAAAAAGATGGATAATGTGGTGAAAGAAATGGATGCAAGAACAAACAAAAGGATAGAGGGTATGGATAAGAACACGGACAGGGTAGAAGGAATAAAGAAGAAGGAAATAAACCAAGAAGAGGTAGTAATCAATAAAGAAAATTGCTCTTTTGAGGGACCTATTAGTAATTATGACGATCCAAGAGACTTTAAGATTAATTTAATGAAGGGTAACCTTGCTGATGCTGAAGTACCTCCATCTAGCAGACTAATAAGTGAAAATACAAACTTTAACAATCATATATTGTCAAGAAACGAAGAAATGCCAATAGAAGGCCAATGTGGAATAGGAGACACTTCGATTGAAGAAGATTTCAAAGAGAACAGCCCTAATTCTGGATATGATCGTGAAGTACTCACGGATATAGCTTCCAAGGACAATAATAATGATTTGGTAAATAATAGTTTGGTTTCGACATGTAAAGTAGAAATGCCAGATGTCCAATGTGAAATAGGGAACACTTCGGTGGAAGAAGATCTCAAAGAGGACAGTCCTAAACCTAGAAATAATATTGAAATGATCGCCGATATAAATTTGTATGGAGAAACTTTTAAGGAATTTGTGTCTTTACATGAAACAATAAAAAGAGTAGAACGAGGTGAAAATATTGCACTGACGGTTTATAAACCCAAGGAATTTTTAAACACAGAAGTTTTAAAGTTTAAGTCGCCACATCTAGCTAAGAGCCAAGGAAAAAATCAAGGAACAATGGTAAAAGTGGAGAAAATGTATCGATTAGATCTCATTTTGTGGTTTGTACCACAAGTAAAACAATTAGCTGCAACTAGTGTACACTGCACTTTCAATCAGAAAAAATGGTATGGAATATATAATCATGGTATGGAAAATATAAAGAAAGTAAATATAAACATTTTAATAATGGTTGGGCTAAACATGAAGAATGATATGGGAATACAAAATATTCTCTATGGGACTGCAGATATCCGAAATTACCTCAGGGGCCAAGTGAAAAAAAAAAGGTTTTAATATGTACCGCCGGATGGAATATTGTTTAACGAAATGGAATGTCTCTTGATTTTAGATGACTTTTGATGACTTAGATATTGGTTAAAAGAGTAGTTGATTATTTGTAAATGACAGAACGATTTGAAAATTGTATGTAAATAAGAATAGTCAACTGTTTGTAAATAATATTAATAGTATTAGAAATTGTTGTAATAATAGTGTATAAAGTTTAAATATTTTTACCATTACTAATGGACGCCATAAAATGCAAGACCATTGAAATATGTAAAAGAGTTTAGGGCGAGCAGGTAGAACTTATATGGGTCACACTCACACGTGCATAGGCGGCATGTGCCTCTACAAATGGTAATGTGGTTCAAAGGAACCCGCTGTACAATTGGTGAAATATGTTTGCCAAGGGTAGTGGACATTATCAGGTACCATAAGGGTACACTTGCTAGGTACCCAATATTGAAGGCAAAAGAGGCCGAACTAGCAATAAAATAAGATAAGATTCAAACCTTTTTATATAGTTGATATTTTTTGTTACATTATAACTATTGTTTTATGTATTATCAATATTAATCTTAATCATGTATACAAATTATAATATTATAGTAAAGGTAAAAATAGTCATAAAAGTAAAAGTAATTGTCAGAAAGATAGAGGTAACCCGTTTATGAAATGAGTAAATAATAATATTGAGACGTGTTTAGACGCAGGACACTAGGTTTAGCCTGCGCTATGCAACTCATTTAATAAAACTAGTGGTATTATTGTTCATGTAAAGTTATTAGGTATTCCCCTTGTTATCCAGTTTAACCATCAACTTAGATATTGAAACAATTAATTAAAATAGACCATTTGAAGAACAAGCGTTTGTACTCTGTTACGGTAAGATCTAATATTGAAATATGTATAGTAAAAACAAGTGTGACACGTAATATCACTTAAGAATATTTTAACCCATTTTATCATGTACAATTATAAATTCTAGTTCATTACCGATGTATATAACAAAACTCTGTAAGTTAAGTATTGTAAAATATATAACAATAAGTAAACTTGTAAAGATCTTCTAAAAAATTATTTGTAAATAATTACATAATTGTAAAGATGTAAGGTATTGCCATAAAACTATATATATCCTTTGAAAAATTTGAACACTTTAATATTTAGAAAAGAAAAGAAGTTTCTCCTTGTTTAACCTCTTTTCTTTTTTCCCGGAAACCCAGGGATAATGCTATGTATTGATGCAGGCGGCACCATGAAAGGGATGCTGAGGGGGGAAAATGTGTCATGTCGGGACACATGAAAGGGAATATGTTTGGGACAATGAACAGACCCTTGGTCCCCTTATGGTTTTATGGTCCAAGATAGTGGAGAAGGAAGGAGAGGGGGAGAGAAGAAAACTCTTGAAATAGGAGGCTGAGGAAGGGACTCGGGAGAGAGACGCACAGCAGGAAGGTACTCGGGAGACGAGGCCGGAAGGAAGAAGACGGATACCCCGAGAGAGAAGAGCGGCCGAACGAAGCGGGCGGAGATGGAAGGAAGAAGACCGACCTGTAACCCAATCTACCCCTGTCCACAGATAAGTTTAGTTTAGTTCCTGTAATGTATTTTATGGCAATCCTATTTATAAATATTATTAAAATCTGAATCATTAACCTTGTTGAAATTAAATGAATAAACGATCCTTATTGTAATTCTTTTGATGCTTACATACCAGATACACTATTTAGTTATAAATAATATATTGAAGGTAGAATAGATAAGTAAATTGGTAAACACAAGAATAGACCTTTGGAAAGGAACCCAATTAAGATTAAGGAATATAAATAATAATTTGTGTACTCATGATAAATGAGACTCTGGCATCCCAAATATCAATATATATATTCAACATATATTTAAGAGTAGAAACATAGCAATAGTTAATTCACTTCTACGTTAATTCGTTTGTAATATATTTAAACATAGCGTTACCAGTAAATTATTAAAAATATTTGGTATATACTCCATCACCTCTTATAAAATGCCTCAGTTATTACACGAAAACGAAACGATGGTAACGGTTTTACTAATTACCGAACAAATGTATCTGTCTTTGATTTAATATCAACCCTGAAACTCACAGTACGTTTTATGGAAGATTACTTGAAAAAACCTTAACTCTTTCTCTTATAAGAGATTTAATACATTTTTTCGATATATTTCGTTTGCATCTCTGTCCTTCTACGTGTCCCCTATAATAACTGTCTAATTTTTTTTTCTCTAAAAACGCCCATTTTATTCCCATGATCAATCCTAATGTTTATAACATAGGAATTATTATTATTTAACCCAAATCATTTTCGAAAATAGAATATTCATTGCTTAGAATATTTGGTCCAAACAAGATAAATCCATGGGAGAATTTAGCGGGCTACACATCGCGGGATTACGGAATAAATTGAATGCAAATTGATGCAATTGAAACGTAGCGGTAGTAGATGATTTATACGCGGTGAGGCTAGGCACATTTCCAAGCCGACAACATTTTTGATTAAAATTTAAAATAAAATTATAATTTTATATATAAAACTTTTTTTAAGAATTACAAAAAATCTGAATTACATAAACAGAGCAAATATAAATAAAAACAATTGTATGCTTAAATTACAGTTTTCATGATAATTCCATTTCGATTCCATGGAAACATTAATTTTTGTTATATAATATAAAAGTAAAAATTGCTTTAATTAAGCAATTTCTCAATTTACGATTATCTCTCTGTTGTCTAATTTGGCATTATATGTTAGATAGTATTTCATTTAAATCCTTGAATTTCCCATCGGTATATCATATATTACTACTATTATAATTAATAGTATAATTCCTACTATTATTATTTTTATACTTATATAATATTATTTTATACTTATATTATATTTACTATTATAATTATTAGTATAATTCCTAAGATTTGTTTTCTATATGGGAAAATATGTTCCCTCCTTTCTCCTTCGGATATTTCTTAACAATTTTTATACTTTACGTCTATCCGTTTGTTAATGTTTTTAACAATGAGAGACAATTAATTACCTCATTAAACTTAAATTATAGGAACTTAATAGAAGCCATGTTAAATTTTGGCTTTTAGGTGCCAACTTATATCAAACTAATATTATTTATGATAATAGTTTGCTAGGGAGGAGGGTAGATAGTGTGTAGAGTATTGAGTTGCAATCTTAAGTTCCCGGTTTCGAATCCAGCTGAGACAGATAAATGACTCTATTTATTTATTTATATATATATATATATATATATATATATATATATATATATATATATGTAAAAATTATGTCAAATTAAAGAGCATGCAACTCGAAGTTTAGTTCTTAAAATAATAGTTTAATAAAGTGAGTAAATAAAAGTAAATAAAACAAACTAAAAAAACTACTACTATAACCAAGTATAGACTTGGTAAATGGTAGAATCTGTACTGTTTCCAGAACAACGGTTGTGCAGGGAGGCCATTTGTACGAAATCACACTCAACTGTTAGGTTTCCCCCAATAAAGGGTACCTACTATATAGGGGCTGGATGAGCCTCAGGAGGGTCTCCAGATCAAGGATGACGAAGGAACGACGATGAAGGATCAAGGATATTTTTAATCACAAATCACAAAAAAATGTTAAAATCGACGAGCTATCTAAGTTATCAATCTTCTAATTTGTAATAATTGGGATATAAGCTAGGTGGATTTTTTATTTGGGTCATATATTAATAATTCAAATATTGTATAATAACCATAATATTGTAATATTTGTATTAATCCACGTTTATTACCTTAATTATGTTTTTCAAAGGTTTGTGTAAAATACTGAATGAATTCTTCATAATGAGCAGATGAGGTTTGGGACTTTAAGTCACAGGTGGTCTGGACACTATGCACGTTTAAGAGTTAATATGAGATGAAAGTTCTGGTAGATGCTGTTCCTAACAGATTTTTAAAGATAAATAAATACTTTATACATGAAATATATAAATATTATTTATAGTAATATACTAAGATAAGGTGTGAGGTAGCTTAGTGGGTTGAGTGCTGAGTTACTATGCTGAAGATTCAAATCCGTCTGTGGCAGACACTCATTGGGCTCACCCAGCATCTCGGACAAATCACGTCCCTGGACAACCGTTGCCCTAGACAGTCTGTATAATGTGCTGAACCTAATATCCTTCAATACCTATAGTGGTACAGGTATATAATACATATAAGATACAGTCGAGATTATTGTAGTTGATGTGTTTAGACGAAAATGTAGGGTACCGTGTTTTAAGTAGGCCTATATTCATTTGCCGATACTAGCAACAATTTGAGTGCTAATAAAGTATTGACTGCATCGTCATCGAATGATCAGACGAAAAGGTTAACTCCCGTTTGTTTGATCGGCAGCACTGATTATTATAATCGTATTTATTAAGAATCATGGAAGATACGCTATTTCAGTTAATTAGGGATTCGGTGTTTTGAATTGTATTAATTAATGAAATAATCCTTTATTAAAACTTTTACTTATACCCTCCTTTTCCTTACTCATCCAGTAAGTGGCTTTAGTGAGCTAATGATAACATCTGTCTCGTTTTCTTGGCCGTTAAAGTTCAGCTATTGATGCAGTTCACCAATTCAGTTCGGTTGCCTGATTCCAGTTCTATCCTCGCGGTATTCTCTGGCCCTCAGTAGTAATTATGTTTGCACTAAGTAGTGGCTTTATCCGGATTAGAGTGCTACTCTTCAGAGAGAGTAAAGTGCTCCAGTAGAGGATTAGATACTTATTTATACCCCTTCAATAACTGGTATCGTTCGATAACCAATGAAGTTTATTAGAAATAGGAAATTTCATTTGAAAAATAAAACTATTTTTGAATTATCAAGAAAAACATATATATTTTTTATGTTTTTACGTTTTAGTGGTTTATCTATTGTCTTGTGGTTCTGGGATACAATCCTCCTTTTATTTATTTAGTTACACAGCTAACCACGAGAAAATAAAAAAAATCCTGTACCACTACCATCTGTGAAGGGTCTGGGGTTCAGTACTATGTAGAGAATGTATTGTTTCTTGGACAACGGTTGTGCAGGGAGGTGTTTGTCTTAGATCACGCTCAAACGTCTTATTTTTCCCTTTGTTTTGGGTACCCACTTCATAGAGGCTGGGTGAGCTCCAGGAGGGTCCTAGATCCCATAGGATCCATCTCCGATAGCAAACAGATTAAATAAGAGTCTTTTAGCGAAAAGGATAGGGATCCAGGACCATCGGCATGGTAGCTCATTACTCCAACACTGATCCACACACCTAGCTTTCCACTAAACTAATTAATCTTTCAATATCTTGTACGATCGACTAGAAAATATATTTTATAATATGCATTTAAAAATCTGCTTTAGACCTGGACGAAGTTGAAGAGAAACATTTGAGGCTTTTGGAGACAGTATTTTGTCTTTTTGTCTTTTGGTTAGCGCCTCTCCAAGTCTTCCACCTCCCAAAGGCCAAAAATAAGGAAGGATGAGCAAGTCAAAAATCAAATGCATGCCAATTTCTTTTCTTTTTTTTTAGCCAAGAAATCATTCACAAAGAGTTTGTGACTCCAGTTCAAATGGTTAATCAATATGGAAATATATAGAATATAGAATAGTTATCAAGATACTTCCAAACAAAGTTCATATGCGTGTGAGACTTAACCATCAAAAACATGTGGGTGTTGCTACACAACGCTCCTTGAAACAATGCATTTTCTATTAAAGAATTATCGTCCAGTAAAAATATTTCGTTGGCCCCTCAGCCTCCTTATTCACCTGAGTCCATGTAACTTTTTTCTGTTCTCAAGATTGAAAAATGACATTTTGGAACATTAAAGAATGTTGAAAGTATCCGAGTTCTAGCACTTCTGTGAAGAATGGAACAATTGTCTCCTGCGCTATGTGGCTTCACAAGGTAGTCAATTAAGAAAGAGACAATGTGGCTTTGTAATTTTATTTCCATAAAAAAAAAAATTGAAAAACTTACCTCATTACTTAATGTACCCAGCTCGTAAATATTTATAAAGGAGATAAATAAAAAATAACAATCAAAACATCGAGAAAAACATTCTGCCGAAACAGGGAAAAAGAAAGATATATTATTTTCCAGTAGATCGGGCAGAAAGCCTGGATGAAAAATAGTATTTTAGCTCGGTGAAAGGATTCATCAGTTGGGACCTGGAACGGTAGCTCAGCGGCCGAGGGATAAAAAATGGCCAAATTAAAAAAATAAAAAATTAGCTTTCCATTCTCTCTATTCTTTCGTAGGTGTAATACGGTTTCCAATGCCCCGTCAGATGTTACTTTTACTGAATAATCAGAAACAACCTATAATACATAATAATACAGCTACAACCCATGAACGGTCTGGGGTTTAGTACATGGTAGAGACTGTACTGTTTCTTGGACAACGGTTGCGCTAGGAGGTGATTTATCCTAGATCACGCCCAAGCTCCATATTTCCCTCCTTATTTTGGGTACCCACTTTATAAAGGCTGGGTGAGCCCTTGAAGAATAAGGCTCATCAACAATGTTTTTTTCACCATAATTTATGGAAGCAGGGTAACTCTATGTTTAGAGTGCTTCGTTGCTATACTTAAGGTCCCGGAATCAAATCCAACTGTGGCAGATACATTATTTAATCTGTTAAAAGCGATGGATGAATCCTGAGGGATTTACAAAATCTCCTGGGGCTCACCTAGCCTCTAAAATGGGTTTACTTAAATTGAGGAAAATCCTCGCAGTTGAGCGTGATATTGGATCAATCACAAATCACCTCCCTGCACCTGCTCTTTACCATGTTTTCCACTTTTTGATATATTAGAATTATTTATGGTTTCAACAAACTGAAATGGTCCGTTAAAAATCCTTCTAGTCAATTCTTTTTTCTCTAATTAATTTATTATTATTACTAGATTAAGTTCTAAAAAATCCACCGACCAGAAGTTAGTTCGACTTTTTGGTGTTTTGTAGCAATGTTTCTTGTATCATTAAAACTATTTATACCACGTTTTCCTTTGTATCTATTTGGGTCATGAATATCAAGGTATTGACCAAGTAAATAGTCTGGAAAATCTTTCTGAATAATTTAAGTATTCTACGGAACTTATCTATTTAATATTTATTGTTCTTATGATGGTGGTAATTTTTAAATATTTTAATTTTGAAGAGAAAAGATTTGTCCAGGCCGGGATTCGAAGCGCGGTGCTTTAACCAACTGAGCTAACCTGGCTCGTAACACGGCCAGACAAATCCTTTCTCTTCACCGATCCTATATCCCCGTGTTCTCGCAATTTTTGCGATGCATACAAGGGGAAGGAATTCCTAAACTGGTCCAGGTGGACCTCCAGGGGTCCACGGGAGACTCGAAGGGGGTCTACGTTGGTGTGAAATAAAAATGGGAGTTCACAATTCGTAAGCGGGGGTCCACAAAAATGTAACTGCTTTCGATAGTGAAGAACTAAAATGTTGGCTTGACTTCACCTATCAATGCAGGCAGACAATATTTTCAGAATTTCAGCTACTGTTAGTTGTAAAAACTTGCACCATATTCAGTACAACGTGTCGAGACTTGCAAAGGGACGAAATACGACCTGTGGTGTGTGTGCTTGCAATCTCGTAAGAACTTGTTTGATTTTTCACGAATATAAATACGAATGCCAAGGATAAACGTTACTCATTTGTTTCTGGAATTTCGAAAAGAAAAGTGAAGTAAATTGAATCGATGTTAGTGTTTGCCAGTGTCGGAAAAAGTAAGTATTTACCTGCCTATTTGTTATACATACTTTTATTTTATGTTGTAATAAGTATATTTAGATCTAATCTTCACATTTTTTGCCGAGTTTGGTAGAAGTGTACCTAGCTGCAGGGGGTCCACTGGAACCAGCTAAATTTTGAAAGTGGTCTATAAGAAAAAAAAGGCAGGGAACCTCTGATCTATACAACTTCATAAATACATGCTTTTTTCATCAGTCGCACGGTTGAAGCACTTCAGAGCTTTTGAATATTTGGATAATCCTACCTACTGCCTAAGACGTGATTTCACCTTCGGTTGTTTAGTGCTCTTCAAGTGTGTTATAAAATGGTTTAGTTCAGTAATAATAAATTGTATTTCGGTCTGTAAGTAATTAAAATGCAATGTGAGGACCTATATATTGAAAGAGAAGTTTTAAGGTATCAGAGGTCAGATCAATGAGGAGTGAAGGAAGTCATGGTATGTTCAACAATTTTTAAATCATTTAGTTATTATTTTTTAAGGGACGTTTCTGGACATAATTTTTATCTTAATAACATATTTGTAGAAGTTGATATAATTATTAACGAATAAATCGGGGAAATGATCCTCCAATCTCTCGTCTCTGGAGTCACTCAGGCAAAGAGAATTAAGATGTTTTCCTGTAGGGACTGGTTGTTGATAACGAACTTGAGCATGGACTGTCACAGTTGTTCGACTCCAAGGGGATCGGAGAGGATGTGGACCAAGCTGTTTGGATGAAAACTTTGTTGCTGTTGACCAAGACGTTAATTGATTAATTGGATAACCCCAATGTGTCTTCACGTAAATATTTCATCTGCGTACTTGTGATTCTTTGTCTCAAAAGGGAAGTAAAAGAAGCAAAAATTATATCTCGACTTTGCCTTTGAATATTATATATGATGCAATACATAAGGTCATCGATTTTTTTTCCAAAACCCCTATTGTTGGCTTCACTGCCGAAGCAATGATCACAGAGAAAAGCCAGATCCTTTGATATGAATAATATTTAATTGAAATAAAATGTGATGCCACTCCGAGATCGTTATATTTGAGACATAGTAATTCTGATCATTAATGAATTAGAGTCTGCATGTTGAGTTGCCCGCTTCTTGCCTATAACTGCCCTGTCAATGAACCTTACTTTATTTATTTAGATATACTATACATTAAGATATATATACTATATATAGATTAACGTTCCAAATAAATTCACTTATAGCAGTTTATTTTAGGCATCAATAGGAGGAAACTAGCACCAGTATAACACCAGTGTGGGTTACGTCATTTCTTTTCCCATAAGAGTTTAAAAGATAATATAGAAAATTAATACATAGCCTTCAACAGATAGGAAAGCGTGAACATTTTTGACTGTATGAATACTCATAAGCTGTCATGTCCGGTAATTGGTTTTTATTTTCCTAAACTCTTAAGGTAATCCCCTTCTATAATGGTGAGCATCCCTCCTTAGAGGTGGCAAATGAATGAGTTCATTCCTTTTGTGTTGCCACCCTTTTCAGGTTTCTTGGAATACAACAGTCATCTTTATAGAGGTTGATATGTAATGCTTGTACCACAATGGTTTCAATGAACTTTTTTTAAGTATAGAATCATATTGAGAATAGGGTGCAGTATAGGTTCACTGTACAGCGACTTGTTTTAGGTAGTACAAGTATATTTTAGAATAGTATATAAAAATAATTTTATTCTGGGACCAGGCTCCTTAAGAATAACATATGTGTATGAGTAGAGAGCATCTGTGTGGGAATTAACAATAAAAAGAAATAAGCTGAGAGAAAAATAACAAATAAATAAAAGCACCTAACAATATAAAAATTAATATCAACATGAGTGAAGAATATTTATAGTAATTCATCGACCAAATCCGATAAATAATAGCTATTAATTATTACTAATTAAAGAGCGTCTGATTGGGAATTTAGGAGATGTAGAAAAAGATTGAATTTGCATGTGGATGAGGAAGGCGCAAGTCAGATTTCAGGTGGGAGTGAGTTACAAAGTGTGGTGGAACGAGCGAGAATGGAATGCTCAAATGTTTTGGATCTGTGGAGGAAAGGTAGGATGTTAGTATGTTTGTACAAAGGTAGGAAAGGCGAGATCTTGGGCCCTGGGATTGGATAGAGGATTTGAACTGTAGGAGACTACAGATGTAAGAGGGACGTCGTGAGTTTGTGGTATGGTATAAGAATGAGCCTAGGAAATAATCTAAGGATGGAGAGGAAAAGCCACTTCAACTCATCCATCATACAGGTGAGACACATGAGACCTCCTTGGGGAATGGAAGACAAACCCTAGAGAGCAACATACCTTCCAGGAGTCCAAAGAATCAGCATTACTGTACTTCTCCTGATTTCAGTATGTCAAATGTGTTAAGCTGGTCAACAAGTTGCTACTTCAATTAAGGTATTTTCTTAAAAATTGTGTCACCCCATGGTTTCCCCTACACAATCTCTAGGATTCTACTGTCGAGCTTCTGAATGATGATTAGAAATCTCATTTTATAGGTGTTTTTATTAATTTCGAACGCCAATCAATTTTACTTTAATTGATTAATTCTTTTTCTATAACTGATCAAAGGAAAATTTATCACGAGCCGGAAAGACTAGAAGTGACTAAATTTAATCACGAAACACTATTTTAAAATTTATAATTTTAATTATAAAAAAATAATTATTATTTTGTAGAGGTATGGTACAAGTCCTCCATAGGGTTGTGCAGTTCTTTAACTAGCCTTTATAGAAGGTGATAATGCGTAAATAAGGATGTGCACATCCAGGTTTATTATCTAAGTTAATGAAGAGCCAGTTAACCAAATTATAGTGGTTGGGTGATCATTAGGAGGGTGCCCTAAGTTAAGTGTCTTATCCACTTACTTTACCCTGCTCCTCAGGTTTAACTTTACTTCTGTTTTACTAACTTGTAAAAAGATAAATAATAGTATGATGGCCGAAGAATGCCATGGAATAGTTTTAGGACGAGGTTCCCTATGTTGGGCTTCAGCTTAGAGATTAAAATTATTCCAGAAATGCTAAAGTAGTCCTTGTCTAAACTTACTTATCCAAACTTGTCTAAAGTCTCTTTTACTTAAATTCCCTTGTGTTAAGCGTTGGGCATACAGGCAGTAGGATAGCGATTATGTAAGTTCGATGATTTAGGAACTAGGTAGAGCAAAGAATGGTCCGAGAAGCCTGATTGAGGCCATTAAATCCATATATTAAGATCCAAAAGGAATAATCAGACTGAATGGACTGGAATCTGGCTATTTTAGCATAGATAAGGGGGTCAAACAAGGTGACAGTTTAAGCCCTTTGCTATTCACATTATACATGGATGAAATAGCTGCAATCTGGAAAAGGCGAACAGAAAGGACTTTTCTGGGGTGAAGGAATCTACTGCCAGTTGTAGTTCAGCTTCTTTTGTATGCGGATGATATTGTTATAATTGCGGATTCCGTGGATAAATTGCAGCAGGCGGTTGATGAATGGAACGAAGAGCTCCGCAGGAAGGGCATGATCATCAGTACAAGCAAGAGCAAGATTTGAAGGATACAGGAAGATGCTCAGGTGTACTGCAAAGGAGAGTTGATGGAAGTAGTTTCTGATTTCACCTACCTTGTTACTGTTATGGATAGGTCTGGAAGGTGAATTCAGATATTCTGAAGAGGATAAGCAAGGTAAACGCTATATACAACCAGATCTGCAATACGGTAATCGAGAAGATAGAAGTGAGCAGAGGCGTGAAACTACACATATTTAAGGCAGTGCACATCCCTGTACTCCTATGTGGGGCTGAAAAATGGGTGCTGATGGACAAACTGGAGAGAAAAGTCACTGCTACAGAAATGAGGTTTCTCATCAGGATCGCAGGGTGAACGAGATATGACTGCATTCGCAATGAGAGAATCAGGGAGGAGTGGGGGAACCCCCGATGAAGGATGTCCTTGAGACTCGGCAGCTTAAATGGTTTGGACATGTCGTAAGAATGGAGGATCACAGGGATCCATTGAAGTCTATGGACTATGTCCCCGATGGTAGAAGACCCGGTGGCAGACCGAGAATGTTGTACCTCGAATACGTCTACCGTCTGGGTAAAAAAAGAAACAAGAATATACGCCAAGCCAGAAATCTTGCATGTAACAGGGAAAGTTGGAAATCCTGGTTAGAAGCTCTCCTATGCTGAAAAGCACTAAAGGGTGATGCAAAAGAAGAAGAAGAAGATTTAGGAACTGGATCTAGGAAGAACTCCTAGATATGCCTTGTAGGTAAGTAAGAATCTCAGTTTGAACCTTCCAATGTCTGAAAATGTATTGTAGCAAACAGGGGATTGGTAAGCAAAAACAATTAATAGTGGGCAACTTGCCTACTATGCCCAAGATCGCTAATACACGTAGTTCGTAGCCCGGCAGGTGGCAGGAGGATTTTTTAAAAGGGAAAAAAATCCTAGGTTATGTCGTCCTTTGGAAGGGACGTAAAATGCGGATCCCGATCCTATACGATGTCAGGTACTCGTTAAAAATCCTAATCAAAGCTGGATAGGCAAAATTTAGTTTATGTAAATTATCAATAATAGTTAATAAATAAAATTCAGTTACTTTAAATGAACAATTAATACTTAAATAAAAATTTAATAAAATGATTAAACTGAATTTAAGATAATTCATTACGATACTAATATTAATTATGCACCAATTATAACAATGAATATTTAAAATCTGTTAAAGGTTTTCATGCTTAACTAGTAGGTTACATTATCATCTCGCATATATAATATTGCTGTTTGTAAAAGTATTTTAAATATACATAACTACTTTCTCACACCATTTTAATGTATTAATAAATGAATATTGGAGCAACAGGGTATTATTACACCAAGTTCTCAATCTTCAAGAAAAGTGCAACCTCATTGGATTCCACGAAATGTTAGGTCTTCTTTCTCTCTTACAGTTCCCCACCTTCTGTAGATTTAAGAACATAAAGAGAATGGTAATTTCTAGAGAACTCCCTTATATTGACTCCCCTTTTTCTTACAGGAAGGAGGGAATGATCAAAGAACTCTTTTTTATTTCGCATAAAACCTCTTGGGCGTAATACATTCGTATTTAGGGACTCAAAGAATATCCCATTACACGTCGGACTCGCAAGAAATTACTCATAATTGATCAAGGGAAAAATAAGGGTGAGGTAAATCGTTTATATGTTATAATGTAGAATTATTTTATTTTTTATAGAACGGTCTTCTATCTTATCTTTTCATTTTATAAAGGGCAATTTTTTTTTTTAAATTGTTAAAAACCCATGGTTTTATTTTTTTTATATTAAAATAAATTTCTATCTGCAGATATTACCCCATTTTTCTGGAATGGCTGCCTCGAAGTTATTGTTGCGTTATTTCCTCCCCATCTTGTCTCAACTAAACTTTTTGATAACTTCAAGAAGGGTTTTATTTTTCTCTTCACATTTCTGCGGAATTAATCTCTGAGAATTTCTACTTGCTTATACAGATATATAAAATAAAATAAAGATAAAAAAAAGCAGTAAACGTGCAATGTCGGATATTACTGTTTTTATTTTAGTACTAGTAACTTCAGTAAAAATCCAGTTTATTTTATACTTTAAAAACAAATTAATTTTATCATTTTTCATCCATTGCTCAATACCTTGTTAACTACTTACTGCACGAAAATGTCATATCTTTTATAGAATAAAAAGTGCAATAGTATATATATCATAAATTTGTCAAATCGTGTTTTGACTATTTAAAACCAACAATACTTCAATAAATGTATATTATTGAAGTATTGTTGGTTTTAAATACTTATATATATATATATATATACATATATACATAATGGAGTCGTTCGTTCTTTTAGGTTTTAATTTCTTGTAATCAACTATATTTTTTTTTTTTTATTTCTTAAAACTAGGAAAAAAACTAAAATATACTGACGATTCGAATTACCTACCATGCCTAAAAAAAATCTATGATGCATAAGTTGGAATATTTTTCATTTTTGAAATAGCCATAGATTCATATTTTATTATTACATTATTATTGCAGTTTTGACACAATTTTTCAAGGTCAGTGATATGAGATTGAAGAGTATGGGAGTATGTAAATTATCATTTTTGCGTTAACTTCTTTTTATTACCGCATGTATATATTTATTTATACATTTAGTTATTTTAGTTTGTTTATATCATTGTCTTTTTATTATTTTTATTATGGAATGATTGTAAACTATATAGCACTATTACTTATTGCCCACAAGTGGCATATTGTAATGTTTCAATAAAGTGTTTTAAAAATAAAAGTGTATGTATTAATACAACTCATTAGTTATATCAATTAGTTTACCACATTTTGGTCATATCCAACCCACACACAAATTGTTTAATATTGACAGGAACAATAAATTTTTGATATAACTAGATAATGGTTTTTAAACTTATATCTTAGTATATCAGTGTCTTCAGAATGCTTGTATCTTACATTTAAAGTAATTTTTGGGTAATAATAATTATAAAGAAATAAATAGCTAAATAGCTACTCAATCCACCTTTTTATATTTTTTATTATATGCATGAAAATAGTTACAAACGTTCAAGAATAAAATATGTTACTAAACACTCTTACATCATAATGTGCATACATTCAAATATAAAAAATTCTCATATAAAAAATGCAATATAAAAATATGATGTACATTATATCAATTTCAGAAAATAGATTAAAACATTTTCTGTTTTAACATTGGTACATAAACTTTTTAATCAGGATTAACAAATATTTTAAATAAGTACAGTATTCATAATCACATTATTTATTATTGATTTCTAATGATGGGATAAATAAATAAATTTTAAATCAATATGGCATTAATGATGATAGAATATGAGTGGCTTTATGAAAAACAAATCTGTCAAAAATATTTTATTACCAATGAACAAATATTAATTCATTTGGTAGGTTTCCGAATTCAACTTTCTAGTAGATACAAACAAATTTAGCTTGTTGTAAGTCCATAGTAAATTTTAGGATTCCTGTTTAATTTCTATATTCGCATATTCAAAAAAATTTCCATAACTCACTTATCATACTGTAATACAAAAAATATAAATTAAGACCTTTTCTAGCGCAATAACTACTCATTTGCTTAAATATTAAATAAATTTCCCTGAAATGAAACCTTAATCAGTCTTCAAAAGTGATATTGTCATGGGCCTAAAAACTAGTTTTTAAAAATATAAACATTATTTTATGTATTGTATTTGTATAAAAAATTTGAGTTTATAATGTACAATAAAAACCTTTTTTTATTTTTCATTAATAAATATATAAACTGTTAAGGTCAATATGGCATTTTTAGGTTTTCTTTTATGTTTCATTGAAAATGAAATATCTGTTTCATTGCAAGTGATCATTTACTGATAACGATAGTGAAAACTTTTTATTTAAGAAGTAGTACAATAGTTTAAATTAATATAATTTCTTAAGAACAGTTTTTCGATTCTGCATTATCTTATTTAAGTAACTAATTTTCTACTAAAAACATACTATAATGTTTTATAATGGAATTCAAAATTTATAATATAACAAACATGGAATGCATACATATTTTAATTTCAGTCATGTTTCAACTACATTCTGTCATTTAAAATATCACCATTAATTTACCTGATATGAGCTTTTAATTGATAACCAATACTAACAAATCTGTTTAAATGAATAAGGATTTAAGAGATTATTAAATTCATTAATGATATTAATTTATCTGGAAGAATATACTCAGAGCTTGGTAACATAACAATTACAAATTAATGGGGTTACTTTTGGGGCAGCTTTTGAATTTTTTGTACGAATCTGCACTTTTCCTTAATTAAATATTATTTAGATATATTTGAGGATTTTTTCTTAATAATCTCCCTAATATTTACACATCTCAATCAATAAATTTAAATGAATCGCATATTTTTTGTCCCAAATTTATTTCTTAGCTCATCAAGGAGAAGATTATTATCAGCTTCAAACATAATCGAAAGAAGATGGTAGTATCTAATGTTCATTTAATTTATACATATAGTATAATATATTGTCACAATTTAAAAAAATATTAACAATTTTTCTTTCTTTATCTTTGAAAGAAAAAAAGAGATTTTGGGTGTACTATTTGTATATATAGTATATACATTTTTTGTAACTGTAAATTATTAATAATGATAACAATTGTTTATATTTCTATCAATCTAGCTTGATAAGAGGGAAGATTAGATTTGGACTATTTTTTAAATAGATCAGGTACAGCCTAGTATTAAATTGAAACATTAGATAAGTAACAATTCTTTAAATACGTCTGAATTTGTTTTCAATCAAAACTGCAGTTACCTCTCTACAAAAGAATGTTTGTTTAGTATTCTATTTCTAAACATAGTCTATTTAAAATGGCCATTGACCAGACTGGAAAAAGAAGCTATTTACTGCAGGTAGTCTCACTTTTTTTAAATATATTGCCAGCCATCAATGTAAATTACTTTTTACACCCCGCACGAAACCAAGAATTATAACTCCCTTCCTTACCCTCTCTGGTTGCAAATCTATCTTTAAGTAAATTTTAGGTATGGCAAACAGAAGGAAAAAACAATATATATTTTAGAAAGACAGCAACATCAGTTGATTGAGAACCAAAGCTTTTACTCTAAATCCGTTCAAAATTGTCACTTGACCAAAATTACAACGCATGTCACAAAAGTAACCCCTTATTACTATTTATTATGTTACTTAGAAGGCTGCAGGAGATCCGAAGCTCATTTCTTGCCAAAACATTGGAGAAAAAAAGGGCACCTGGATCGATTGCGAGGACGTGGTCCTCCACCCAAGAGTTGATCAGAAGATTCGGGCACCTCAGCTTCTTCCCTTTGAGGCCCTTCAGCAATGTTCAGAGGTTCGATTCTTCTTGGGGGGATGAAGTTGCGCCTTGGCTCTTCTCCACGCCAGCCATGAATGAGAGGATCATACTCCACAAAGTTTGGATTCTCATTTTGGGGCAAAATCCTTCTATAATACTCTTCAGCGATCGCATTTTCTGGAACATAAATGTAATTATATTAAAATACAACTATACTATGCACAAGATGGAAAGAGCATAAAAAAAGTGCATATCAAAGAATGCCAAAATAACGCATTACACCACACCAGTAAACCAGAATGCCTCTACGCAAGTGAATGTCTAGCACTCAATTATAAGTTAGAGAAAACTAGAAATATTAGAAAGAAGAATTATGAGGCAAATATTAGGTCTTATAAGAATCACAGAAACAAGGAGATTACGAAGCAATGATGAAATATGTCAAAACATAGAAAAATAATAGAAACTATATGGAAAAGAAGACTGATGTTTTTTGGACATTTATACAGAATGCATGACAACAGGCTGTTAAAACAGATCTTTAAGTATCTATTCTTGGATCCGAGAAATTGAAAAAGATTTAGAAATACACAGCATGAAAGCCGAAGCTGCAGCAGCAGAGAGATGCCTTCAGAAAGATAGCGTTAAACTTGGGATTCTAACTCCCTTCCTTACCTTCCCTTGTTGCGAATATACCTTAAAGTATATTTTGGGTATGATAAACCAAAAAAAAAAACTTCCATCGAAAAACGTCTATACTACAAATCAAATTTATAAAAGAGAGCCAAAACTCAAAAATGGAAAAATTATAAATAGGATGCAATAGGAACAATTCCAAAAACAAAATCTTTAAAATACTGAAGAAAAAAAACAGTCAACGTTTCACCAATTCCGGAATCATCAGAAAATTTGTTTGTGAAGCACCTTGGAGCTATGTTACTGTCTTTATTTGGTGAGTCTGTTCAGATTGTTATTGTGAGATGTGCTTCACTTTGTTTTATTTGATGTAATTTTCGTTTGGTGAGCCCTGATGGTACCTGAGTTGGTGAAACCTTGGTTGTTTTTTTCCCACTACTTTAGAGACTCGAGGTTTTGTTTTGGGGAGTTTTCTTACTACTTCCTATTAAATGTATCTTTCTGAGTTTTGCCTCACTTTCATTGAAATAACTTTTAGTTATAATTAATATATATTTTGTTTATATCCTTTATTTGCCAGATCGGCTATTCCTAGTCTTACATGGTTTTGTTTTAAATAATGAATTTTACACTTTAACAAAAAGTAACAGTGTAATTTTCGTCTCATGCAAGAATATCCCTGACTGTACATTATTTGCAAGAGAAGTTATAAATATATAATAGTTCGTTTTTCTTATAAAATAATTATAAAGTAATAACAAACAGAACAATAGTACTATAAAACGAAAAACTATAAGGAAACATGATTATATTACAATTTGTTAAAACGATTAGTGAGAAAGGTAATAGAGATCACATCAGAATATCTTTCAAGAGTCTCGATTTTAATCTTGGGGATGAAGTAGGTTCGCCTATGTTGAATGCTACAGCTCCTTTAACTGCTGGTAATCCGGTCTTAAATCTAGTGTAACGCTTTTTAATGAATTCTTCAATCGTCTCTAGTTTTATCTCTCGGTGTAGTTGACTGTTTCGTACAAACCAGGGCCCGTTTACTGCGAGTCGTAGGATTTTATTTTAGAAAGTTTGTAATTTTTTCGCTTAGTTGTTGACAATGCACCCCACACTTCACAACAGTACATTAGTAGAGGTCTAAGAAGGGTTTTATAAATTAATAAGGCTGTGTCTGTTTTTAATCTAGATTTTCTATTTATTATCGGATAAAGTTGAGCTAATCGTGCTTAGGCCTGTGTTAAGTTGATATGCTGGTTCCAGGTAAGACGACGATCTAAATAAATTCTGAGATATTTTGTTGCTTCTTTATTCCACGGGAGGTTGCTTCCATTGAGCAGTAGCTCAGGTGGGTCTGAAAGCGTCTAAGGGTGAAAATTTTTGCGGACCTTTTTTGAACGTTGAGGTCAAATTTCCATTTAGAAAAGTATTGTTCTAACTTATGAAGGTGACTTTGAAGTGTTTTCATGGCTATAATTATGTCATCACTCTATAATTAATATCTTTTACATCCAATTGATTTTATATGCAGTTAATTGGTATTCCACATTTTCCTAATTTTGTGTGTAGTTTTCTATCGTAGATACGAGTACCTTGTATTTATAACTTTTTTAATGTTAAATGTCTTACATCTATGTTTATCTTAAAATTAAAGCCAATTCATTGATATGTAATTTTTGGTTAAGGTATTGCTCCGTCTGTAATACCTTCGTTTATCCGTAACGTCTTTGGTCCCAGATAATAGAACTTTTAATATTTTATAAAGGAATATTATTAAAGAGTAAACAAGTCACTAAATCGAAAATCTCCGCCCTCTGATGAGAAATATGAAGATTTCCTCCTTTTATTTAGAAATGTGAGAATCTCGTACAAAGGATGTGTAAGTTTATAAGATAATTTACATTTTAGTAAATATTATGTTGCTCTTTCCGACTCAGGGAGAGCTTGGTTTATGATACCTAATCCTTCTGTTAAGTAGTTGAGAAGAGTCTCTGCCTTGTGAAAGATGAAGTTTCAACCTGGGAGCTAAAGTTAGCTTCTAATGTCCTAAGCTATTCAGCCTCTCACCGGGTATTCCCATCCTTTAAAGCTCAAGGATTTTCTACTTAATATAACTTTCATTTATTTTTTTCAACATGTTATATGTAACCGAGATCCCCCTAAAATAGCCGATTTAATTTTAACATTTTTTAAATTTTAATTTATAAATTCGGTTCTTATTTTACTTTTAATATTGGTGGCTCAGATCACCGAATCCCTATGCCGAAGGTCCAGGGTTCGATTCGTTCTGTGGAAGATAAGATAGTTAGTTAATCTCATTACATCAATTAGGGCTCACCCAGCCTCTATAAAGTGGGTACAGCTAATTCAGAGAAAAACCTGGCGATCGAGTGTGATTTTGGGCAGTTCAACTCCCTTCGCAACCATTGGCTTAAAAATATATTCTTATGAACTTTACAATATTTAATGTAGTATAATTTCTAGTAAATATTAATGATTTTTATAATAAAAAAGTTATTAAAATGCTAGGAAAAGTCAATACAATAAAATTAGTGGTATCCCTATTTATTTTTGCGCAGTTTATTTATATTATGTTCCTTAACTCGACAAATATGAGTAGTCTAATATTTTAAAAATATAAATCAAGGCTTAAACATTTTTATGTGGGTTATTTCAGCAGTTTTAAGGAAGAGAAAAAGATCTACTAGTTTTGCAACTGGAAAAAAAGGTTGTTTTTTTTTTCTAAAAAAGATGAAAATATTACCTTGGCATGTCTTCGACTTCAAAACTTCACATTTTAATTATAATAATAATATTTCAATTAATAATTTTCTTGTTAAAAGTCAGCATAACAATAAATTCATTATCCATTATACCTAAGTGGTTTTAATGCATTTTCATTTATTTTACGTTGTAAACACAACTGTAGTAATGAACTATATGGAAAATTATTTAAAAATTTTTAACTGTTATAACTGCTTCTGACTAAATGTTTATTTTGAAAATTTCATCCGAGCTTTAGTGAATTTTCGTTTCCATAATTTATTTATCAGTATTCTTTTCATTTCCCCCTATTATATAAATATCGCATAAGAATGTGTTTATTGATTTCGCATTTTTAATTAACAGGCTGACTTATTGAACCTAATTATGAAAAATAAGATTTAATTTATTACAATTTACAAGACTGTCGAATATAATTGGTTAAATTCATGCCTTGTTAATTACAATTTTAATCACCCTTTGACTAATTTTTATTTTATTTTGTTCACAAAAGCCACTAGTCAAAACATAATACAATATTGTTTTTAAGAATTTTTTTTTATAAAAGAGAGCGAATAAATATTTTGATTTATTGACTCTAATTATAAAAAATAAGGTTTAATTTATTATCACAACTGCTGAATGTAGTGGGTTAATGCATTTTTAGGTTATTGCAATTTAATAACCCTATTTTCATTTTATTTTGTTACCAAGTCTCTAATAAATTTGAAACATATTATACTTTAAAATATTTTATGAAGGCGAGAACAGGCGACCAGTTCGATTTTTAATAAATAAGATTAAGTTTTAAATGAAATTAAAGAAAAGAGTTTATAAAAAATAAAATAGTAAAACGGAGTGTAAGGTGTTTTTCCAAAGATAAATTTGGTCTGTAAGAGGAATTGGTGTATTCAAAGAGATGTACAGATTGAACGAAAAGTATTACGAATGATACTCTTTTATAAAAAGATTTCATTATTACTAAGATTAAATTTTCAATACATAACCATTTTATACGAAAAATAAATGTATTTCGCCTACAGCCTTACCATAGGGAAGGAACAAAATAGTCTGGGCATACAAAACAGTTGGATTTAAGGATCGAAAACAAAAAGTGAAATTTAAATGTTGGACGTAAAAAGGACAAACCTGTACATATCGGGTATTTGTTCCACAGGCTGTCCCTTCAAGTTGTATTATTCGTTTCATTTTTGATATTTTCCAAAAATACAAGTTATCGTAAGCTTTGTTATGGAATAGAGAATTTAATTATGGGTGAAGAGTATATTTCGATAATCATTTTATCAAGGAATAAAAGTTTCAATTAACATTTCGAAGTGTTGATATATGTTCGTTAAAACGTTTATTTCTAGATGAAATGATTACTAAAGTATACACATTTTCCACAATTACATCATCTCTTCCATACAAAAGCTCGCGATAAATTGTATTTTTGGAAAATATTAAAAGGGGAAAAAATGAAAAAGTAAAAACTTGTTGTGACTGAACTAGAAGCGACAACCTGCGGAATAATTACCCAATGTCGTTATTATTTCTGTAATACAATTTTCAACATTATAGCTACATTTACAATTCTTTGATATCAGATTATAATTGAAGAAAACATAGGTACATCTTGGTATTAAACTAATAAGGCATATAATTGAAACAGACATGCATTCTCTTTCAATTATATGCCTTACTCATCTGTTTGTTCAAATTAAAAATTCAATAAACGCTAAGCGGACTCGCAAGCGTCAGAGGGGTTGACTGAGTCGTAGGTGGGAGGATTACTTAAAGGTTATTCTTACAGCTTTGGGTATAAGTGGTAATCCTTGGGCGGATGCTTGTGAACAGCTATTGCATCGAGCCTTGTATTATTTTTATTATTATTGTATTAGAAACAAGGCAGGATTAAACCAACGAAGGTCGACCTCCCAACTTTTCAGTTTATTGTACTTGATCAAATAAACAAAAATAAGGCCACAATATATTAAATTATATTGTTAGTTTATAATTAGTGATCGAGTTCATCACTTCGACTCTTTCTACTCTGATACTAATATTATACAATATAAATACTAAACTGAACTTCAATTTCTAGAATAATATCCGGGTTACTGCACCTACCTAGTACCTATACCACTACAAAACATGAAGGATCTGTGCCTAAATACATAGTAGAGACTGTTCTGTTTCTTGGACAACGGTTGTGCAGGGAGGTGATTTATCCCAGATCACGCTCAACAGCCAGATTTTCCCCCTTATTTTGGGTACCAACTTAGCCTCCTGGGGGAGGCTGGGTGAGCCCCAGGAGGGTACTCATCCTATCCCTTAGGATCCACCTTCGCCTGCTAACAAATTAAATTAAGTACCTCCCATCATTTGTAAAATGGGGACTGGTCCGCCGTTAGGCAAACAGGGGGAACTCCTCAAGCAATACATAAATATATTGTCTGCGATTTAATTTATTAAACGAGGCGGTGAACTCTCTCTCTCTCTCTCTCTCTCTCTCTCTCTCTCTCTCTCTCTCTCTCTCTCTCTCTCTCTCTCTCTCTCTCTCTCTCTCTCTCGCGCGCATTGTTTCAGATGAGAAACGAACAATCATTGTCCCCAGGCATAAGGACGAGAGAGCGAGTAATTAATTAGGAATGCATCAGGGCATTTGTTTGCTTCTGTCAGTATAATTGAATATGTACCTATTTTGTGAAATTGTTCATCGTTTGCGAATCAAATCCCATACCAGCTTCAGCTTAACGTTCCACAAGGGCTTAAGGCAATTATATGCGTTGACGGTTAATATGCTGCTGATTATCAATATTATATATCCTAAATCCTAAAAGTCATTCAGCTACTACCGAATTAAGCGAAGGCAAATACAAAGTGCAGTGAAAACAGAATTATATATGTATGCATTTTTTAAATTTATTTATGTGTGTGTGTGTATATATATATATATATATATATATATATATATATATATATATATATATATAAACATATTTCTTTATTAAAAAAAAAAATAGACCAATCAATTTTTTTAGATAAAAACATGAAAACATCAAGCGGGTGGAATTTTTTTCAGTGTATGTGCATATATATTTTTCCCCTTCTAAATTAACTGTTCACTCATCTAGTTAGATATTTTTTTTTAAATAAGTTATCTTCGTTGATATTATTTGTATTTTTCTCTGACTATTTTTGTTTTTTGTTTTCTTACTTGGCATAATAATTTGCATACATATGTATCTATCAATTGTTTCTCTCTATATAATTATTGTTATCTTATTTATATTTTATTTTTATTTCTTTTACTCTGTTTTTATTCTTTATATATTGTCATTGGAAGTTATTCGCAATTTTTTGTATTCATTATTTTCTCATTTGTTAATTTAAGTAAATGTAATTACATTGCAGTTAATTACATTCTAAAGTGACTTGTCCCAGAATAAATAAAGACTTTATTATTATTACTATTATTTTTATTATATATTTACGCACATACATATAAGATTATTATAGAACGACTAGTTTAAAAAAAAAAAAACGCTATGGTTCTACTGAAAAGCTTCAAACAAAAAGTTTTGATATTACTCAAAATGTAACTTGAGATTTTCGGGTACTTTATTGATAAGATACACTTATCTGAGCAGAATATTCTGAACTTGCTATGAATCTTTATGACGAAGTCCTTTTTGATAAGAGTACTCGAATAAGAAAAGCGAAATTAATGTCTCCTCAATTTCAGGAATATTGAAGATAAGTTTGGAGGGCAAACTTTCTTTTAAAGTAAAGCAGCTAATTCCCCCAGAGGCCCGCACGCAACTAGAAGGGCCCGGCTCCTTTCATCCCACTATAGCTTTAAGGGCCATTGAGGTAATAACGCACGCAAGTAGGGACATGCATCGCTATTAAAGGTTCATTCAAAGTACTCTCCTTATTGCACTTAAGGCCTTTCGCCCTTAGAAAGAAATATGCCGTTTTAGGATGTTCTCAACTTTTAAAAAAATATGCTTTACCTTTACCCCAAGTTACTTTAATGATTTATAATCATGAGTGTAAAATAATGAATAAAAGAAAAAAATATATGGACATATAGATATATATTAGCTTAATGGAAGAAACATTTTTCGCAATGTTAAACTTTACAATACTATTATAAAACAAACTTAAATTGATGCAGTGTGAATTTTATAACTAATGAAGTGTGATTGGATAAAAGAAAGGTGAAATTTTAGCTGATACATAATATTATATTGTTCTATTTAATAACAATGTGGAACTGGCTCAGTGGTAGAGTGGTTGCTGTACCGAAATTCCTGGGTTCAAATCGGATAAATTATGTGATCAATTAACAGCACTGAGTAGATCCTTCTGGGCCTCATTGAATTAGATCATCTCGACCGAATCTCCTACCGGCACAATATATGTCGAAGAAACCGTAAACTCTCTACCATGTACTGAACCCAAGACCGTTTCATGGTTGTAGTGGAATATTTACTGTTATGTAAGGAAGAAATAGTTGGGGGTGCAGTCAATAAAAACACCTAAATAAGTGTAACTTATTTATTGTGTGCCGACGTTTCGGCCTACAATGTAGGCCATCTTCAGGGCTAAGAGAGAGAAACAAACAGAAATATATAAAAAACGTTGCAGTAACAAGAATATAGTGACAAGTAATGTACTAAAGTGGTACAAGTGTGGAAATTAAAATAGTGACTAGATATGATGAAATAGTGAATAGATATGATAAATAAAGATAATGAATATAAGAGTTGTTACAGAATATAATAAACTTAAAATAGTGATAGATAAAAATAAAATTGTAGAAGATGAACAGAAATTCAAATAGTGACAGATATAATAATTAAAGAAAACGAATATAAAATAGAGAAAATAAATGTCCAGAAAGGATAAAATGTAAACATAATATAAAGGAAAAGAAAAATGAGGAGGTAAACGGAAAGATACAAAATGAGAAGATTAAAATATAGAAAAAGGGGGTGGAATATGAAGGATTTAGAAATAAACTAGTTTAATTATAGATATGGATATGATACCAGACATCTAGAGGTTAGATAGGTAAAATGTAATAATACAAGCATATATAGAAAGAAAAGATTGATAAATTTTATATTCGTATTCTTTAATTATTATATCTGTCACTATTTGAATTTCTGTTCATCATCTACAATTTTATTTTTATCTATCACTATTTTAAGTTTACTATATTCTGTAACCACTCTTATATTCATTATCTTTATTTATCATATCTATTCACTATTTCATCATATCTAGTCACTATTTTAATTTCCACACTTGTACCACTTCACTACATTACTGTCACTATATTCTTGTTACTGCAACGTTTTTTATATATTTCTGTTTGTTTCTCTCTCTTAGCCCTGAAGATGGCCTACATTGTAGGCCGAAACGTCGGCACACAATAAATAAGTTACACTTATTTAGGTGTTTTTATTGACTGCACCCCCAACTATTTCTTCCTTATATTAGAAGATACAGTCGACCAATTCTTCTCTAACATTTACTGTTATAATGTTATATATGTATGTTATATACTTTATATATAATTTACTGTATATATAACATTATAGCCGAATATATTAAAATGACCTGATGCAAATATAATCGCAATAATTAATGTAACACTCACTACATAGGGCTTATGAAAAAAATATCGGTAACCTGATTCAAAACGAATCTCAAAAACAGAAAAAAGACAACCGTACTTTTTTCATACATTACTTTATCATTGCCTTGCTCATTCTTGTTTTCTATTTGTGAAAGCCGATTCGTCGAATTACTCATTTATTTAATTTTTTGCGGTATAGGTTAGAATTGAATATATAGAATTTACAAGAATATATATATATGTATATTTTTTTTTGTTCATTTAACATCACTTTATGCTGCTATGGCTAATCGGACGATGCTACAGTGGGAGCCCTAAATTTTGCCTATCAGGTTTTATTAGGGTAGGGATTTTTAACGAGTACCTGACATCGTACAGGCTCGGGAACCCCGTTTAACGTCCCTCCGAAGGACGGCATAACCAAGGATTTTTTACTTCCTTTAAAAAATCCTTGGTTATGCCGTCCTTCGGAGGGACGTTAAACGGGGTTCCCGAGCCTGTACGATGTCAGGTACTCGTTAAAAATCCCTACCCTAATAAAACCTGATAGGCAAAATTTAGGGCTCCCACTGTAGCATCGTCCGATTAGCCATAGCAGCATAAAGTGACGTTAAATGAACAAAAAAAAAAAAAAAAATATATATATATATATATATATATATATAAATATTCTTGTTAATTCTATATATTCAATTCTAACCTATACCGCAAAAAATTAAATAAATGAGTAATTCGACGAATCGGCTTTCACAAATAGAAAACAAGAATGAGCAAGGCAATGATAAAGTAATATATGAAAAAAGTACGGTTGTCTTTTTTCTGTTTTTGAGATTCGTTTTGAATCAGGTTACCGATATTTTTTTCATAAGCCCTATGTAGTGAGTGTTACATTAATTATTGCGATTATATTTGCATCAGGTCATTTTAATATGTTTACTTCCTTTAAAAAATCCTAGGGCCACCTGTCGGGCTACGAACCCGCGATCTTGGGTTTAGTAGTTTGTTATACGAACCACTAGACCACAGGTCGCCCCTATACATATATATATATATATATATATATATATATATATATAATATATAAAATTGTCGTGTCACAGTGTTTGTAACAGAACTCCTCCGAAACGACTTGACCGATTCTTATGAAATTCTGCATTTTTTATATTTTGTAAGGGCATGTATGAGTAGTGTAAATCCAAGTTCGCAACCGAAAAAACGGACGGAACTACTTTTGGTGGCCGAAAAACTTCAAAATTTTCGGAATTTTTTTCAGTTTTTGGCATTTATCTCCTAAATAGTGAATTTTAGGGAAAAAGCACAAATAACAATTCTTAATGAAGATTGAAATTGCTAAAATTTGAGCCCAAAGGCAGCTCGGAAGGTTAAACAGATCGTGAGTAAACTTGCAATCATAAAATAATTCACCGGAATCTTAGCCCTATCTAATATATAAAATTGTCGTGTCACAGTGTTTGTAACAGAACTCCTCCGAAATTGGTCATCATAAATATCACCGGAAATGTTTTTGAAGGGGCAATGTTGAATGGAATCTCTAAATGAGAAGTTGTCCTGTAGCCACATATTCCAAAGAAATCGTCAGAACCCATAATACCGTTCAAAAGACTTCAATTTGATATAGGCTTGGCTATTGCTATGACCATCAGCAAGTCTCACTCATTGGCCTGTGACTGTCCATTGTCGGTTTGGACCTAGAACATCCATGTTCCTCCCATGGACAATTATATGTCGCATGCTCATGTGTTAGTAAACAATCTAATCTATTTGTATTAGCAAAGGACAGATTAAAAATGAAGATTAGTAATCGATTAGCGCATAATAAATTGAAAGAAATAGTTATAATTCAAAAAAATATTATTAGTTATAATTAAAAATCAACCATGATTTTGTATATTATTTATTTATTATATACTGTACTTAGATATAAGATGTATAAAATGTAAAATCGAAAATCTATTTAATTATTTTTTTCTATTCTTTCATTGTTTCCTTAAAATTGAAATTTTAACATAATATATTTTCAAAACTATTACAACAGCCACAGCAACGCGTGGCCGGGTCAGCTAGTTAACAGTTCTGTTACAAACACTGTGACACGACAATTGTATATATTTGATATATAAAATTGTCGTGTCACAGTGTTTGTAACAGAACTCCTCCGAAACGACTTGACCGATTCTAATGGTCTGAGAATCGGATGTAAACTATTTTTCATACCCCTAAGTTATACGTTTCAGCCATTATTATCGATTAAGCGTCGATCGTAGCAGTGACGCTTGATGACGCTGAATTCTTGATATGTTGTAAGGGCATGTCTGAACAGTGTATATCCAAGTTTGCAACCGAAAAACGGACGGGAATACTTTTGGAGGCCGACAAACTTCGAAATTTTCGGAATAATTTGAGTTTTGGCCTGTATCTCCTAATCGGTGCGTTTTTTGGAAAAACACAAATCACAATTTTTAAAGAAGATTAAATTTGCATCAATTTGAGCCTAAACACAGCTCGGTAGGTCCAACAGATCGTGAGTAAACTGGCAATCATATAATAATTCACAGGAATCTTAGCCCTATCTAATATACAAAATTGTCGTGTCACAGTGTTTGTAACAGAACTCCTCCAAAACGACTTGACCGATTCTTATGAAATTTTGTGTCTATATTCAGTAGGTCTGAGAATCGGATGTAAACTATTTTTCATACCCCTAAGTTATACGTGTCGGCCATTATTATCGGTTAAGCTTCGATCGTAGCAATGGCGCTTGATGACGCCGCATTTTTGATATGTTGTAAGGGCACATCTCAACAGCGTATATCCAAGTTAGCAACCGAAAAAACGGACGGGAATACTTTTGGTGGCCGAAAAACTTCGAAATTTTCGGAATGTTTTTCAGTTTTTGGCATTTATCTCCTAAATAGTGAATTTTAGGGAAAAAGCACAAATAACAATTCTTAATGAAGATTGAAATTGCTAAAATTTGAGCCCAAATGCAGCTCTGTAGATTTAACAGATCCTGAGTTAAGTTGCAATCATATAATAATTAACCGGAATCATAGCCCTATCTACGTGTAATATATAAAATTGTCGTGTCACAGTGTTGGTAACAGAACTCCTCCGAAACGACTTGACCGATTCCACAGCAACGCGTGGCCGAATCAGCTAGTATATATATATATATATATATATATATATATATATATATATATATATATATATATATATATATAACTTATCTATATAACTTATAGTATATATAACTTATAAGTGGTATGAATTATGGAGAGCGAGGTGTCCCTAGGCCTCCCTGTGTGTAGAGCGCTGAGTCGCTGCACTGAAGGTTAAAATCCGTCTGAGGTCCGATTTTTAATTAACTATTAATTCTCTTAACATCCATGGATGGAAATTGTGAAATCTAGAAACCTTCTGGGGCTCATCCAGGCTCTATAAAGTGGGTGCCATCAATTGGGGGGAACTATCGTCTCTAAAGCTTTAATGAGTAATTAAACCCTACTTCACTACTTTCGTTGATGAGAAACAATAAAATAAAACGCAATAATAAAATAATAATAATAAAAGACAATGCATTATTTCTAGTTATCGGAATAAATCTTCTATATATTCTTTATGGATTTAACCCCTTTGTTCATTTTTTTTTTTGGCAATTTTATACTTGCAAATGGACAAATATAGAACTTATTTCTCTGGCACAAATATTATTACTTACAGTATATTTCTTTTCCATTTTCCTAAGATTTTGGCATTTTCCTTAGGGTGGGATTAACTCCTTTTAACGAAAGATCAATTGGATGTGGAGTAGTGTGTGCATGTGTAAGGCGCGGTTCTCCTGGTTGTGGAATAAGGTGCTTACCCACCATTAGTTCTTCCCTCCCATCTTACTAGGGATTTAAAGGAAAGGCTGAAAATTCGCTCCTAAGATATTTCTCTTCGATAAAGCGTCCATAAAAGAAATATTGCTATATCCGAATTTTATTCACGGCTATATCTGTTAACGTTTTTATCACATTATAGCTTTATGCGCACCTTTTTACATATGCAACTCAGAGCTACTGAATTTCATAGCTTGAAATAAAACATTAAATTTAAAATCGTAGACTGAATGAAAAAATATATAATGTAAGGATAGGGATAGTTGGGGGTGCAGTCAATTAAAACACCATAATAAGTGCATACTTATTTATTGTGTGCCGACGTTTCGACCTACATTGTAGGTCATCTTCAGGGCAAATATACAGAGCGGCTGCGAGGAAGGCCAACTGCCAACTCAATAAATATATATATATATATATATATATATATATATATATATGCTAAAAAATATATATATATAGTTTGAAAAACGACAACATACGTTTTTTTTAGAAGTATTTCAGACTTCTCAAAGACCGATAACAATACAATAATTTAATTAGTTTATTCCATTAGCCTGTCTAAGAATTTGAGGATTAGCAATTTTTCATATCCGAAGATACGGTAGTGTACTAAGTCAAGTACTAAGTAACTACTATTAGTACTAAATTAGTACTAATTATCAAGTACTAAGGCGTGTACTATGGCATACGTGATTTATTCTTTTGACACTAGCATATAAATTCTGGCGAGATTAACTGGGGAGTTTCATATATTTTGGAACAAAAAAAAATTATACATTGAAAAAATAAAATACACGCCTTAATAGGAAACAAAACTAAAAAGTAGAAAATAATTTTCAATAATAATAGAGGGATGAACAAAAAAATTCATTTTATCGTAAAAAAAACGTAGGGTGCTATTAAAAGATATTTTCAGTATTCCTAATTTTATCTATATCAGTCAATGAAATATTTACAACAATTAACAGCAAGCACCCCACGTTTTTTTTACGATAAAATGAATTTTTAGTCCACCCTTCTATTCTTGTTTTAAACTTATTAAAACTTATTTTAGCGCGTTTTTTTAGATTTTCTGAAGTTATAATAATTGCAAATACAAACATATAAATGTAGCTCTATCATTAAACATAATAACTATGAATTTTCTAATCCAAAAAAAATGTAATTAAAATGGTTCTACCACATTATTATAATAGAAAAAAATACATTGTTCACTCAGATAGGGTTGCGTATAAAGAGAGACATAAATAAAATAAAAAGTAAATAATGAAACTCATTGTTTTCCTCTTAGCATAAAGTTGATCTGTTTTCCAGTTTATAAAGGTGGTATAGATAAAATTTATATTAATTTAAAAACAGTTATATTTCCAATTATGCGAAATTTAGATATGTTTAACATATAGGGAGAGACACGTATACTATTATCGTTAAATAATTTTAAATTGTGAACGGTTCGAATTCCAGCCAGGGCAAATCTTTTCTGTTCAAAACAAAAATATTTAAAAATTGAAACAATTAATAAAAAAATAGAAAAATAAATAAATGTTTCAATGGCACCACATGGGGCTCGGAGCCTTTGCATTTACCACCTCCAACTCAAACCCCTCCATTTCATATTTCTATCTATTAAATCAGCAATAGTGAACCAACATTGATATTCAAACTTTTAACTCGTGCATTTAAATAATTATAATGCATTAACAATTGACTCCTTGTACGAAAACAAATCTTGTGATGCAAATGTAACTTTTCTGACATTCCAACAGCTCCACTTACATTAGTTAATTAGATAGCAATAATAAATTAAGTAATTACCGAATAAGATAAATTCATTATGATGAAATTCCTAATATCCCAATAATTTTATATCACATTACTAATTTATTAGCTATCGTGTTGGAATGCGGCGCCATTTTGTCTGTGGCGAGCCAGTTCGTGTCTGGGCACTCTATAGACTTAAGATAATTGGAAAACAAAAAGTAGATTTGACATAAAGAAACTGATTGGTGTTAATGACTTAGATGTTTTTAGCCTTCTCAAACTCACAGAAAAAATATGATCCCATCATTTTCCTATATATTGCCTAGTCGTAATAAATTTAAAAAAAAAAAAATGTACCACTACAACCCGTGAACGGGTGAGGGGTTCAGTACATGGTACAGGCTGTACTGTTTCATGGACAACGGTTGTGCAGGGAGGCGATTCGTCCTATATCACGTTAAATCGCCAGATTTTCCCCCATATTTTTGGATACCCTTTTTTTATAATACTTTATAGAGGGTGGGTGAGCATCAGGAGGTTTGTAGATCCCATGTGATCTATCTACGGCCATTAACCGACTACAAAAAATTTTACCAGCAGCGGAACTTGAACCTGGATTTTAGTCGTGGTAACTCAGTGTTCTACCACTGAGCCACTCCGCTCCCTAATCGTAATACATAGTATATATTTATACTTATTCGTCATTTTTGGTTCATTTTAGAGAAAAAAATATGAGCTTATAATATTTAATCGAAATTAAAATATATACTACATGTTAAATTATAAAATGCACAAAACAGAATAGTAATACCATTAATTTTGTTAAATTTACTTTACCTAGCATTTTAATATTATTTTTATAAAAAAAAAATCATTAATATTTATTAGAAATTATACTACATTAAATATTAATATATTTATTAAATATATAATAACATAAATGTTAGGTGAAGTATATACTACTAAGTTATACTACTAAGTTACTAACTACTAAGTTATCAATATCGCTATTCATTTTTTTGCACATTATATTATTGTTATACGAATCGAGTCAATAACGAATATTTCTAAATAAAAATAAATACTCAATACTAAATCTAAATAAAAAAATAATTAATTGAGTCAAACAGGATAAATAAACTATTAATTTATAATATTTATATACAGTTTATATAATAACCTAATAATAACTTATAATAATATATAATAACCTATAATAACCTCCTGGGGCTCACCCAGCCTTTATAAAATATTATAAAAATGGGGTACCCAAAATAAGGGGGAAAAATTTGGCGGTTGAGCGTGACCTAGGAAAAGTCACCTCCTTGCAGAACCGTTGTCCGTGAAACAGTACAGTCTCTACCATGTACACTGATGAAATGATTACCGAAATCTACTCATTACCTATAATTGCATTCTACTTCCATAATGAAGATCACAATAACTTGTATTTTATTAACTTGTATGTTTTGGAAAAAATTAAAAATGAAACGAATGAAAAGTTAAAAATTGTTATAGTTCAATAAGCGACAACCTGCGGTACAGATACCGTTTTTTTCTACGTTAAGGATTCTCAGTTTATAGATGACAGTGGATCCCCAGGAAGGTCTGGGAACGTACAGGGTCCATCCTTGGATATTAACAGATTAAATAATTAGCTGTCATAGCCGGATTTGAACCCTCCAGCTTAGCAACTCAGCAATCTACACGCTACCCTAGAAAATATATATTGAACAATATTTCCATAAATTCGCTTCTTTTTTCTAATACGATTCGGCGTTGAAGAAGCAAATCAATTCAATTCAACTCTAAACTTTTTGGTTTAGCCACCCTCTCTACTCTTCAGCTTAAGTAGTTTTGTACTTTCATGATTACCAAGTCTTTCCTCATTTGCATTTTCAGTTCATTACCGTATCTCCCATTTCTTGTTACATTTTAGCCACTTTAAAATAGTTTTGCCCGAGTTTCCACTTCTTCTAACTTTCTACAATCTCATCCAATGAGAATCTGTGATCAAACGTATTCTACTTCTCCCACAAAAGGTAAATGAATGGAAGATCACAATAAACGCTAATTTAGTTTAATTATTTTGATAATATACCTCATGAATCTATATGAAGTAACAAGTACAAGATTACATAAAAATACTTTTATTTCTCATATTCTTTAAACTATACAAACAGATTAAATTACTGCAAAGCTATAGCTTGTCTCTCTAGTAACAACGCTAATCCAAATTAATTATTAGCAAATTTACTATTGCAATTCTCTTTAACTTCAGTCTAAATAAATATAACACTTAATCATTAATTATGTTTTTGGCTTGGAATTTATTTTAAAATAAAATTAATTTTAATTTACTATGTATAAAATAAGGGGAACAGGGTAGCTTTGTTTGTGGAGCACTAAGTTGCCTTCATGAAGGTCCCGGGTTCAAATCCAGCTATGACAGATAAATTATATAATCTTTTAACAGCCAGGGTTGGGCCCTTTAGATTCTGCTAACCCAGCGCCCCCTTCATTAGAAAAGAAACAGTTGAGCATGATCTCGTACAAAACACCTCTCTGCTCAACTTTTATCCAAGAAACAGCACAATTTCTACCATATACTGAACTCGAGACCTCCATGGGTTGTAGTCGTACAGGTTTATATGTGTGTGTATATATATATATATATATATACACCCAATAACCTGTTTTTGGTTTTGAGGTATATATGTTCCCAATAACCCCAACTGGCAACTCGCTTGTTTACGGGTTGGAACATTTAATAATAATGTCTTTATTTATTCTGGGACAAGTCCCTATAGAATAACAATACAGGCATTGTAAGCTATTATGCCTTAGAGTGTAAAATAATTACATTTAATTAATTATTACAATCAATTTAATAAGTGAGAAAGAGTAAAAAAATTAACAAAAAATAAATGTGAATTACCTACAATAACAGTATTTTAAGAACGAAGAAAAGAAAGAAAAAAAAATTAAAATAAGTTAACAATAATTAATAAACTAGAGCCAAAAGCTCAAAAAGAAACACTATTATTTATTATAATGCAATTGGAAAAAAACACAATGCAAAGCCTTATGTTTCAAATCCAGTAATACACCCACTTACCGGTCGACGTTTCGCCTATTCAGGCATTATCAAGACATCAAAAACAAAAAAGGGGTTATGTGAATCACATCTCGAAGAAAAAGGTGCAATACATCCCAACGATCAACAGCCCAAACAGGCTCCAAACATGAGACAGCACCCCACCACCAAGACGTTCAACATACAACTCCCTTTTTTGTTTTTGATGTCTTGATAATGCCTGAATAGGCGAAACGTCGACCGGTAAGTGGGTATATTACTGGATTTGAAACATAAGGCTTTGCATTGTGTTTTTTCCCAATTGCATTATAATTAACAATAATTATATAAGAAACAAATTTATGGTCACATATATATCAAATTTATGCCAAGAAAAAAACAAAAAAAAATGAAGAAAAATTAAACAATATTATCCGAGATTTACATTTCATCCCTTTTTGTTTTTATGTCTTTTATAATATCTATCTATTACTAATATTTAGTGACTATGGTTCTGACATCTTGTTTAACTTCAGTCTCGATAAATGTGAAAATCAATTATTAATCAATTCATTTAATTGGAATTTATATGACGTAGATAAAGAAAACCGATCGTTAAAAATTATGGATAGTCTTTAGAAGCATCATAGGTCGGTATGTTTAATTTCTGCGATGCGCATATCCTTATGGATTTTATGGGATCGTTCATGAGTTTATAAATGTTACCGACAATTTTCCTTTTTAATTTTTAATAATTTTGTGATTTTTGGCAAAGTTTCGACTCATTTTCCGTTTCATATTACTCTAAGGAAAGCACCCGAATCCTCTACGTTGGGTCTCCAATTGTGGATAATTGTGGAGCAGTCATCACAAAAGACACCCAACACTTGTAATAATTAATTCTCGAGCTTCACCCCTTCCTAAAGGCGAGGCATAAATTTCCCGACAGTTCGGGCTTTAAGAGGAATCCAGTTTCCGAAATTATTAGATGATTATTATACTCTAGAAGGCCTAATGCGATATCTCCACTATCAGTTCGTAACCTGAAACATCATTCTCGTCATTCTTCTACCTAATTTATTTACACGTCATTTAATTGCCTTTAGTATCAGTATTAGCGAATGGTAACTGATAAAAGTGTTTCACTTTCAAAAAAACGATATTTCTTAATTATTACTTCCCTACAATATTAAGTTCTAACAAGAATATTAAATAATCAGTGAGGAAGAAAATGTTCCGGGTGGAGGTCAGAAAAAATGTCTCTTTGTAAGAAGAACTGTTTAGTTTAAAGCCAACATTTCGACCCACATTGCAGGTGTTCATCAGGGCTAAATATATAAGATACATATAAATTCTTATTCAATATACTGAACTGTCTTCACTGTAATTTCTATCATTTGAAACAAACCACCTTCCAGTCATAAAATCTTTTATTCTTTTAACATGACATGTTAAAATAATAAAAGATATTATGACTGGAAGGTGGTTTGTTTCAAATGATAGAAGGTACATATAAATTAAAATAATTCATAGTACGTATAAAGTGGGTACCCTAGGGAAAAATAAGAGGGAAAAAGCTGGCGGTTGAGCGTGATCAAGGAAAAGTATGGTATTACCAATAAAATGATTGGTGATGTAGAAAAAGGGAGTAGCTCAGTGTTACAGAACTGAGTTGCCATGCCGAAGACCCTGGGTTCAAATCACGCTGCTGGACATTTATTTAATTTGTTAGCAGCCGGAGATGGATTCTATGGGATCTAGGCCCACCCTTCTGGGGCTCACCCAGCCTCTACAATGTGGGTATCCGAAATAAGGGGTGAAAATCTGGTGGTTGAGCGTGATCATGGATTAATCATCTCCTGCACAACCGCTGTTCCGGAAACTGTACAGTCTCTACCATGTACTGAATTCCAGACCCGTTCATGGATTGTAGTGCTACAGGATAAGGTAGAAAATTGGATAGTAATGTCAGAGAAGGAAGCGTTTAAAATAAACAGGAACAGGACCAAAATGGACAGATGAGAAAAAAGAATGCACGAAGAAAATAATTATGGAATTATGGAAAAAACAACGTCAGACTGCTTTGCATGATCCATGGTTCTGTTAGGCCATATCATACTTTTTCAAAAGAGTTCGGTTGAAAGTTGTTAGTTTGACAAGTCACCGGAGACAAGGCACCCACTATTTGGTTGCCCTGAAGATGGCATATATCGCGGCCGAAACGTTAGCACAATTAAAAAATAAGTTTTGCTTATTTTGCGTTATCTTTGACTACACCCCCTGACTAATTCTATCCATCATTAGATGTATCCAGTCAACTATTTTCCACTCAAATCTATGAATACCGTTTATTTTGAGACTCTGTTCTCACCTTATAGCCTATAAGAATTTTGTTAGAAACCATCAAATGTACCAATCGAATAAAAACAAGCATACAATATAATTTAGCAACAAATTATTAAAGAAGTTTATTATTTATCGGATGAAAAAAAAGCAAAATATAACCCCATCGATAGCAAAAAAATAATGAGTTATTTCCAGGAAAATTTTTAAATGAATCTAATAAGATCTATAAAAATCCATAACAGTCAATAAAAAATTTAATTAATTGTGTCACTATTTACTTCAATAAATAAGGAATTAATATTGCTCCATACGTTTAATTATGACAGTGATTCCTTAGATTTTTTAAATGGATACACACATTGTAAAAAACTTAGATTTCATAATTCCTAGCTTCTTGATGTATAATAAATTGATAATATAATAAATCAAATTACTATTCAACAATCTATGAGTACCGTTTATGTCCCAGCCTGGTCTCATCCTATAGCCCACAGATTTTTGGTTAGAACGAGCACCCGGTCGTCATGTTAACCCTTTAACCTAAATTTAAATGAGATAGTTAAATAATCTATGAGTATCGTCTATTTGTAGGCCAAATTCAATAGCTCTGAGACATGTTCCAAATTTTGATATTATGCAGAAGCATAAAAAAAAAAGTTTACTGTAGTAAGAAAAAATTATAGTGCTACTTTATTATTTTAGGATATCAATTGGATTCTATAAGAAAACATGAATCGATGGTCGAATTAACTCTTTAACATAAATTTAAATAAGAGACTATTAAACAATCAATAAATACCGTCTGGTTGCAAGAGCAACGTGTACTTTCGACTTTTCGACATCTCGAGGTCCATCTGCAACCAGCGTCTTCCTCAGACTGAAGAAGATAAGAAGTTAACCCTGATTGAGTAAGGTAGGGGTTACATCGAATCGAATTACAACGAGTATAAAAAGTAATATTAGCAACAAATTAATGACGGAATTCCCAAAAAAAAAAATTCCGTGAATTTTTTAAATGAACAAAATAAAACCTATAAAAATACACAACAATCAATAGAAATTAAATTCAACATCATTTACTTCTGTAAATAAGGAATTAATTCCTAATCTAAAACCTATTCACAATGATTTCTGAGGCCAAATTTATAACTCTTCAATAGCTCTGAGATATGTTCCAAATTTTGATATTATGCAAAAGCATAAAAAAAAAAAGGTTTACAGCAGTAAAATCTTAGCAACATAATTGTTATTGTGTTGATAATATTTTAATTTAGTATATCATTAGGTTTCTGCAAGAAAACTTGAAGCGATGGTCGAATTAACCATTTAACCTATATTTAAATAAGATAATTAAATAATCAATAAATACCGTCTGGTTGGAAGCACAATATGTACACAAGACCTTTTGACATCTTGAGGTTCAACTGCAACCAACGTCTTCCTCAGACTGAAGAAGTTAAGTAGGCAGCCCTGATTGGGAAAGGTAGGGGGGTTGATGGAATCGAATTACAATGAATATAAAAAGTAATATTAGCACCAAATTAATGAGGGGATTCCCAGATAAAAAAAGCAAAATAAAGTTTTTTGCAGGGAATTTTTTAAACGAACAAAATAAAACCTATAAAAATACCCAACAATCAATAGAAATTAAATTCAACATCATTTACTTCTGTAAATAAGGAATTAATTCCTATTCTCAAACCTATTCACAATGATTTCTGAGGCCAAATTTATAACTCTTCAATAGCTCTGAGATATGTTCCAAATTTTGATATTATGCAGAAGCATAAAAAAAAAAACGTTTACAGCAGTAAAATCTTAGCAACATAATTGTTATTGTGTTGATAATATTTTAATTTAGTATATCATTAGGTTTCTGCAAGAAAACTTGAAGCGATGGTCGAATTAACCATTTAACCTATATTTAAATAAGATAATTAAATAATCAATAAATACCGTCTGGTTGGAAGCACAATATGTACACAAGACCTTTTGACATCTTGAGGTCCAACTGCAACCAACGTCTTCCTCAGACTGAAGAAGTTAAGTAGGCAGCCCTGATTGGAAAAGGTAGGGGGGTTGATGGAATCGAATTACAATGAATATAAAAAGTAATATTAGCACCAAATTAATGAGGGGATTCCCAGATAAAAAAAGCAAAATAAAGTTTTTTGCAGGGAATTTTTTAAACGAACAAAATAAAACCTATAAAAATACCCAACAATCAATAGAAATTAAATTCAACATCATTTACTTCTGTAAATAAGGAATTAATTCCTATTCTAAAACCTATTCACAATGATTTCTGAGGCCAAATTTATAACTCTTCAATAGCTCTGAGATATGTTCCAAATTTTGATATTATGCAGAAGCATAAAAAAAAAACGTTTACAGCAGTAAAATCTTAGCAACATAATTGTTATTGTGTTGATAATATTTTAATTTAGTATATCATTAGGTTTCTGCAAGAAAACTTGAAGCGATGGTCGAATTAACCATTTAACCTATATTTAAATAAAATAATTAAATAATCAATAAATACCGTCTGGTTGGAAGCACAATATGTACACAAGACCTTTTGACATCTTGAGGTCCAACTGCAACCAACGTCTTCCTCAGACTGAAGAAGTTAAGTAGGCAGCCCTGATTGGGAAAGGTAGGGGGTTGATGGAATCGAATTACAATGAATATAAAAAGTAATATTAGCACCAAATTAATGAGGGGATTCCCAGATAAAAAAAACAAAATAAAGTTTTTTGCAGGGAATTTTTTAAATGAACTAAATAAAACTAGGAAAATACCCAACAGAAAATAGTAATTAAGTTTACCATCATTAACTATAAATAAGGATTCCAATTGTAATCTTGCATCTCTTCTTAATGATTCCTAAGGCTATATTTATAACATTTTAATAGCTCTGAGACATATTATAAATTTTTGATATCATAGAGGAAAATAGAAATTACGTTTCGAACATTTTATTTTAGGATAGCAATGAGATTTGGTCAGATATCATGACTCGATGCTCAAACTAGCCTAAATTTAAATAAGATAATTAAATAATTTATGAGTACCCTCTGTTTGGATGCACAAAGTATCCAAAAGACATTTTGACATCTTGAGGTACAACCGCAACCAGCGTCTTCCTCAGACTGAATCCTTAATTTTAAGTAGGGGAAAGCGCGAATAGAATTCAAATTTTCAAATTTAAAATCCATTTCCTGACAAATAACTGCTACTTAATAACATAGGTAGCTACGAATAGTTCAGTATGTGTAAATATATATATATATATATATATATATATATATATATGTATATATGATAAAAAAAACTAATCTATTTTATGACAATAAGGTATTATTTGGTAACTTTTTTTTAAAAATAACTACCCCATTATGAATTTGTTAATAACATCTTATATATATATATATATATATATATATGATGTTATTAACAAATTCATAATGGAGTAGATATTTTTAAAAAAAGTTACCAAATAATACCTTATTGTCATAAAAAAGATTATTTTTTTTCCTGAGAAATGAACGTAATAAAAACTATGTCGAATAGACAATAAAAATTAATTAAAATAATTTTGCCACTATTTACTTCTAATGTAATCCTTCATTATCTCATTACAAAAAAGACTTGACATTTTCATTATCTGCAGGAGCATAAAAAAATAAATTACTGAACTAAGAAAACAATTATGCTGCTAATATTTGTATAGATAATCAATGATAATTATAAATAATATGCAATATAAATAAAACGCTCACCTTATGTTTAATAGATCTGTCACATAGATGTTAGGATTTGGCTAATTTGTTACCGAAATGCGGACTCGATCGTTTTTGAAAAAAAATATTCAGACATGAAACTATGAAATTGGTTAATTATATTTTTTGAATATGATACACTTAATTAAAAAAACGAAATTTCTTAATTTCTTAGAACGAGGTTACTTACTATTACATAATGTAACACATCTAATAATATAAATTATTCCCATAAAAAATAAGAGAAGAAGCACTTCCTAGCCTCTATAATGTGGGTATCCAAAATAAGGGGTAAAATCTGGTGGTTGAGCGTGATCTAGGACAAATCACCTCCCCCCTGTACAATCGTTGTCCAAGAAAAAGTACAGTTTCAACCATGTACGGAACTCCAGACCTTTCATGGGTTAAGTAGTACAGGATAAGGTAGAAAAATGGATAGTAATGTTAGAGAAGTAAGCATTGAAAAAAAAAACAGGAACAAAATTGAAAGATGAGAAAAATGAATAAACGGAGAAAATATGAAGAAGTATGGAAGAAATAACGTCAGGAAAATATAACGTCAATAATATTTATACAAAAACATAAATATTATTGTATCTTACTTGTAATATCAGTATTTTATTTGTTTTTAATTCTTTCCAAGGAATAGTATTTACTGGCAATTGGTCTAAAATATTAATTAAAAATCTTTCCTAATAAGTAATATGGATAGATGAGACTTTTATCTCGTTATTTATGACTGGATCAATATACAAAATGTTGCATTATATAATAGTATATTCTTTAATATATAATAATATTATATTAAGTACCTATGACGGCAATACCATTGATTGCATATACTCGTACTAGCTCTCTGATACAGAAAACGATGTTATATGGTCAATTCAAACAAACGCTGATATCATTTAAAGCAGATTTTGATTTTTATATTCATCATGTGAAATAAGCAAACAGGAAATTTAAGTAATCAAAACGTTTATATCTCCGATTTATTAATTTCAATTTGTTTTTTTTTAAGTATTACAAGATATTTAACTGACTGCTGGCAATAAGTTGATCAAAACTTTGAAGAAATGGCAATATTTTAAATTAATTATTAATGATAAAATGAAAATAATAACTCATACTCATAATATATATTACTTAAACCAGATTTAAATGGTTCGAGATTTGTGAAGATTATGTTCATGCGTTTATGTAAAATGATAATTTGTTCCTCTTGTGACCTATACCATTGATAGGCTCCGTTATATTGATTGTTGATCAATGCAGTTTTTATTAATAATTATTTTTTTCCATATATTTATTTCTAATATAATTTGCTACAATTCACAAAAGTAATATGTTGTACCAAACAGCCTCAAACTTCGAAAACTTGAACAAATTTAAGTGTATCTATAAAGAATCACATATAAAATAAAAGAAATAAATTACACAAAAAAACATTCAACAAAGAGAAAAAAAATTAATAATAAAAATAAACAAAAATTGTATCTATACATTCTTAATAACTTAAACATCTATCTGAACAATAACAATAATATAAAATAAATTGGTATCCCACAATAATAAATGCTTTGTTCTTTTATGTACATACCGCTTTGTTCTATTTTTTCTGTAGTTCTCATTATTTTTAATAAGTGGGATTTTATTGTGTTCACACTTAAAAAAGAATCTATTGTATAATTGATTGATAAATAAGTTAATAAACGGTATACATAATTCTTTATGCATAAGTTTAACTTTAGTGTAATATGCATAATTTTCAGCAATTCTTAGGCATTTGTTTAGAAATATTTGTAGTTTTTATAATTTGTTTTCGACATATAACTAAATATTGGACATGCATATGTTAGAATAGATCGTAGGCAGGCTTTATGTAGTAATAACTTATTGTCTGTGCTTAATTTAGAATTCCTGTTGAAGTATGGTTATATAGTACATAGAGCTCTGTTAGCTTTATTGCACACATAATCAGTGTGGAAAGTAAAAGTTAACCTTTTGTCCATGTTAAGTTATTAATAATTAAAGTCGAAGAAACAACGGGTTGTATGGTACCAAGAATAAGACAGATCCAAAGAAGATAAAACCCTCAAGACCTCTCGGAGATACGTGCTGCATTCTTACGCCGTCCAATCTCTTTCCTGATTTTTTTTTCAGTTATTCATAAATATTTGTTAAAAAAATATTCAAGAGAAAAAATTGGGAATAAATTTCTGTAAATATTATCATTAATATTTTCGCTTCTGGTTGTATTTAAACCGTGTTTACCAAACTTCTTTGTATCTATTTTAAAGTTTAAAACTTGTTTAATATTTTTGGAAATATATATATATATATATATATATATATATATATATATATATATATATATATATAATAAATATTTTCTGGTTTTTACCTTTTTTATTTTTACATTATGAAATTTAAAAATATGATTCTTACGTACTATTTGATATGCCTGTAATAGATTTATATTTTTCGACCCATTACTACAATCAAAATCGTGAAATTAAACTCAAAAATATCAAAACCTGCAATCTCGTGTCATATAAAATAATAATAATAATAATATATTATTCCATAGATGATGAATCGGATATCTATCGGGTATATAGCCTCAAGGAAATTTTTTTCACGTCAGAGACAATATGCTATTTTCAAAGATCAATTAATTATTTTATTTTAGCAGCCAGTGGAAGATCAAATAAAGAACTATGATCAAGCAAATAATACAGTAGTTTATATAATGGGAAGGTTTCAAGTATAACCCGTCCGACACAATCGCTTCGGCTAGAAGTATATTTAATACTAGCTTATGCCCGCGGCTTCGCTCGCGTGGAATTCGGCCTGCCACATAAAGTTTCGTGAAAGATCATTTTAAATAAATAATTTAATTATTTTTTTAAATATAAGTTACTGGTACACCCATAATTTCAAATGTCTAACTTCAAAACTGACGGATTCTCTACAACCTTTGAACCCCCATTATATTAAAAGGGAAACACTTGGGGTGGAATTATCCAAATTTCTTTCTTAAACTATACAAAGAACCTATCTACAAATTTCAAGAGGCTATGTTCCTGATTTGTCTTTAATTATGTACTATAACTATCTATCAATAACTATAAATCTGCCCTTGATGTAGCCTATGATTTATAACCTATTTTATTCAATAAGTTTCATCCAAATCCGTTCAGTAGTTTTTGCGTGAATGATTAACAAACATTCGCATTTATAATATTCGTAGGATATCAAAACAAATAGTTTCACTCATGTTCTTTCTGTTATTACAAGACTTAAAAATGATGTAAATTGAAAATGACATGGAATTGTTGAAACGTTTTTAGAATAAAGAAAAATAATATATGACTGGAAAAGGTTTTAATTTACTCACGTGAATGATTGACTAATAAAGATGCACTCCAGTTACAAAAACAAGATAATTAAAATAAAAAATCAAGGTGAAACCCTAGCGCCTAATATATCAAGAAGCAGACAAAAAGAAGTAGAAAAACATGTGAAAGAATATAGAAAAGAATTATTAAATTGCATTGAACAACAAAATGTAAGTCCTTTTAATACTGTTTTAGGTATGGATACAATCAATATAATTTTTAACCAAAGTATAAAACTTATTAATGCAGAATGCAAATTAATATACCTTAAATATTGTATAGAAAACCAAATTATACCGAATCATATTCTAACTCATATCATTAATTTAGAAAATTGTTTCAATAAAAACTATTTAAATAACAATAAACAAAATAATTTTTTTAATAATATAGGACAAAAAATTTTAAACTTGGATAAGAAACAAGCTTTCTGGTTGATTAATTCAATTAAGAAAAAATTAAAAGCAATTTTAGAAAAAATTAAAAATCAAGATAAAAATCTATAAACTTTAATCTGTGACACATATAAAAAATGGAATAATATAATAAAAGAAATTAAAATAATAAACTTAAAATTTAAGGCAAATAAATATAGTAAGACACCCCTCATAAACCCATACAATGATAATAGTACCTCAGATAAATATAATACCACTATCTATTCTAAAAATATGAAAAATAATAATAATACAGGTAAATTATTCAATATATTTCATTACTACAATAACCTACACACTTATAACAGAGTAGTGAACCTAACATCAAGACAAGTACCAAATAATATCATAAATCTCTTAAGTTTAGGAGATAATTTTAATTATAACCCTAATAATAAAAAAATCAATATATTTCAAATGATAGCGGAAGTTGAAGCAATAATTATAAATTTAGACACTCCAGAAACCCATAAAAATGGGTTAAGAAACATAATTAGTAAAAATATTCTAAATTATTTGAATAAAGAAAAAAATAGGCCAAATAATACAATGAATCAATTTAATAACTTAATTAATAATGACATTTTATATACAAAATTATTTTTTTTAAAAATAAAGATTTATGTATCATAAAATCAGATAAAACAAAACAATTGGTAATAATAACAGAAATAGATTATCAACAAAAGATGTTAGATATATTAAATAATAAAGAAATTTATAAAAGCATAAGAAATGACCCAATGAAAGAACTCAATAATAAAGTTAATAAATATCTAGATAAACTAATCAAATATAATTTTATTGAAAAAAATATGAAAAATAAATTATCAAACAACTATTATAATATACCTAGAATACATGGCCTAATAAAAATGCACAAAGAAAATTATCTGTTGAGACTAATAGTAGATGGCACCAATAACCCAACAGACAACCTGGCAAAATACCTAAATAGATCTTTGAATAATTATAATAATAATAATGATTATGATGTTATTAATGCAATATAGTTAAAAAACAGACTAAATAATATCAATATAAAATCAGATCAAATTATTGCAAGTTTAGATGTGGTATCAATGTTCCCTAACATCCCACTTAAATTAGCACTTAAACTTTTAAATGAAAATTGGGGAAAAATTGAACCGTACAAGAATATAAAAAGTAAAACAATTTTTTTAGAAGGAATTAAATTGTGTACGGAAAATGGATACTTCATTTATCAGGGTCAATTTTATAAGCAAACGATAGGTTTACCTATGGGAGGTTGACTATCAGTAAACTTATCAGGAATAGTCCTTAATCATATAATAAAAAATATCCTACTAAAATTGAACAGCCCATCTATATTCATTGCAAAATATATAGATGATTTATTAATTATTACAAATGAAAATAATTTAAATAAATTTAACTCAATCTTAAATGAACAAAATAAAAATATCAAGTTCACAAAAGAAATAGAAAATAATCATTCTCTAAACTTTTTAGACATAACCATCATAAGAAACCCTAAAAATAATAGAATTAAAACAAAATGGGATAAAAAAGATATAACCTCAAACAAATTACTCAATTTTTTCTCAAACCACCCTAAACAACAAATAAGAAATACAGCTCAAAATCTAATAAAAAGATCAATTACAGTAATAGACAATGAATTTTTAAATGAAACAAAGAATAAAATTTTTTAAATTCTACTTAGTAATGCTTTCCCAATAAAACTTATAAAAGAAATGTGGCACAAACAAAATAATTTAATTAAGAATAAAATAGATAATAACATAATAAATATAGAAAATAACTCTAATATCAATAGTTTTGATAATAGTAAAAAAATTAACCATATAAATGACAAAACATCAAAAATCAAGCCATCTCAAACTAAGATTACAAATTTTTTTCAGACAAAAGAAAATAATGAAAAAGATCCCCAAACCAAAAATAACACAGCTCAGATAATTAATGAATCACCAAAAAAAGATTTTAAACAAAATGAAATAAAATACAGAAGTGTAACCTATATCAAAAACTTGTCAGAAAAAATTGAACCAACATTTAAAAATTATGATATCCCAGATATAAAATTGGCACATAAAACCATAAACCCTATAAAAAACATAATAAACAGCAAAAAAGATAAAATACCAATCTTAGATAATATAAATGTGGTATATAACATTGATTGCAAAAATTGTGATAAACAATATATAGGACATACCAGTACACATCTAAAAAATAGATTCTATCATCACAAAAATAATCTGAAACCAAATTCAAAGACAAGCACTGCATTATCAGCCCATTGCAAAAAAGAATCCCACACATTTGATTTCGAAAAGCCACGCATTTTGCACAGAGAGGGAAATAAGATAAAAAGGAGATTTTTAGAAGCATTATACATAAATGACAAAATAGATAAGGTAGTAAATGATAGGAAAGAATCTAATGAAATAAGCAAACTATACTCATCAGTGATTTTAAAGTTAAAAATGAAATAAAGAAATATAGAAGTCTACACTTATTAGATAACACAGAGAACATAACCTTCTCAGTAACCTCACAGCATTGTTTTCATTTTCCAATTCTTAATTCATAAAATTAACTTTTTAAAATAAATAAAAGATATAAAATAGATCAATATAGATAAAAATTACTAATTATATTAATTAATCATTCATAATGACTATATATTGAAGAAGTAAATAAATTAAAATACTATTTTAATAACAATAATAATAAAAAACAGTCCAAAGTACAAATTACAAAAATTGTAATTGACCATGGAGTACACTATAACTCTAAGCTTTGTTTTAAATGATATGACAATCAACCAAAAAGGTATCTATATCTTATTCAGTAATTTTGGGACATGTTTTTTGTATGTAAAATTATGTATTTATTTGATTTGTCTTTTAATTTTTAGGTTGAAAATGTACAAAATTATATAAAAAAATGTTTAGAGAATATGTTTAAAATTAAATAATGTTAAAGGACTTAAAAATGATGTAAATTGAAAATGACATGGAATTGTTGAAACGTTTTTAGAATAAAGAAAAATAATATATGACTGGAAAAGGTTTTAATTTACTCACGTGAATGATTGACTAATAATATATATATAAAATATAAGAAATAAAAGAATAAAATTAATACTATTATATTCAGAAGGCAGTGACTATTATCAGATTAAAGAGAATATCCAGTGTAGGCACTCCCCTAAATTTTAGTCATTTCATTTTTTCAGCCCAGCGCGTATGTGATAAAATAGGATCGCGTCGCATCGGATCGGATCCAATGTAGGTGCACCCTAAGTGGGAAAGCGGACATAAAATTCTTGATTTAATCATATAATTAAACTCCTCTGTTAATTGGGTTAAGAAGCTTTGATGTAATATTTAATTCAGCTTTTACATAATCATATTAAATGTATTTTGTTAATTTTTAATATTTTATAATTTATAATAAACACTACAGATTGTATATGACTTACGATTCTTTTAAATTTAAATCTGAATGTCTCAAGGTAGTACCCTTGGCCCAATCCTTTATCTAGTTTATACAGCTGACATCCCAACTCATCCTAATACTATCCTTACCACATATGCTAATGATACATGCGTATTATCAGTCAACACCAATCAAGTTATTCCATCCCAGAGCCTCCAATCCCTTATCACTGATCTTGAAGAATGGTGTCAAAACTGGAGAATTAAAATAAATTCTCAAAAATTGCATCAATTTTTTTACTTTTACCTTACCTCGTAAACCAATGGCTTCCTACCCTTCAGTATCCTTTAATAATATCCCAGTGATGCCTGTAGAATAGATCCGATGCTTAGGGTTGCATCTCGAGAAACGATTAACCTGGAATCCTCATACAAGACTGAAAAGACAAGAAACCGCTCGACGTTTTAGGCTACTTCAACGCTTACTAGACAAACGCTCTAAGCTCCCAATTAACTACAAAACACTCATCTACATGACCATCATACGACCTATTTGGACTTACGGAGTAGAGCTTTGGGGCTCCACTAAGCCATCGAATTCCTCTCGTATCCAATCCCTACAATCCAAAATCCTTCATAAAATCCTCAATGCTCCTTATTTTGTTAAGAATAAAGTCATCCAAAACGACCTTAATGTCCCATTTGTTGCTGATTTGGCCCGAATCCGATATCAACCTTTCATAACAAACTTCATTCCCAATCAAACCTTCTAGTTTCAGACCTAGCTCCTAACTAACTAGCTGAGTTAGATAAAAAAAAAAAGAATTTTTAAAACGTACCTGCTCAAAGAAATTCAATTTCTGGTATTAAGAACTATTGAATTTTTTTTAGATTTAAAACTGAACACACCATACATAAATGTATTGCGAAACACAACTAGATAAAATAATTTCATAAATAACAATACCATAATATCGTGGCATGGCTTCCACAAGCTCCTAGATCTTTCCTCTTCAAGTACCACGACTAAACTGAAATATCTAACTAAACAAATCGATTAATTCATATAAATAAATCGATTAATTAATATAAATAATAAACAAAATAAGGCATCGATGTTTACCGTTCTCACAAGAGCTCTAAAAAAATTATATTTTTTTAAGTATGAGCTGACTAATCGGTATTTTGATTTTCATTTATGTAAACTTTATTTATTTCCCTTTTTAATATCAACAATTATATTGAACATTCTGATGAAAGAACATTATTTTTTTTGTTTATTCTATTGGTAAAATAAGAAGGAGCGCCTTGTTTTACTCGGCATTTTAACTACTCAAGTTGTAACTGCATGTTTTAAAATATAATATTTTACAAACAAATAAAAGGCCTATGCTACTAAATAAGGTGCCAATAATAAGTGAATTGAATTAAATATTCTTCATTAAAGTAGAAATCTTCTAAAATATTAAATTACATAATAAATGTAAATTTAATCAAATTACATAAATTTGATATTTCGTCCGATTAGCCATAACGTAGCCATAAAGCATAAAGTGACGTTAAATGAACAAATGAAACAAATTTAACATTGAACTAAGCTGATTGATTATTTTCTTCAGTCTATTTAAATATTTGGGCCAGGATAAATGATACTGGTCTTATTAATTGGCCTGATTGAAGAAACATTCAGCCAACTTTATTAATATTGTGTTGAAATCAATTTGTTTCATTATTAATTAAACAATTAAACTTCAATTAAATTAAAATTGTTGTTTTTTAAATCATCTCCAATATTTATAATTAATAACGACGTATTTTTATTTTGCATGATGTATAGTATACATTTTATTTAGTTTTTTCATTGTAATGATTTTTTACTTTTCTCTTTAATATGTATACTTAGAAAAATAATAAGTTTTAAATATATATAATTATAATTTCATTGGGAAAATCCGGAATACAAAGCCGAGGATTAAAATACGGGGATAAATTTAACCCGTCAACGTTTCACCAATTTAGGCATCAACAGGACTCGTCGCAATAAAAATCACATCAATGAAGAACAGATGCAGCACAACTCACATCAACAACACCAAGCAGGCTCAATAACCAAAGACTGCAACCTCACTCCAAGACGTATTAAGAAAGAACTCCTAGGAGCTATATATATATATTTAACACTAAAAAAATTATAAGTGAATACCTTCAACTGAATTTTCGTCGTTTGAGGCTACTTCAACTCTTACAATAAAAACGCTTTTAGATCCCAGTTAATTACAAATGATTCATATACATGTCTATTATAAGACTTATTTACCTTTACAGTCTGGAGCTTTGGGGCTCCGCTCAGCCATCGAATTCCTCTCGTATCCAATCCATACAATCAAAATTCCTTGATGCTTCTTACTTTGTTACAAATAAAGTAGTTCATAATGTCCTTAATGTTTCATTTGTTGCTGATTTGGCCCGAACTCGATACTAATCTTTTAATAACAAACTTTATTCCCTCTAGGTTCTTTTCGAATCCCTTAAATCCTCCAAGGCTTCTGAAAATATGATGGCCTCGTGACCTTTTAAGTTGAATTTGATATTTGAGTAATACCAGTCGGCACTTGCTTCTCTACTTGCCTTTATCTCGTGCCATTATGTATCAATAATTTAAGTCATGAGATAAAAAAAAAATCATACAGTAATTATTTTTTTAAATAAGTTTAAACAGGTTGATTCTAATTTCTGTGTTTTATATTAAATTATAGGGTCCATGGAAAAAAAAAATTTTACTCTGTTAAACGTTCATGCCCCAACAGAAGAAAAAAAGGAAGACGAAAAGGATCTTTTCTATGAAGATTTAGAATTAGAACTGCTTTCCCTTCTTTCGATATGAAAATAGTATTGGGTGATTTTAATGCTCAGGTTGGTAAAGAACCAGTATTTGCTCCTACTACAGGCAGGCATAGCTTGCATGTGAAGACCAATGAAAATGGAGAAAGAATGATTGGGTTTGTTGTATCTAGATCACTAGTTGTTATGAGTACTGTATTTACTCACAAAGAGACCAGACATCATTTCTGATCATTTTCTGGTAGTTACGAAGATCAACCATACATATAAGTAAGGATGTTCGAAAGGAGCAAACTGTAGATCACCTGGAAAGACAAAAGTTAAAGAAAGAAGAAACAAGGTATGCTTTCCTGAGAGATATTGAAAGAAGTGTAGGTAACACCCCAGCAGTAATCGGAGGAAGAGATTTATAGTAAATGAAGAATGGGATTATCTAAGAAAAACTATATCTGATGCAGCCAACCAACATTCTAAGAGGGATGGAAACAAAAAGGCAAAAAATCTGTGGTTGTACCTGGAGTGTGAAGAAGCGGTTAGTGGGCGTAACGAAAAGAGAAAAAAGCTTCTAAATAGGGATACTAGGCGAAACAGAAGGGAGTACCAAGAAGCCAGATCTAATGCAAAAAAGGTTCTAAGACAAAATAAAAGATATGCAATACAGGCCAACTTGCGTAAGATGGAAGAATACAGCAGGAACAATGAGGCCCGGAAGTTTTTCGGTGATGTGGGTAAAATAAAATCAGGCTTTATGAATGACTGTCCGATGATAAAGCGTTCAGATGGTAAAATGGTCTTCCTGGATCAGGATCTGCAAGATAGATGGAAGGAGCATTTTCAGGAATTACTAAACCCCAGGGAAGATGAGGAGTACCCTGGTGTGGAATTTCAAGAAAATGAAAATGACCATGAAGTGAGCCCACCAGATTCGGAGGGAGTTGGTCTGGTTTTGGACAACTTCAAGAATAACAAGGCTGCAGGCTCAGATGGCATCCCAGCGGAGTTTTTGAAGATAGGTGGGTCAACACTGGCTGAGGAACTGGCCCATCTGATAGTTAATATCTGGGTGACCGAAAAAATACCGGATAGCTGGAAGGATTCAGTCATCATACCGTTATTCGAGAAGAAAGGTGTTTCCACAGACTGCAAGAATTGCTGGGGAATCAGCCTCCTGAACAAGTGTTGAGGCGCATCATGGGGAATGTTAGAGAAAATGGTATATACCGTTTATGAAAGAACAAAGAGATCTACGACTTATACGACAATCTCCGAATTTCCGATTTCGTGCGAATTCATTGCTTCAAATGACTGGGCCACCAGGTCAGAATAGATGATGGGAGAGCCGTGAAGAAATTATATTACGGAACCCCGCATGGAGCCAGACCAAGAAGATGGAAGGACGCAGTGGCTGAGGACTTGAGGATGATCGGAGTGTCCAGCAGACATGATGCAGACCGAAATGAGTGGGAGAAGGCAGTTGAGAGGCCCAAGGCTTCAGGCGCCTGTCGAGCCGATAAAGAAATAAATATTAAAATATCTGAAAGTCTTACGGTCCTATGAATTAAATAGAGTAAAATATAATTACTACATTTCGTGTATTTATTTCCTCATTAGGAATAATTAAAATTTAAAACATATATGGAATGTATAACTGATAGATTAATAGTTGGCCAGATTCCTAGAGTTATATGAGTTACCTGGCATGGCAAATTTAAAGATAAAATATAAAAAGCTTGCAATGATGAAGGTGTGTAGGTGTTTAATTGCGTAATGTACGTTGAAACATTAATTTTTATTATTATTGGTAATATGTAGTACTGGTTTTTGTTGATAGCACAAAAAAAAATTTGTGTCTTATAGGAATGGAAGAATACATATTAACAATATGGTTGAGGAAACACAGCGATCAATAGCGAATCCATTACAGGGACTCCCGCAACACCTCAAGTGTCTTCATACCTGAAAGAGTCCGATCTTAACATTGTGACGATATGGAGAAAAAAAAATCTGTTCCACGCATCACACAATGCTTTCACACACCTCCCTACATTAAATGGATTTAAAAAAAAAATACTTATATTCTTCATGAAAATTCGATTAATTTCCCATGAAAATACATATGTACCATTAACTAATACAACAGCAGAAACTATCTTATAGAACAAGTACTTAATTTGGTATCTGTTCCGCATTTAGTCGTTTCTAGTTGAGTTTTAACTGTTTGCTTGATGCCTTTTTATATTTTCCAAAAATACAAGTAATCGTGAGCTTTTGTATGGAAAAGAGAATTTAATTATGGGAAATGAGTATAATTTGGTAATCATTGCATTAAGAAAAAAAAGTTAAAACTAATATTTCCAAGTATAGATGATTTTATGTTTGCTGAAATGTTCATTTCTAGATGAAATGATTACCGAAGTATACACATTTCCCATAATTACATTCTCTTTTCGATACTAAAGCTCATGATAACTTGCATTTTTGGAAAATATTAAAAGGGAAACGAATGAAAAGTTAAATCTTGTGACTCAACCCGAAGCGACAACTTTTGGAATAATTGCCCTTAATTTTATGGGTTTTACGTCTTTATAATTTTGTTTTGGACGAATTGTAATGATTGGTAGATTCTCTACTTATCATTATATCTCTGCTAAATATATTTAATTATTTTATTTTTAGTATAAAATATTTAATTTCAGTAAACAATTTAAAAACTATCATATATTTTTTACTATATTTTTATTTTTTAAAGAGAAAAGATAGGCCTCGACCGGGATTTAAACCCGGAACCTTTGTCTCACCGTGACATCGCTCTACCAATTGAGCTATCCAAGGCCGAGGACAAACCTTTTCTCTCATAGATCCCATATCCCAGTGCTCTCGCTATTTTTTTAAAGAGAAAAGATAAGTTAAAGATAGGTTATCTTTTCTCTTTAAAAAATAAAAATATTTAAATACTAAAAAAAATGACCAATAATTATAAAAAATTATAAATAGTAACATGACGTAAGTCAATAAGTCAAATTAAATTAATGTTCAAAGAACTTCGTTTTAGTGTATTCATCGCAAAAATGGCGAGAGCACTGGGATATGGGATCTATGAGAGAAAAGGTTTGTCCTCGGCCGGCTTGCGGCCGTGGATAGCTCAATTGGTAGAGCGATGTCATGGTGAGAAAAAAGGTTCCGGGTTCAAATCCCGGTCGAGGGCCTATCTTTTCTCTCTAAAAAATAAAAATATTTAAATACTCAAAAAAAAATGACCAATAATTATAAAAAAATGTTTACCATATATTGCTCTTCTGCAGTATAATATAAACAAAAAAAAATATATGTCCTTAAATTAGTTACTAATTTTTTCAATGTTTTATTCACCTAATTTTTATTAATCATTTCAATGGTTAATTAATATAACTTATCAAAATTAAAGGTATTCCAGAAATAAAAACAAGTAAAAACGGCATTTAAGCTCTTTAATACTTTTTAAATGAAGAAATTAAAAAAAAAAAAATTACATTTTTACAATCAGTTATACATTGCCGTTTGATAAAAATCGCTGGAATCGTTTCTGAGAAACCATTAAAATAAATTAAAACCAAAGAAATAAAGCGGAATATGATAATTAAAATTAACTTACAGCAAACAAGTGCCAGTATGAATTTTAGCGAAATAAGTGCCTGTAACTTCTTAAATACGTCATTTCTTAATTGACAACCATCTACACACATATTTATGTATTATATTAGTTATTTGAACTCAGGGCTCTTTTAGTCGAGTATTTCCGTAGAAAATTAGGATTCTAATGGTTCCATTATCATAATGATTCCTTTACTACATTATCGCTAACTGCAAAAAAGCAACTTTTGAGATTTTTGTTTTTAAAACATAAGGCACCGTTTTCTACAGAAAGGACACTTTTCCCCAAGATACACAAGCTTGACATTGTCTTTAATAATTTATTTGCTGGGGATAGGGAACTAGACCAGGAAAAAAAGAAAAAACCTGTTCCATCACAGCCCATGAAGGGTCTGGGGTTCAGTACATAGTAGAGACTGTACTCTTTCTTGGACAACGGCTGTAGGGAGGTGATTTGTCCAAGATGACGTTCAATGACGTTCAGACGTTTTTACCTTTATTTTGGGTACCGACTTATGAGCCTCATAGGGGCAGGATGAGCCCCTGGAGGGTCTTAAATCCTACATGATCCTTCCCCAGCCGCTAAAAGATTAAATAAAAGTCTGCACAGCGAGCGGGATTTGAACTCAGGGCATTCGGCACGGCGAATCAGCGCTCTACCACTGAGTCTCTCCGCTCCCAAGTGTTTATAACAATTTTTTTGTTTTTGTTATGAATTACGCCATAGCGCATTCTAATAGCGTAAGAATTTCGCCATCATCTTATGAGAGCTTATCCTCCAGACTGAAAACAACCCATTTAGTTGTAGAAACGATTCAGTTTTAGGCATCTCCTTGTTGGAGTAATCAATTACATACTTGAAGGAACGATTATCGAAAGCTTCTATACCAAAGAAGGAGGATATATGTTCAATTGCTTCTTCAACCGTGCTAAGTAGCTCCTCGGGGGATGATCCTTTGTTGAAAGGAAAGTAATAGAATTTCTAATAGCGTTTTAAATGGGTGGGTACCCCTTCAATATCGCTATGTTCACAGCCACGCATAATCCCCTACTGAAATTATCAAGTAAACGTAATATCTATTCGAAATTAGCCCTAAAAGGTGAATTTTAATAACAGGGAGATATATCAAAGTTCAAAGCAATGCGAAATTGTTACAAAATGTATGTATGCTTAACAAACTAAATCGTTTGTTTATTATGGGAGCAAGGTATCTCATTTTTTTTACTTTTACTGGAAAGCGGGGTAAATTCGTGTGAAGAGCGCAGAATTGCGATGCTGATGGTCTCGGGTTCAAATCCGTCTGTAGCAGATATAAACTGTGCAAAAATGATTAGGGATACAATTAGTTTTGTTCTATATACTTACCTAGCATTTTAATATAATTTTTATCATGAAAAGCATTAATATTTATTAGGAATTATACTGCAGTAAATATTAATGTAGTTATTAAACATATAATAATATAAATGCTAGGGAATGTATTTACTAAAAGATTAGCAATATCGCTATTCATTTTTAAGCAGTATAATATGTAATATACACAGTCATAGTAGGGAACTACAGAGAGCCTCATGGAGCTCAACACGGTTCTATAAAATGGGTAATCTTAATTGGGCTAAATACCTGTCGATTGAGCGTGATTTCGGGCTAATTACCTCTCTGCACAAACATTGGCTCAGAAACATTCCAGTCTCTACTGAGTATTGAACCTGAAAACCCATCAAATGGTGGTGCAAGTTTTTATTTGTCTATAATTTATTTTCTAATTTTACTTAAATAAAGAAATCGAAGAAATATTATAAATGCAATAAAGAGAGAGAAATCGAAAATATGTCGGTTACAATAAGGTAGAGAAGAGTCAAATTCGTCTGTCACTTAATGAGGATAGGTGATAGCAGACATACAAAACGAATCTTTAACCGCGTATAAAAGAGCACCAGTGAATCCAAGCAATTAAAAAATATTTTACGAAAATTGGAAGCAATGATGAAATGATACAGGAGTTCCAGAAGAGGAAGAAGAGAGAATGAAAGGGCCGAGTAATGAAGAACGATTGTAAGAGGAAAACGGAAAGAAGTGGAACGATGGATGCATGAAATTACTTCAGGCGACCCTAGCTGGTCAAAATCGGGAAGAAGAAGAGCATAAAGGAATATTATTCTTCTTGAATATTGATAACGAAAGAAATATCAAATGAAAAAATATATTTTGTTTCTACACTAAAGAGTATTCATGTTGTATAGTGTGTAATAAACGTAATCAAACTTTCCTGGCCTTAAAATTAACCGTATTTACAGAAGAAAATATTATAAACTTTTTTTTAGAATAATTTATTGATATTTACAACTGTAATTATATTACATCAAGTACATCTGCTATATGAAAAAAGGACAAGAAAAAAAAAACACTTGTGGAGAAACTATCCATTGATAGCACTTCACGCCTCGGAGGGTTATAAGGAATATTATGGGAAGCAAGTTGAGAGACTAGCGGATTCAAGTGTGTTTGGAGCTTGTCATGGAAGGGTAGGTACGTATCTAGTTTGGGCCAAATCAGCAGCATATGGGATATTAAGATCATGATAGATGAGTTTATTTGTGACATAATAAGGAGCATTGAGGATTTTACGAAGGATTTCGGATTGTAAGGATTGATTAAGAGATGAATTGGATGGTTTAGTAGAGTCCCAAAGCTCAACTTCGTATGTCCAAATAGGTTTGATAACTTTCATGTAAATGAGTCTTTTGTAATTAATTGGGATCGTTATTATAACGTTATTATAAATTTAAACCAAGAGCTCATAAAAGTATAAAGAATCAAAGATACAAAAACATTCACAGATATAAGTAAAACCTATAATTTTCACTGGAATTTAGCTATAATAACATTCGCTATTCAGATATGACAGTGACGATCAATAGTCGTTATTAATATAATTGAATAAATGCATGATATGTTTAGGTTTTTTTAGTCAATTTCGCTTATACATTCTAAATGTATTACAATATAAGAGAAAGAAAATGGTCCGGGAGGAGGTAAAAATAATTCTCTCGAGTAGGAACTGTTTATTGAAAAGCCAACGTATCGACCCACATTGCAGGTATTCTTCAAAGGTCTTGGCTAAATATACAAAATACAGACAAATTAAAATTATATATGGTAAATATTAAAATACATAGGCATCGAGTTGTGTGAGTGATTAAACATAAGGATGGGGGAGCTTAGAGAAATATACAAAGCAAAGCAAATAATTGTAGAGTTTAAACAAAAAACTAAAAAAAAAGTAATAAAGAAGATATTACAAATAAGTAACAAAGAATAAAATAAGTATTAAAGACGGTACTAAAAATAAACCATAAGGTAATAAAAAATAAATATAAGGTAGTGAAAATGGATGGAGAAATACAAATAAAAAATAGTGGATATAAAGAAATAATATAAAAATAAATAAATAAATTATTTTTAGTACCTTCTTTATTATTTTTTTTATTCTTTACTACTTATTTTTATTATCTTCTTTATTACAAATTGTCAAACCTAGCAGCATACATAGAAAACGACGAATGAAACTTTAGGGACACTTCTCCAAATAAGAAATATTAATTCTTGCTTACACGCATGAAAGTGGTCCGGGTAGAGGTCACAATGAATTTCTCGTAGAATTGGAGAAAAACTTTATTGATTAGCCAACGTTTCGACCTATTTTGTAGGTCTTCTTCAGGGCTGGGGGGGGGGGAAGAGCTGGGGGGTGTTAGGTCCTCACTAGCTTGAAACACATACTGTAGCTTGAAGTATGTGTTTCAAGCTAGTGAGGACCTAACACCCCCCAGCTCTCCCCCCCCCCAGCCCTGAAGAAGACCTATAAAATAGGTCGAAACGTTGGCTAATCAATAAAGTTTTTCTCCAATTCTACGAGAAATTCATTGTGACCTCTCCCCGGACCACTTTCTTCCACATGAAAATTTTTTGTTTTGTTTTTAAATCATATTTTAATTTACTCCCTTCACCTACGGATATGATAACACATTTTCCTTTACAGACTAATCCGGCTACAAGTCCATTGACAATTAGTTATGTATAGTCCATTATCAATTTACCAAGTTCGATCCACAATAGTTACGGAAACAAAAATCGTTTAATACATCTTAATTTCGAAATCGTTATTTAGTTTTAGCCCGAAAAGTTAGGACAAATCGTCCACTATCCATTTCATCAAATTATATTAACATAATGTAATTTGACAAATAAATTGAGTACAGGAACCGAGTTGATTTGGATACATTGGAATGAACTTGAATTGGATGAAATGGGAATGAACTTGAAAGGAATGAAGTCAAATGGTAGGATTTAATGTAATCAGTAAACGAGAGATCCACTGTCTGTAATAAAACTTCTTTTTAAAAAAAACAAAAAACCTTTTATTAGTTCTCCAGAAATATGAGCCGCTGCTTCATAATATTTCAATTTTCTGATGGATTTTCTGACTAGGGTCTTCTATTAAATGTTCAGCGCTCTGTTGAAGTTCCGAATTTGCTTAACTTATCTAAAATGCTGTTTAACTTTTTTTTTTTTAACCTATTCGAATTAACCAAAGAGCAGGATAGCTCAGTGTGATTGCTGAATGTTGTTCTTTTCGAAATTGTCAATAATTTACTCATTTAAGACAAAAGTGTACAGTTCATGTGCTGAAGTAATCTTAAATTTTATGCGGATTTTAGTGACTATCTACTGTAAATCTATCTATGAGAGGAAAATAGTTGACTTGATGATACATGGAGAATGGAGATAGTTGGGGGGTGCAGTCAAAAAAACAACACCAAATAAGTACAAGACTTATATTTAATATATGCCGACGTTTCGACCTACCTTGTAGGCCATCTTCAGGGCTATGAGAGAGAAAACAAACAGAACAAAAAATATATAAAAAACGTTACAGTAACAAGAATATGTAATGTAATCACTATTTTACTTTTCTATATTACATGTTACTATGTTCATGTTACTGTAACGTTTTTTATATACTTTTTGTTCTGTTTGTTTTCTCTCTCATAGCCCTGAAGATGGCCTACAAGGTAGGTCGAAACGTCGGCACACATTAAATATAAGTCTTATACTTATTTGGTGTTGTTTTTTTGACTGCACCCCCCCCAAACTATCTCCATTCTCCGTAAATCTATCCAATCTGTCTTTTGTCTTATATAAAAAGATATTTAGAAAATGGTGAATTAGAAAGTTAAATAATTTATTTTATTTATTTTTTATTATCAAAATAAAAGTACTAAATAATTTATGTTAGAACAAATGTTGTTCGCGTATAACTAATTGTCGTTTGGAGGGGTGAGATCAATCAAGGGAAAAAAACAAATAAGAATTCTTATTTCAATTTAATGCTGAATTTGGGTTTAAAGGTCATCGTTATGGTGATAGGTGCATAGTAAAATATTATGATCAAGATAAAAAATAAATTTAATTTTTTTCATTGTTAAAATTAATAATTATTGCATTATCCAATTATACGCACTATCCAAACCCTGATTATTTCCTATTTATCTGAAAATAAATATTCAACTTTTTTCTTTTTGCCTTTCAAAATAACCTTTTGAAGGACCGTTGATTTATTGGCACATTCCATACTACAGTATGCTATATGCCTTTTTAATTCCTTACTAACTACACCAATTAATAAAAAAAATTAAAAACTAAAATGTATGCAATAACATTATTACTTACTTACTGATATAATTAACAAAAATTAAAATTATTATACACGTTTTACAATGTATATATATATTCTTAATTTGATGTCAGATTTTCAAAATCTATACTATTAATGAATTTAATGAATTCGGACCGAAATTTATTATGTAGCTCGTGTTCAGACACTGGCCAATCTTTCCCTTTTAATATAATTGAAATAATTAATTTTGATCTTTGACTTTCATGTATTTGACAATCATAAGTTATGTGTTTAAATGTCTGTTCTTTATGTCTATTGAACAAATATTTTCATTGATAGTATAAAATCTGTGTATGATGTCCAGGTTCAGTTAAAACCTGTGTTAGTTTATAATTTGTGGATTTTATTAATGTGTAAACTTACAGATTTATTTAATAAATAAACCTATGTAAACGTGGGAATTTATTTGAATTAGCTCACCGTTCGTTTTAAAAATTGATTTTTCCCCAATATTGAAATTTATGAACGACATAAGTGTTTTGTGAAAACGTTGAGATAAATCAATTCAACTTACTTTAGAATGATGTACAAAGCGAGGGAGTGGAGTGGCTCAGTGGTAGAGCACTGAGTTGCCATGCCGAAAACCCTGGTTCAAATCCCGCTGTTGGCAAGACTTTTATTTTGCCTGTTAGTCGGAGATGGATTATATGGGATCTAGGACCCTCCTGGGGCTCACTCAGCCTCTATAAAGTAGGTACCCAAAATAAGGGAGAAAAAATTGGCGGTTGAGCGTGATATAGGACAAATCACATGCACAACAGGTTTCCATGAAACAGTACAGTCTCTACCATGTACTGAACGCCAGACCCTTCAGGGGTTGTTGTGGTACAGGTTAAAAAAATAATAATAAAAACTATACTGATAATACTTAAAAATAAAAATTAGTTATCAATAACAATTTACCCGCTACATCTAATATAGCTATAGCTACATCTAAAATAATACTCAAAAAAATAAGTTATTAATAGAAATTTACGTGCTAGCGTCTTTACCATGTACTAAACCACAGATCCTTCACGGGTTGTAGAGGTACAGTTTTTTTTTTGTTTTTTTTTCAGGTTGGGTTTAATGTCTTTGTTAAGGTGGTAGGTGCGTAGTAAACATTTATGTTAAATAACAAAAATATGTAATTTAATTTGTTCCTTTATTAAAATTAATTATTATTGATTATATACAATCCAATTCCTAAATATTTCCCTTTTATTTTATCTAAAAATAAATACTCCACTTAATTTACAATAATTTATATCAACTAGCGATATTTAATTACATTTAATATTACTTTGTAATGTATTGAGTTCCATAGTAATAATTACGTAATTTAAGTGAATCCACTAATGAGCTTCCAGATCTTTGAACAAGGAACAAAAGTAATGGAAGAGCTTTTCAAATATCTTAGAGACATTTATCCAGGTCCTGATGGAGACAGCTGGTCTTGATTTCTTCCCCGGCAATCCACCTAAAAAGTTTATTCTGTTGTAAAGGTTTAGGAAGTGAGTTGGTTGAACCACCATTCCAATGTGGAAGTGAGAATGGCGAGTTTGGAAGATCGTATAACGAACTTCTCAGTGATGGTGGAAACTTTTTTTGGATACAGTAGAGTAGCAACTTCCACCTTTAGTTAGATTTCGGAGGCACTGGAAGTCCAACTTCTGTAACTTACAAACATGTATTTCTCCACACGAAGTTTTATTTATAATTTTTATTTTCCTATGTTTGTTCGTAAATGCCCTACTGTACAACTTTTTCTTATAAACTTTGGTTAAGGAATAGTACTTCTTCTCGACCTAAATGCTTTCATAGATTGTAGAGGTACTGTTCTTTTTCTAGTCATTTTTATATTTTTTATTTCAATTTTATATCCACTGTTGTATAATTTTCTATTTGAAATTCTAGATGTGTGATGTCGGTTAGTACATTTTTTGTAAAATTAAACAAGTTTTGGAAAGAAAAACTGCCGTAAAAGATATGATACCCAGCCGTAAAAGATATGATACCTATGCACATATCACACTACATCAGCTCCTAAAAAACAAAATTTTAAAACTATTTTAAAATTTAATACATAGCTAACGTATTTGTATTTTTTTTATTTATTATTACATTACCTTAATTGGTTTTATTAAATAGATTAAAATAGTTATGTAATCATATCTTCATAACAAAAAAATGTCATTACCAATACTAACATTTTTCATTTTTTATGTTTATAGAACTTGATAGAAATTTTTGCTGTAGTCGGAGAATTCTTGAAGGTATTCGTTTTAAGTTGCAGATGTTTTCTCATAATATGGTTCAGTTTTTGCTAAATAAAAAAGACGTAAAGCTTTTTTTATGAGGGATTAATATCTAATAAAATTTTTTTTATAAATCCTTGTAAGTCATTACCAGAATTTTCAAACAATCGTGATTCCAGTTATTGCAATCCAATTGATTCAAAATTTCTACCACGAAGAAATATACAAAGTTTCATTAGTTCATTATGACAAAGTAAATAAAATAAAATAAATAGAATATTGACCTTAATGTAAATTTTACAGGATTCACTTTTATTGGATGAACAATTATTTATTTGACAAAATGATTGTTGTTTCTTATTTTGTTTTGTTTTTGGCAAAAGCAGCCATACTTGAGATGATGGATATGATTTAGATTTCTAGATGGGTCATTACCCTTAAGAGAATAATAATAATTGTTCAACTATTCGTGGATAAAGTTTGGATTATTTTCTAGTAACTCATGTTAAGAATAGAAGAATTATTAAGTGATCCAATTGATCACAAATTTTTACCATGTTGACTCCAATATTCACAATTTCCAAAAATAGTATGAATTAATTTTAACGAAATAAGTAAATCTAAATAAATCAGTTAATGACTTTTACTGGTAAATTTCATACAACTCTGGGATTCAGTGTCGTTTGTTGAACAATTATTTATTAGACAAAATTAATCGATTAAAGTCCGTTTTGTGATATTTTTTGTCACATGGAGGAATGCTTGAGACGATGGACATGATATACGAGATACCTTGTAGATTCCTAATACACATTAGGGTCGGCACCGTTGTATCAAATACATGCTTATGAGAAACTTATCAGTATGAGGTTGCTTAATAGCTTAATACCTGATTAAATAAGAGAAGAAACCTTTTTCAAAATGATTGTATTACTCGACCAATAACTTCAGTCAAGCATTGTTCGGCTTTTATCTTCGTCCTCTCTCCTCGAAAATAAATCGTTCTCCACCCTCCCCTAACAAAACCGCAATAACAACCAATCAGTTAGCAGAGGGAAGGGTTAATAATTGCATCCCCGTTCCAATTGAATTGGAAACAAGGGAGGAAGAAACAAGTGCAGGGCGCCTCGGGGGTTAAACGCACCCCCTAGCAGTAACTAATGCGCTGGATGCAGTGCACGTGCGCACAACGCATCATCCGCCTTTGTCAAGCCTTGCCCTTGTTCTAGGGCATAGCCCTCTGTTAGTGCTTTGGCCAACTCATTGCTTACGGTTATGAGCATTTGCGTTTAGAGGACCAAAAAGAGATCTTCTTGGTTATAAACATGTCTTTTATGAAGGAATCTCAGCTTTTAACGTGATATCTATACATATGGGTTGATAAATAAATAAGTTTTAATAAATAAAAATTAAAGTTTTTCTGCTCTGTTTAGCAGCGCTAAAAAATATGACTGCATCAGTTTCCTAATATTAAAAATAAACGAATTAAATATCATTCCTAGGTATATGTATCTAGAACTTGTTTTGTTAATTTATTCGAACATTTAACTATATACTGTTAAATGTCCGAATATCCTAACTGTATAGGTAGTATAGGTGTATAGGTAGTATATAGTATAGGTAGTATGTAGGTGAAATACCCTGGTTCGAGTCCCGGTCCTGGCCATATTTTTTCTTTTCAAATAAAATATTTTAAAAAATTATATCCTAAAACAATTAAATAAATTATCCTAACTTTATAGTTTGGATAGGAATCCTTAACGAGTTCCTGACACCGTACAGACTCGAGACTCAATTTTACGTCCCTCCCGAAGGACGAAATAACCAAGGATTTTTAACTCTCTTTTGAAAAATTCCAGAGCCTCCTGCAGAGCTGCGACCCGCGATCTTGGCATTGTAGGTTGTTATCCTAACCAACGTTGTTATGCTAGATTTTTGTCCCATTACTAAGGTTTATGAGTATTCACTTTCTAGAGGCCTTGGTGAGCCCCAGGGGGCATACATATCTCACAGGGCCTATACTTGGCTGTTAGTAGTTCAATAATGTCACTGCCAAAGCCAGATTTGAACTCGGGAACTTCAGCAAAACAACTCAGCGCTCTACACACTGAGATATTCCTTTACCCTTAATTATTTTCTGTTTTATATTTTCACTTACTCATACATATTTTAAAAAATTGAAACCAAGATACTTCAGGAGTCTATTAATTCTGCACATTAAGAGGTACAAAAAGGTCTAGGTTTTATTTTCTGTTTATCAAAACGCGATGCCCAAGCATTTTTTACCTTCCGAAACACTAGAAGTGAACGAGCAATCAACTTAAACCGTCAAGAAATGGACTTGCAGTCCAAATAACTCTGTTAAGGAATCTTCTGAGCCACGAAAATCATCTGAACATCAAATATCTGTTACTCGTTTTCTCGGCTTCATGGCAACTGTTAAAAAAAATCACCTGATTAATCAAAATGGATCGCCAGGATCAATTATACCAAAATTAAATGATAAAGACAATTATAAAACAAATTAACAATTAATCATCTATGTGCAAATCGCCATCGCGCCTGTAAATACAATAAAGAAAGGTATCTAGAAATTAGGCTATAACGTGTGATATTTCTTTGGTAGGAACCACCAAACTGAAAAATATCCATCACCATAGTTTTTTTTTTTTTTTTTGCAGTCGTGGAGCCAACATCAAACAATTCTGAAATGTGATGACCGTTGAAATGTGGATGGCCGTTCAAAAGACTTGAAGAGCCCTGACGTAGAGCGGATGTCCAACAAAGCACGAAATGCTAAAATCTTGGACAAAAAAGGTTACTGTCACGACCAGACCAGATGCCTCAAGTGTGCTGGATCCAAATTATCTAATGCTTATCATAAACTTTACTATTCTGTTTGCGTTTGTGAGATTTTGTTGTTTCTGTCCTGATGGCTCAACCATCAATAGGTGGAAGATAAGACACGTTCTTCACATGTATATTCATATAATTTTTTTCATACATTTCCAATGTAAATAATGGTTATTTATTGTTCAGACTTAGGCCGAGAAGAAAAAGAAAATACTGGTTACATCAAGAAAAAAAAAATACTTTATTTTCTGTACGCGGCAATGGATTAGTTCCAGATGACCTCATGAGCTTTACTAGATTAATGAAAGTAATTACCGAATTATCTTCTCTCCTTCCCGTTATATTCACAGCTCGAAATATAAATATACAATTCGCTGAGAAATCTGACAAGTGGTACTACAAGAGATATGTCACTTTATATATGTTGAGTACGCGAGTATGGATCTTTGTTTATACTATTGTTTTATAATTCATGGTACGATCTGTGCTGATTGACTATCGTATATCGCTTTTGTTATAACGCATCAGTATCATCGCTGACTAAGACACATTTTTTTATCAAAATTATTTTTAGGAGAAATAAACATTTTTAAAAAGAGATAAATTTTTGGGGTATCGTTTCCGCAGGTTGTCCGCTTCGAGTTAAGTAGTAATAAGTTTTAACTTTTCAGTTGTTTTTATTTTTATTTTTATTTATTTTTTATTATTCTCGGTGATTAAAGTAACCGTGAGTTTAGTATGAAAAAAAATTATGGGAAGTGTGTATATTTCTGTTAGGTTTTATTAGGTTTTACGCACAACATCCATGGTCATCAGCGTCTTCTCTCTTTTGATTCAAAATTTATTTCGGTTATCATTTCATCAAAAAATAAACCTTTAAAGTTTCAACTAACATGATTACCAGAATTTAAACATTTCTCATAATCATACTCCTTTTCCATATTCGTGATTAATTTCATTTTCAAGAATATTACAAAGGAAACAAATGAAAGGTTAAAACTTGTTGTGACTTAAGTGACCCCAAAATTAATTTGTTTTTAAAAATGTGTATTACTCCTAAAAATATTTTTGATTATAAACGGATTGATGATTAATATGTGTCTAAGTCCACGTTCAAATCGAGACATTATAAGATAAGCGATATATCATAAGCGATATACGAAACGCAACATGCAAAGACAGTTCCGTGAAATCTAAAGGGAGACGCTAAAAAAGATTTCCAGTTGTGCTGCGCAATATATTGAACATGTTGAAGTGACATATCTCTCGTAGTGCCATATGTCGGTCTCCTCTGTGATTTGTATAGTTTTTTTTTCGAAATTTCGAGCTGTGAATACTGTCCTTGCCATTTCAAACTATCGAATGTGAAAATCGGTACTTTTGAGGAGAATTTTTTTATATTAACACTTTATTGAAATATTACAATCTGCCACTTGTGGGCAATAAGTAATAGTGCTTACAGTCATTCCATAAGGAGAATTAAAAAAAAAAAAAAACAGTTTCAAGGTTCAATAAAAATTAGTGCCTATAGTCAAACCAATGAAATTCGTTTTACATTGTTTTTGTCACTGATAGATGCCTCTATATGAATTTTATATCAATTATCAATAGTAAGCAACTGCTATAAGACGAAAACGAAAACTGTTTTTTTCACATTCGATACATTGCGATGGCGGGGACGAAGAAGAGAAGATAATGCGGTGATTACTTTTATATATTAATCGAGTGAAAGCACAGCAGTGCATCTTAACTATTTCATTGCCGCATTCAGAAAATAAAGTATTTTATTTTTCTTGATGTACCGAGTATATTCCTTTTCTTTTGCTAAGTTTGAACCAATAACCACTATTTACTAAGGCATAATGTAAAGAATTCAGTTTTTAACCTTCACCTTTGATGGTTGAGTCATCAGGACAGAAACAATCAAATCGCACCAACACATTTCAAATACAGAACAAATGTTCTGGAAACTTGTGAAAAGTTTTTGACAAGTATTAGATAAGTTGGGGCAAGCACCCTTGAGGGCACTGCCCTGGTGGTGACAGGAGGTTTTTTTTTATCCAAGATTTTAGCATTCCATGCTTTGTTGGTAATCCGCTCTCCGTCTGGACTCTTCAAGTCTTTTGGGATGATATGCCAACAAGTATGAATATTTCAGAATTGTCCACCTTGGACAAAAAACTATGACGATAGATATTTATCAATGGGTGGTTCCTACCAGATGCATGTCACACGCTGTAGCCTAATTTTTAGATATCTTTCTTTGTTATATTCATAGGCGTGATGGTTCATATTCCTCTCAAAACAATCCAGAATGGTTGGAGTAAACAATATTTCCATATAGATGGATAATTTTGTTTTTCATTGTCTATTGGTTAATTATGGTATAATTGATCCTGGTGATCCTTACTTCTTTAAGGATTTTACTTATTGATCCTTGTACGTAGAGCAAGTTCTGACAAGTACCACTTATACGGTCTATGTTCGTTGATAATACTATCCCCAAATGTGTTGAAGTGTTAATAAGTCATACCACGCATGAGGTCCTATTATTTTCTGACCCCTGTTACTAATGCAGACACTCAAACATTGCCTTTGCATAACATAGGCCCCGTGACGGTAAACTGAAGTGTATTTGCTGAAGGGGTTCTATTGTATGTTGTAGGGACTGAGTCGCGGGGGTTTTGGGCCTGCATTAGCCCGAGGCATCCCTCCCGGAATTGTAAATTGGATTTTTTTTTCAGCTTCCTACTGTTGAAACTTTTAGGCCATAGCATCTGAACAAACGCTGCAATAGTCGGTCGAGTTTGGAAATCTTGGAAGCAACTAAAGTAAATCTTTATATATATATATATATATATATATATATATATATATATATATATATATATATATATATATATTGATGAAAAAGAAAATGGTCCGAGTGGAGGTCAGGAAAAATTCTCTTTAGACAGAAGAACTGTTTATTTTAAAGCCAACGTTTCGACACACATTGCAGGTCTTCTTCAAAGCTGAATATACAAGATACATATAAATATAGTAAAGAACAAAAATGTATATAAGGATCAAGGGATTTGGGTGATTAAAAATAAATTTATATATAATTAAAATGGGGAAACCTTTAGATAAATGTAAAAACAGGGGGAGTTATAGATAGTTATCGAATAAGTAATAGGGAATAACATGAAATAATAAAGTAATTAAGAATTACATGACATAAGCATTATTTTTATTTATTGATATTTACAACTGTATTACTATAATATAACAAGTAAATAGGCTAAATGATACATTATGACATGAGATAATGACAAGTAGAGAAATCACCCACTGGTAGTATTCAAATCAAAGTTCTACTAAGAAGGTCACGTGGCCATCTTTAAAGCATCATTTAAGATAAATTATAGAAAACTAACAAGAGAATATACAAGATAAATATTAATTAAAATAATATGTAGTTAAGAATAAAAATAAATATAATCATTTAGGGATGACATGCAATCGAAACGTTGGCTTTAAAAATATTATATTAATTAAAATTTTTGATATATAATATAATTTATTTATTTTATTTTATTGTTAGATGTTATACTTTTTTTAATATTTCTAAACACTTAATTTGAAAAGAAAAGATAAGACCAGGACTGGGACTCGAACCCAGGTCTCCAACTTATCCGTCATCCGTGCCTCAGCCATCCTGGTTCGCTTCTCGGTCAGGCATATCCCCTTCCCTCACTGTGGCTAAGCACCACGATTGATACCTGGGAGGCCCGGGTTCGAGTCCCAGTCCTGGTCATATCTTTTCTTTTCAAATAAAATATTTAGAAATATATATAATAGTTAGTTAGTTAGTTAGTTCATTTAACGTCACTTTATGCTGCTATGGCTAATATATATATTATATTATTAGTTCTTCATACTAAAGAGAAAGGCTCGGTGAAAATTATGATTTCTTTAGTTAATTAATTGCGTCATAATGTTTTTTTTATCAATATGTTTACACGCGTTTATTTTCATCCAGGACTTGTTTGTTTAAATTTAAACGAAACTATGCATCAGAACTAAATTGATGTGGGAATGGTGGTATAGATATATCTTATAAAAGTTTGAAATATTGGAGATGTGCAGTCAATAAATTTAATACAAAATAAGTTGAACTTATTTATGTAAACTTTTAGACCCTTATCAGGACTGAGAATAAAACAAAACATAATAACTGTATAAACAGTGCATAGGGTTAATGTGTATGCGTATGTATATATATATATAGTTAATATAAAGTAATCTCACCTACTTTTCCAATTACTATTTCTTTATTGTTCGTGTATTATAATATTTTCTAAACTATTTATGATCTTGGATCACTATCGTCACCAATTAGGTAGGTATATTAGGCTTTATTTCAAAGGATATTGTTTACTTGTAAAGTTGGTACACCATAAAATTTTATTAAATAAGTTGACGAGATTTATGTAATTTGCCTTGTTCGAAAAAAATCGTTATCACTACAACCCATGGAGTCTTTACGTTCGATACATGGTAGGGGCTGCACTGTTTCTAAGACAACTGTGCAGGGGGGAAATTTGTCCGAGATCACACTCAACCGTCACATTCTTCCCTCAATTAAAGATACCCGCTTAATATAGGCTGAGTGAGACCCAGGAAGGTCTGTAAAACCCGCAGGGTCCATCCGTGGCTGTCACCAGATGAAATAAACTTATCCGCAATGGTCTATCATTGTATAATATTACGATTATTTTTCCCCGTTTCGGTTTCATTCATCTCTGACGCTCCCTTATAGTGTGAATTTCACGTAACCAATGAGAACATGATTAAATGAAAACCGTGTCTATTATGTCCTATTAATATTACACTATAATTAATAATATTAGTACTATACTATTGGATGGGAATACTATCATTAGTACGTTCCCAGGACACGTTTTTGAAAAAAACACCCGTTCTCTTACAGATCCCGGAGGAATCGTGTGTTGAAGAAATCGTATCATTTAACTGAGAAAATGTGCCATTGGAGATTTCAAAAGGAAGTTTGAACTTAAAGGCATAAAAGTGGAAGTAATGTCGACCTTTGTTCAATTTGTGTGTGAGTAAAGTCAAGTCAACCAAATTTGGGGTGAGTTTATGACGCCGAAGTCCGATTTTTCATTCCCATGTGTTTCATTCTTTAGAAGTAGCCATAAAATGAAATTATCTTTTTTCTCATAACATCCGAATTTTTTGGAGCATGAGCAGTACTACTGTTATGTCGTTGTCTGTATTCACCTTAGTCTTTATTTGGGCCATGAATTTTCCATAAGATCTTGATTATTTTATTTAATTACATTTTTCTCTACTCAAATTATTTCAAGTTTAAATAGTTCTTGTCTATCCAGCCCTGTGGAAGAGCTGTGGGTAGATACGTCGGTTTCTAATATTTTACCACTGTTTAAGGAAATTTTTACCTATACTAAAACGATTTCTTCCTAAAACTTATTCCATTGTCATCATCAAAATTATTTCTAGAGTCCGAGAACCTCCAACGTCCTAGGATAAGAGTAAAAAGTGAAACTGTTGAGAATTCATAACATTTTTCCGAGGTAGTGAATAGGAAGAGAATTTTTAAAGTGGGGTTGCGGTGAGGTGCAACCGGTGTATAAACTGGAAGAAAGCGGCCCTGAATCATTTGTTCTTCCGCCTTCTCCCTAATGTATTCATTTTAAGCTATTCACTTAGCCTTTATACACAATTCCAACCTTGATAAAATATTATCGTCATTAAGGCCCTGTTCTGCATAATTTCTTAATAACATATTACTCCCTAACCCTCTCTTTCTTTTTTTTTCTCTCTCCTTTAATGCAATGAATAAATTAATGGATTAATTTATTCTCCAAATAAGAGAACAGAATAATTTAACTATTATTAAAAGTTTTTTAATGAGAAATATAAAAACTTTTAAACAAAATATAAAAAGGGGTTTAACCCAAAACCACATTAATGTATTTCTATTATACATTTCTTATAAATTCTACACATTATATATTCAATTTTTTTTTCTCTATAATTGTTTAATATCATGTCATGATTCGTACCTTTTAGTTATTTCATTTTTATTTTATTTATTTGGTTGGCACATTATAAATGCATTGCTATGTTTCTACTCTTAAATATATTTTGAACATATATATTGATATTTGGGATGTCAGAGTCTCATTTAGAATGAGTACTCAAATTATTATTTATATGCCTTAATCTTAATTGGGTTCCTTTCCAAAGGTCTGTTCTTGTGTTTACCAATTTACCCATCTATTATACCTTCAATATATTATTTAAAAATAAATAGTGTATCTGGGGTATGTAAGCAACAAAAGAATTACAATAAGGATCGTTTATTTATTCAATTTTGAAGGTTAATGATTCAAATGTTGCCCTATAAAAAGGGATTGCCATAAAATACGTAACAGGAAATAAATTAAACTTATCCGTGAACAGGGGTAGATTGGATTACTGGTCGGTTTTTGCTTTGCCGCTTCGGGAACTCCATCTTCCGCAGGGTCTGTCTCTCCAGTTCTCCTTGCTTCTCCTCCGGCCTCGTCTCAAGAATCCTCCTCCTTCTCTGTCTCTATCCCAAGAGTTTTCCTGCTCCCCTCTCCTTCCTTCTCAGAAACTTGACCATAAGGTTCCATAAGGGTAGCAAAAGGGTCAGTTCTTTGTCCAAAACATATTTCCTTTCATGTGTCCCGACATGACACATTTCCCTCACTCCGCAATACATAGCAACTTCATATATATATATATATATATATATATATATATATATATATATATATATATATATAACTTAAGTGTCTTGACACGGATAGTAATAAAAAAAGATTAAAAGGAACGAAATAACACACACTGTTAGGCTTCTGAAACAATACTGATTTATTCTGCCTCATAATCCTGCTTTTATATGTTTTACATTGTTTATATTTACAATTATGGTATTAACAATAATACTGTCTTAGTCACACTTGTAACTACCCCCTGCCAGTTTCCGAACAGTCCTCGGAAACTCTTACAAACAACAAACAAAACAAAAAAAATGACAAAAGAAAATAGAATCTTATAAGTTAACACAACAACAGAAAATTACAGACGAGAACTGTACCTACACCTCACCAGTCTACCTATAATAAAAGAGAATACAATAAAGAAAGAAAATCTTTTGCATGTAATAGATAGTACACAGCGTAGAACGCAATCAGTGCAATACAAAATAGTCAGAAAAAAAAAAAATCTTAACTCTACTATTAACAGAATTACAAACTGAGATACAGCTCATACATGTCTCTGTATCTGTATGAACGGGAGGATACTCCAGTAACTACCCAACCGACGGTTCACGTGCTGGGATCTTCAATTGTTCGATATGGACCGTCCGTCTCCTATGTGGAGCATTCAAGCTCTCGATGGTAACCACATTGTGTTCCCGGATCACTGTCACCCTGAATGGTCCCTCGTAACGCGACGGTTCTTTACCTCTATTGGACCCTAGTTTCCGGTACACAATCGTCCCAATCGCCACTCTCCCTGTCGCATCCCGCACGGCCAAATTCTCTCGCGCCACCCTCTTTGCTTTCTCGGCTCGAATCTTACGATAAGTCTTGTTCCATTAGTCTCTCATTTCCAGGCGGTTATTTACCATCTGTAGCTCGTCTTCCGTGGCTCCTTTAAAATCCCTCCGACGTTTCCTCAAGCCGAAAAGTATCACAAACGGCGAGAACCCCGTGACCGCATGGATAGAATGATTGTACGCAACAATGGCTTTGCTCATGGCAACGTCTGGTTCCAACCCTTTCTCACCTTGATATACCCGCAGATGCTCACTGAGGGTGCTGTGAAGCCGCTCAATACATCCCCTGCTTTTAGGATGTCCCGGCGTGTTGAGGTGCCATTTAACGTCTAAAACGCGCATCTCCTCCCGAATTGCTGCGTTGTCGAACTCGCGACCACTATCTGATGCGATCTGTTCTGGAACCCCGTAAAACTGAAACCAGCGGCCTAATGCCGCTAACACCGCATCCGCCGATCGTTCCTGTACTGGATAGGCCATGGCTACCTTACTAAATAGATCCACCATCGTCACCCATTTATATCCTCTCCAGGTGAATGTGTCGATTTGGATATCCATGAGCGGCGCCTCCGCTGTGACTGTCTCGTCTTGTGTGACCTTCGGCGGATGGCGATCGTATTTCGTGCGGAGACATACTTCACAAGTCCCAATGATGTCACTCACCGTCTTCTTCATGTTCGTCCAATAATACCTCCGCTGCAAAGCCATCAGAGTCTCTGAAATCCCCCGGTGATTAGTTTTCCCTTGGTGATGAGCTATGGTCACTTCTTTCTGCCGCTCCTCGTCTCTGATGGTCTCCACCATACGTTTACAGCGAATGAAGCTGCGGTCTATCCCGATGCGTTCTGATCTCCATACACTCTGAATTTTGTCCCAGATAGAAGCGTTCCCCACGTAGATGTGGTGTACCTTCCCCTGCTTCGATACATCTTTTAGGACTCTGCAGATTTGGTCATCTCCAATCCCAGGCTGGGACCATACTATAATGACGCTGCTCGTCCCATATTTTGCAAAATCGATCTTCAGTAGACCGGATGTCCGGGTTTTCCAAATTACTTGACGCCTCTTGTCATTAATGACGTCATCTATTTCTTCCATACTATCCGGTCTGTCGTCTGTGGAACTATCCTCGGACGGTAGCGCTTGACCTCCCGTTGCCTCACCTCCTTCTCTCTCTGGTGTCCATTCGCTCAGGAATTGCCGTACGTCTCGTGATGATTCCCCAGCTTCTTCCATCGCGTTCGTTGTAATAGCCCGAGACAGCCAGTCCGCTACAACGTTCTCCTTTCCTGGTTTGTAGACCACGTCCATGTTGTATTGAGCCAGGAACTCCTTCCACCTGGCTACTCTTGCCGATGTCTCCTTCAGTCTTCCGATCCATTGGAGTGGCCTATGATCGGTGTGTACTCGGAACTTCCTTCCGAAGATGTACGGCCGGAAATGCTCCACTGCCCACACAATAGCAAGTAACTCTCTCACTAAAGCGCTATATCTTGTCTCTGCGTCTGTCAGCCGTCTACTTGCATAAGCTATCGGACGTTCGCCCTCAGCCTCTCCTTGTGACAACACTGCCCCAATGCATATTCACTCGCATCCGTCGTTAACACGAAGGGTCTCTGAAAATCTGGAAACGCTAGCACAGGTTTTTCTTGCAGCCTCTCCATGCATTTCCGAATGTTGTTCTCCATAATCGGCGTGACTACTACCCTCGATCCTTTTCTGAGCAGCTTTTTCAGAGGGACGAGATATGCCGCCATGTCCGGTATGAATCGTCTGTAATAGTTGAGGGTTCCCAACAGGCGACGAATACCCTTAACATCATGTGGCACCACCATCTTGCGAATCGCCTCCACTTTAGTTGCGTCCGGCTTGATCCCTTTTCTGGAAATAGTATGGCCTAAGAAAGTGATTTGTTCTTGCCCCATTATCGACTTCTCTTGGGACAGCTTGAGGCCAAACTCTCTGATCTTCGCGAAGACCCTGTTGAAGTTGAGTCAACCATCTCCTGGGCGCATTCCAGAAATGATTTGTCTCACGTTAACCCTTATTTTCTGCCAGTATCTCTAGCAAGCTGGACCTTCAGGATTCTGGACAGAAAATCCATTCTGGCCTCTACCTGCTCCGTTTCCATCACTTCACGTAGTTTCTCTGTTATTTTATTGTATCGCGCTAGCAGTGCTGCTGCATATTGCCCCTGTGTTTGTCCAGGTTTCCGATACTCCCTGAACATCTGGAGCATGTCTTCCTCGGGAACCCATCGTCCTCCACTGAATGCTTTCTTTAACCTTTCCTTAACTACGTGCCATGGTGTTTCCTCATCGGCCTGGATTAGGTTGAGTATGCTCCTCCTGACACGTAATACCAGAGCTGCCCTCAGTCTAGTGGCATCCAATTCCTCTATGTCCTTTGCCTCGGTCTGAATGTGGATGTAATACATGATGCGGTCTCCTCCTTTCAGTAAATGATTAAGCTCCCCGACTTCACCATCAAACCTCTCGAGCTCGCTTATCTCTCTCCTCAGATCCCGCGCGTTGTTCTTCCTAAGCTTCATGCGCCCTAACTCATTCGCTTCTCTTGCAGCTATGTCCGCACGCGCTAATGACAACGTAGTTGACGGCAACAACGGGAACAACGGTTTTTTTTTCACAAGTTCCCGGGTTTCGGCACCACTTAAGCGTCGTGACACGGATAGTAATAAAAAAAAGATTAAAGGAACGAAATAACACACACTATTAGGCTTCTGAAACAATACTGATTTATTCTGTCTCATAATCCTGCTTTTATATGTTTTACATTGTTTATATTTACAATTATGGTATTAACAATAATACTGTCTTAGTCACACTTGTAACTTATATATATATTATGTTTCTTTTTCTGTTTATGTTTGTTATTCTAAAGGGACTTAGTCCCAGAATAAAGTTTCTTTTCTATGCAACCCATTCTATTCCTATGTTTTCGGGAACTATTCAATGCTCTACATATAAACAAAAAGTAAATAAAACTCCTCTTTTTTTTTTCCTTTTTTTATTTATTTATTGATATTTAAAACTATATTACAATAATACAACAAGTAAATAGGCTAAGTAATACATAATGACATGAGATAATGACAAGAAGAGAAACTACCCACTGGTAATACTCAAATCACAACTTCAACTAAGATCATGTGGCTATCTTCTTTTCAGTTGCCTCGGAGGATTAGGAATTGAAGAGAAAGCTAGGCTTGAAACTAGAGGGTTTGAGTGGGAATGAAGTTTGTTATGAAAATACCGGATTCGGGCCAAATCCGCAACATACGGGACATTAGTGTCATTATGGATGACTTTATTCCTAACCGAATAAGGAGCATTGAGGATTTTACGAAGGATTTTGGATTGTAGGGATTGGATATGAGAGGAATTCGATGGCTTAGTGGATTCCCAAAGCTCTACTCCGTAAGTCCAAATGGTCATGTAGATGAGTCTTTTGTAATTAATTGGAAGCTTAGAGCGTTTGTCTAGTTAGTGTTGAAGTCAAGCGGTTTCTTGTCTTTTCAGTCTTGTGTAAGGATTCCAGGTTAATCGTTTGTCGAGATGCAACCCTAAGTATCGGATCTGTTCTACAGCCACCAGTCGGATATCATTAAAGGATACTAAAGGGCAGGAAGTCATTGGTTTACAGAGTAACGTAAAAGTGATTTGATGATATTTTTGAGACATTATTTTAATTCTCCAGTGTTGACACTATTCTTCAAGATTAGTGATATGGGATTGGATGCTTTGGGATTCAATAACTGGATTGGTGTTGACTGAGAATACACATGTATCATTAGCATACGTAGTAAGGATAGTATTAGGATGAGTCGGGGATTAGGATGTCAGCTGTATAAACTCTATAAAGGATTGGGCCAAGGATACTACTACCTTGAGGAAAAACCCCTGTTAGAACCCGAAAGTACTCTTAGAATCGATTTAGGCTCAAATATATTTCTTTAAGGGAGTTTGTCTTATTCTAAACTTATTACTTTTTACATATTATTTGTCATTTCTAATTCAACAAATCCCCTTGAAAGCAGTTTAAAAAAATAAAGTAAATTTATTTTATTTCAGATTGCAATAGGACCAAAAGTGCGCAACAACGTTTTTATTGCTCTTGATGTCTTTTATTTCATCTTCCGATGTTTCCTCCTATGTAGTCCAGTTAGCCATATATAAAACCTATACAAAACGTTATCTTTCTCCACCTATTTACCACTAATTATATTTTAATATTTCTTATAAGGTAAAAGTAAAATAAAGTAAAATAAGGTAAAAGTAAAATAAAATAAAAAGAAATAAATTATAATAATATATAACGACGTAAGTCAACAAGATCCAAAAATAAAAGTAATGTTTAATGAGCATTCTCTCCGTGTATACAGCGCAAATTGAGAGAATACGGAGATACAGGATCAGAGAAAAGAAAGGATATGTCTGGCCGAGAAGCGAACCAGGATGGCTGAGGTGGCAAAGCACCATGACGGACGGTTCGAGTCTCGGTCCTGGTCATATCTTTTCTTTTCAAATAAAATATTTGTTAATATTTCTTGGTTGTCCCACGAAGTTTGCGAGGACTTGAAACATATCACTCCCTAACCCTCTCTTTTTTATTATTTGTACACATTATTTCGTCTATTTGCATTAATACTGCCAATGAGTATCAAATTTCAGTTTTAATTTTAATGTAAAAAAAAATAGCACTATATCTATAGATGATACCTTTTCTGTCAGATGATGAATTATAAAAGAGGACCATAACTGTACTGAATATCGAACTGAATACAATAAATCGATAATTACACCAAGACTGATTGTGTTATTGTCAGTGGAAGAGAGAGATAGAAGTGGTTGAGAGACGAATTGTCCCTGCATTGTACTTCATCGAGGCCCCTTTAAACTGGCACAATACCTCTTTGAGCCTCCCAAGATTTCTTCTCTTCAGAGCATTCTCAACTTAATATTTTTCAAGTTACCTACCTGTCATAAACACAATGCTCATTCATGCTAATTTAAAATAATATTTATAAAGGTTAGTGCCTGAATAGACACCCTTTTTCATCCTCCATTATTTTTTCTTTTATAATATTATAATAATAATATTATATTATTATAACTCATTCAGATTTTCAAATGTAAAACTAACATTTAGCATCTTAAAAAAACAACGAACATGATATAACATATTACTCACTAACCCTCTCTTTCTTTTTTTTCTATCATTTAATGCAGTGAATAAATAATGGATTAATTTATTCTTAAAATAGCATAACTTAATAATTTTTAATGCGAAATATAAAAACTTTTAAACAAAATGTAAAAAGGGTACTTTCTCTACTTGCCTTTATCTCGTTCCGTAGTCATTCATCCTATGTTTAAAACAAATGTAAATCCACGGGTGTGGGGTAGATACAGTCCGATTTTTTTAAACCCTTTGAATGTGTTTTAAAGATGTATATGTTGTACATATCTTTTTTTTTAAACTTTATTCAAATGTGTTCCTTGGAATGAAAAATAGTTAAAATTTATTGCATTCTCATCCAAAAAATAATTCCTAATGCTTGCGACTCCCCACGTCAGTGATGTGACAAAAATCTGGAACTGTTGAGATTTCATAACGGTTTATAAAAATACATAAATATGTGTCATGATTTTTTTGTATTTTGAATGTGATTTTTCGTTGACTGGTTGAAATTTTCTAGTCATAAAAATACTATATAAAAAACATTGTATATGACTAGTATGACTTAATCGTGACATATAACACATATGTGTCCATTTCGTTCATAAGGAACATAAGATTATTTTACTTTATTTTAATTTTTTTTTATCAGAACCTTGGAAGGTTATCAGGAACCAATTGGGAAGTAATCATTGAAATTGGTGATTTTTCAATTTATTGGCAGATATCTAAAAAGGGTTACAAGTTCTTTACGGATAACGTTGTTTATTGTATAATAAGAAGGAATACGAATTTTACGAGAGATTTTGAATTTCAAGCTATGTATGCACAAATTTACGTGATTATAGACTTGTCCGGATGCGATTTTTACACATAATTGTCAATAATTGTGTCAAATAAATTCATCTAATCAGTGATCCAGAATCGTTTCTCGACCCTTAGTCGAGTTTAGTCTCTTGACTACAAATCATCTTCAGTCGGGATGTTCAAACCCTGAGATACGATATACAAAAATAACTTGTTCAAAGTATGTCAAGTAATTGTATGTGTTTTAGCTTTATTATTTAAGTAATGTGGATTTAGACCACTTTTAAGACATTACAGTCAATTGAAGTCATTACTGATTTTATGTGAAAAAAAAATTAAAAATCAAGTTTTGGTAATTGAAAAGGGTGTCCACTAAATCATAGGAAACATTCAAAGAGGTAATAATTGACATCAGAAAAAACACAAAACATCTTACGAATATGTATTTTATCTATTAGAGAGTACTAAATTAGTATTTACAAATTTATTCGAGAAAAATATATTTTTGATTTTTTAATTGAAAAACATTAGAATGCTTAATCTTCGTCAACTAAGTAGATTCGACAATCTCTAACAAAACATTTCCCGAATTCTTAAAACAAATGGACTCTTTTATATTGTACTCTCCCGAGCCCAGTATCTGCATTATTCGAAATACAGAATCATTGTAAGCTATTATTAACCAGGCTGGTCTACACATCCGATGAATATTTCGTATCCGATAAAATTAGTAGACTTTGAAAGGGGAAAACTCATATAAAAAATACGGACAACATTGAACATACGTGTTGATCCTTTCATTGTCACATGAGTACACTCTGGCGAGGCTGGTGCCATTACAATATGCACTGCCTCCGTATACCATATTACATTGATTCACCTAATAATTATTATATTATGACACGTAATACATGCAGTAGTACAAATATTTGGTTTGTATACTTAGTATGGTAGCAGTAATACAAATATTTGGTTTGGTAGCAGTAATACAAATATTTGGTTGAAAAACGGTCATTTTTTTTTTGTTTTATACACCCTATTAGAATCGTAAACATATATAATTTTAAGCTTCATTCATTTCAATATTTTTATGATGTTACAAGGGATTTTAATTATTGATAAAGCTTTGTAACGATCTATGCGACGATTTAGTGATCCAAGGAGATTAATGTTGTCATTATTAGGTTACTCCATAATATAACATCCAGTATTCACAAATTTTATTTATTCTTTATTTCAAATATAAAACTATTTATTACTTTATTTTCCTTCTTCTTTAGTCACTTCTTTAGTCAAATTTCTAGTTTTAGAAATGGCGAGGCTTTAGTGATAACGGATCTGCATTGAAATTCTGCATTTAAAGGATATAATATCATGACTTATGTGTATATATATATATACATACATATATATATATATATATATATATATATATATATATATATATATTAATAAAATAACTCATTTAGTAATTAACATTGATAACAAAATGAATAGGTTTTATTACATGCATTACATTATTAAAATTAATGAACCTAATGAATTACCAGTTAAAAATTTCTTTATAAAATGGCAAAACTTATTAGTTTGTTATATGATTACACAAATAAAACCCTCAATACCAAATATATTCTTAATTAAGAGCAGAACAGTTTTGAAATATTGGAGTGAGGACAATTTATATGAAAATAAATGAATCGAAATGCTTTTAAGGGGAATCTTGCTTTGATTAAACATTTAATATCGGCTGACCGTGGAACGTATTTTCCTTTTTAATTAAAACAAATATTGCATTAAAAAATATTGCACAATCATTTCCCCTCTAAAACAGAAGTTTTAGAAGATTTTAATGAATATTTGAAAATATTGGATTTCCAACCAGATTGCTAAGTGGGAAAAAATCACATCTTTTATTATATAATCTTCATTCTCGATGTGTAAGGACAGTTGGAAACGAATGGTACAGACTGTGATGAAAAGACCACTTTAAGGTTTAATCTCATATTTGGAAAATAACAAAAGACTAATATTTTTTAATGTATTTATAAGGACAAGGAGTGCAGGTTGAGAGCGGATTCGGAAAACACATGTCGATCCAGAATACTAACAGAACAGAATTATGGCATGATAAAATTTATGAACACCATAAAAAGTTGTTAGTGATGTAATATTTTATCGGCATTGCCTATAAACGTATCGAGATACTACTTTTGTCTTACTCGATAATTTACATTATAAATATTTTTAAAAATTAGAAAAATCACAAAGCCACTGTTCCTGACTTCTTTGATCAGTTACACAAAATATACCATTTTTAAAAATTTAAATAGAAAAAATAGAATGCATAGAAAAATATCAAAAACTACCATTAGCTTCTTTGACGCTTAAAATTTATTTTTGTTTGTAAATTAAACGTTTAAAGATATCGTTAAGATGGAATTCAGGAAGCAACTAAGCAAAATATTATTCTTCTTTTTTTAATTAAAACGTATTCTGATTAATAATTTATGGAAATTGCTTAAAAACACGATACAACAATTACAATATATGCATGAATAAAATATTTGTCTTACTAATATATTGTCCTAATGGAAGGTTTGGTTCCATTTCAGGTAAGTGTGGAAGACCACGGAAGCCAGTAGTAGTTCTCATAACATCCACTAGATCGTAGCTCCTGTCAAGAAGCCGGAGAGCGGAGATAACCTTAACGGGAGTAGTGATTTTTTAAAAGAATGTTTTGTCATTATTAATTAAGTTTTATTAATAATTGATTTTATAGATATTAATTTATATTACTGAATTAATCAATTGATATTAATCAATATATTAAGGGTTCCAATTGACCAACACCTAGTCAAAAACATTATTTTGAACTTAGCAGAGATGTTTCTACCGATGAAAACCGCTAAGTCACACTTTTATTTATTGATGTTCCGTAATATCACTAAGTACCCTAGCCTTTACATCAGTGTCTACACAAAATCATGTTTTTGACTTAGTGTATTTCACTTGTAATCCCACGATATATAAATGAACTAACCTATTATTTAGAAGTAAAGAAAGCCTTTACCTGTATGGTAATTGTTATAAAAAAAAAAAAAAAACCTTGATTACTTTCAATATTTTAGGCAGTTCGCAAAATATATTTATTTCAATTTTAGGGGGGGGGGGTAGTTTGTGGACAATTACATTGAATTAAAACGAGAAATATATCAAAACGACTTATGTGAATAAATAAATTGTTTTTTATTGCATAAGCCAATGTTTAAACAAAGCTATTGTATATATATATATATATATATATATATATATATATATATATATATATATATATTTTAAATAAAATATTTAAAAAATTATATAACAATAAAATAAATTATAATAATATTTAATGACTTAAGTCAACAAGATCCAAAAATAAAAGTAATGTTCAATTAACATTTTCCCCGTGTATACATCGCAAATTGCGAGAACACGGAGATATAGGATCAGTGAAAAAAAGGGATATGACTGACCAAGAAGCGAACCAGGATGGCTGAGATGGTTAAAGCACCACCACGGACAGGTGGGAGACCCGGGTTCGAGTCCCGGTCCTGGTCATATCTTTTCTTTTCAAATAAAATATTTAGCCGAATATTTAGTTTGCAGAAAATAAACCCCTAGCATTTTATACTAAGGTTACTAATATACTGCTTTGAATTTTGATTTTTTTTTTTACGTTTGTTTCTTTATTTCGATTTTACTATTTTTCTTCACTTAATACAAATATTTTCTTCTATCATATTTATTTTAAAAATAGAAGACAAATATCCAATATTCATATGTCTATAATATACATTTATAGCTTTCTGTGATGATTTTATATTGAGGTGACATCGAACATAGGTAATCGATAAAGTGACATAGGATCAATGTAATAGCAATAAGATAACCTTCCCATATTGTTTAACATACTGAAATCTTTGTTATCTAACACCAATGTGAGTAATAAACTTTTTGCTTTGTACAACAATTTACCTTGTTTTGCTTACGTAATAAATAAAGTTTGTTACCCCTCAAGAACACGTAGTGTTAAGATCCTTACAACTCCTAAAAATCTTAACAATATATAAATAATAGTTTAATTGTTTGTTTTTCAAAACAATGGGCGTTCATTTCACAAGAATCCACTATCATAGATATAATTTACAATGTCTTAGCCAGGAAAAATTCCCTATTGTTAGCAGTATTGGTGAAACTGTAGTCTAGTATTGGTGAAAACAATTACTAGAAAAACGTTTACCGAGTTCCTATCTGAAAATAAAAACAATACACAATCATAGAATATAGTCAATGGATAGAGGGCAACTTCGAGATTATTCTCACCTTAGTTTTTTCAACTATTCCAACAGCATTCACAACATTTTTTTTATTATGACTTATGTTTCCTAGTTTCTCTGTCACCAAGCGCCCCTTTCTTTTAGGACCATTGTATTAAAACTAAATAGTCACTTTAAAAACCGACAGTCCTTTTCTAAGGCAAGTAAAAACTGGATCATAATATCCAATTTCGGGTAAAACTTATGTTATTGGGGTGAACTTATGGTTCTGTTGACAAATTCTGTGCCAGTGATATCGTCTCATTATACGAGTTGCATAGTGGGAGCGAGGTAGCTCAGTGGTAGTGCGTTGAGAATCCTCAAGATCCCGGGTACGAATCTTGTGACAGATAAATTATTAAATTGTTTTATCTGCATAAAGGCCATCCTTTGGCTCACCCAGCCTCTATAAAGAGGGTCCAATAATTGGGGGCAAACCTGACGGTATTTAGCCCAAGACCCTTCATAGGTTGCAGTTTAATGGTACACATTTTCCACAAGTCCTTTGTGAACTATAATCGTAAATTATTGATTTTTGCAATAACCTAAAATAAGAGCTAAGGAAAGAAACAGATTTCACCATTTAAATCGTAATCGGCAAGAAAATTTCTTTTAATAAAAATCATCAGTAGGAAAATATAATTTTTTACTCACACCAACTTCATATGACTTTTACGATTATTATAAATGTTAAAGAGAGTCTGTGTAATGCACTAATTGGAAAGAAAACACCAAAGAAATTAGTGAACATTACTTGAAGAGTAAATGTTTAAAGTATTAAATAAAGTTGGAATCAGTAATTTTCATTTTCGAAAAGTTTTAAGTTAATTATGGAACCCTGTTTCCAGTTTTCTTTCTTCTGGAATAAGTCGAGAGGATCAACCCGTTCAGGGAGGAAAGTCTAACTTCGGACGGTGAAATACTATTTTGGTTTTTTGTTTTAAGAAATGGTGCAGGATATATTGAACCAAATACAAAAACGTTTGAAAAGAATAATTTATGAACTAGATGTCAATAAATAAAACGGATAGTACCTTCAATAGTGAAGATTTCGATGATAGATATTACTGGAACGTAGATTAATTGAATATATTCAACTTTGTGCTCTTAAGGTTTTCACAATCTTCTACTTCGTGTCCGTTAAGTTGGCTATCATCTCAGCATTTTTAATTCTGTTTGCAGCATCTCTAAATAATTGGTCTGAAGTCAGTCCATGCACTGGTGTAAGACGTGCCCACGGATTTCTTCTTATTCCGGGTCCGCGTTTACTCTGGACTATTAGATGTAGTATTCGGTACTTGTAAGGTTTCATTATATGACAGAGACATTAAATCTTCCTGTTTTTAATTGTAAATGCTATTCTCTTTTACTTTTCTGACCGGCCTAGTACTTCCGCTTTTAATGATGTGTTTAGTAAACGATATTTTGAGAATGCGCCCGCGTTTCTACAATGGTAGAGAGAAAAAAAAGGAATCTAACAAAAAATAAAGGCCGGAATAATGGCGGATAATTCTTGTTATGGCTATTAGCGGGGAATTTCACGATAGCAAAATTACTTCGGGCGTGTTTCCGAACAAATCACTAACGTTTAAGAAAAGTAATTAGTCCTAACTCAACCGACAACCTTCGTTGAAGTGAACATATATAAGGGTATTGAATTAGGCCCTACCTGAAGGTTTAGGAGAAGACGGAATTTAGTGGATAGAGGTTTGCGGGCCAGGCCCTTGGCGTGAGAGGCATCGATATTCCGAATTCGGTAAGTTACTAAATTATTATTTATTTAAACCTATCAGTCACGAAGCCTTTGGGAAGTGAAGGTGAATCATTTCACCGATAGACGGAAGGAAAAATAACTAAATGCTGGTACTAGATCTCAAGAGAATAACATACGCGACTAAAATAAAAGAGAAAACATTTCAGGACAAAATAAATAACACTTATAAAAATTCCAATAAATACAGCAAGAAAATAATTATTCCGGTCACTCAAAAAAGAAAAGACAATAACATTATTGACCACATTAAGAATTATAAATTTATAATTGAAATTTTTACCTTCAATGAGGATTCCTTGCTTAAGCATTATCCGTTTTTGAAGTAGGTAAATGTTCAAAATGATTGAATTTGAAGACAGAAAGAAGAATGGCGGACACTAGAAGGGAGGCAATTCAAAAGGAGTCCAGGGCAAGGAAAAACCGTAAGCTCTCAAGTCTTATTGTAATCTTACAACTGTGTAATGAAAGAAACAGGCTATAACTTTCAGTGTTTAATGTCAACCTAGATTCGTGTATTTTATTATTGCAATTCTAATAAAGAATAGTTCCATAAGAGTTTTAATAAAATAATTCCGTTTCGACTAAAATGTATTAAAAAGAAAAATGTATGCTCAATGGACACCGAATGTGAGGCTATTATTTTATTTTAGATTTTTTTCTTGGATTGACACTATGTATCTGTTTTTTACAAAATCAAATTTTTATGTTTTGTTAATCATTATTATAAAATTGTTAAAATAGCATTTCCTAGTAATTATAATAAATCTGATAATAAAATAAAGTTATCACTACTGTTATGTTAATGTTATGCTTTTATTTAGTTTTAGGATAATTTTATTTTCACTCTAAGGATTGTTATTAATTATCCATTTAAAAGTCGGTCAAGGTTTTCGGATTGCTTAGGAGAATATCAGGCTATCTACCATAAAATTATTTTGGAACTAGTGAATATTACTAGTGAACTAGTGACTGATAGGTTTAAATAAATAATAATTTAGTAACTTACCGAATTCGGAATATCGATGCCTCTCACGCCAAGGGCCTGGCCCGCAAACCTCTATCCACTAAATTCCGTCTTCTCCTAAACCTTCAGGTAGGGCCTAATTCAATACCCTTATATATGTTCACTTCAACGAAGGTTGTCGGTTGAGTTAGGACTAATTACTTTTCTTAAACGTTAGTGATTTGTTCGGAAACACGCCCGAAGTAATTTTGCTATCGTGAAATTCCCCGCTAATAGCCATAACAAGAATTATCCGCCATTATTCCGGCCTTTATTTTTTGTTAGATTCCTTTTTTTTCTCTCTACCATTGTAGAAACGCGGGCGCATTCTCAAAATATCGTTTACTAAACACATCATTAAAAGCGGAAGTACTAGGCCGGTCAGAAAAGTAAAAGAGAATAGCATTTACAATTAAAAACAGGAAGATTTAATGTCTCTGTCATATAATGAAACCTTACAAGTACCGAATACTACATCTAATAGTCCAGAGTAAACGCGGACCCGGAATAAGAAGAAATCCGTGGGCACGTCTTACACCAGTGCATGGACTGACTTCAGACCAATTATTTAGAGATGCTGCAAACAGAATTAAAAATGCTGAGATGATAGCCAACTTAACGGACACGAAGTAGAAGATTGTGAAAACCTTAAGAGCACAAAGTTGAATATATTCAATTAATCTACGTTCCAGTAATATCTATCATCGAAATCTTCACTATTGAAGGTACTATCCGTTTTATTTATTGACATCTAGTTCATAAATTATTCTTTTCAAACGTTTTTGTATTTGGTTCAATATATCCTGCACCATTTCTTAAAACAAAAAACCAAAATAGTATTTCACCGTCCGAAGTTAGACTTTCCTCCCTGAACGGGTTGATCCTCTCGACTTATTCCAGAAGAAAGAAAACTGGAAACAGGGTTCCATAATTAACTTAAAACTTTTCGAAAATGAAAATTACTGATTCCAACTTTATTTAATACTTTAAACATTTACTCTTCAAGTAATGTTCACTAATTTCTTTGGTGTTTTCTTTCCAATTAGTGCATTACACAGACTCTCTTTAACATTTATAATAATCGTAAAAGTCATATGAAGTTGGTGTGAGTAAAAAATTATATTTTCCTACTGATGATTTTTATTAAAAGAAATTTTCTTGCCGATTACGATTTAAATGGTGAAATCTGTTTCTTTCCTTAGCTCTTATTTTAGGTTATTGCAAAAATCAATAATTTACGATTATAGTTCACAAAGGACTTGTGGAAAATGTGTACCATTAAACTGCAACCTATGAAGGGTCTTGGGCTAAATACCGTCAGGTTTGCCCCCAATTATTGGACCCTCTTTATAGAGGCTGGGTGAGCCAAAGGATGGCCTTTATGCAGATAAAACAATTTAATAATTTATCTGTCACAAGATTCGTACCCGGGATCTTGAGGATTCTCAACGCACTACCACTGAGCTACCTCGCTCCCACTATGCAACTCGTATAATGAGACGATATCACTGGCACAGAATTTGTCAACAGAACCATAAGTTCACCCCAATAACATAAGTTTTACCCGAAATTGGATATTATGATCCAGTTTTTACTTGCCTTAGAAAAGGACTGTCGGTTTTTAAAGTGACTATTTAGTTTTAATACAATGGTCCTAAAAGAAAGGGGCGCTTGGTGACAGAGAAACTAGGAAACATAAGTCATAATAAAAAAAATGTTGTGAATGCTGTTGGAATAGTTGAAAAAACTAAGGTGAGAATAATCTCGAAGTTGCCCTCTATCCATTGACTATATTCTATGATTGTGTATTGTTTTTATTTTCAGATAGGAACTCGGTAAACGTTTTTCTAGTAATTGTTTTCACCAATACTAGACTACAGTTTCACCAATACTGCTAACAATAGGGAATTTTTCCTGGCTAAGACATTGTAAATTATATCTATGATAGTGGATTCTTGTGAAATGAACGCCCATTGTTTTGAAAAACAAACAATTAAACTATTATTTATATATTGTTAAGATTTTTAGGAGTTGTAAGGATCTTAACACTACGTGTTCTTGAGGGGTAACAAACTTTATTTATTACGTAAGCAAAACAAGGTAAATTGTTGTACAAAGCAAAAAGTTTATTACTCACATTGGTGTTAGATAACAAAGATTTCAGTATGTTAAACAATATGGGAAGGTTATCTTATTGCTATTACATTGATCCTATGTCACTTTATCGATTACCTATGTTCGATGTCACCTCAATATAAAATCATCACAGAAAGCTATAAATGTATATTATAGACATATGAATATTGGATATTTGTCTTCTATTTTTAAAATAAATATGATAGAAGAAAATATTTGTATTAAGTGAAGAAAAATAGTAAAATCGAAATAAAGAAACAAACGTAAAAAAAAAAATCAAAATTCAAAGCAGTATATTAGTAACCTTAGTATAAAATGCTAGGGGTTTATTTTCTGCAAACTAAATATTCGGCTAAATATTTTATTTGAAAAGAAAAGATATGACCAGGACCGGGGCTCGAACCCGGGTCTCCCACCTGTCCGTGGTGGTGCTTTAACCATCTCAGCCATCCTGGTTCGCTTCTTGGTCAGTCATATCCCTTTTTTTCACTGATCCTATATCTCCGTGTTCTCGCAATTTGCGATGTATACACGGGGAAAATGTTAATTGAACATTACTTTTATTTTTGGATCTTGTTGACTTAAGTCATTAAATATTATTATAATTTATTTTATTGTTATATAATTTTTTAAATATTTTATTTGAAAAGAAAAGATATGACCAGGACCGGGACAAAATTCAATATTAAATATTTGGCTATGTTGGTAATGTATATTTAGTATTGACTGAAAGACCTATAGAAGCATTCTAAGAATCTATCGAAATAGTCAGAATAAAAATCTATATGCAATTTGAAAATTAAATCAATTTACAGAAAAATTTTGAAAAAAATTATTTGATTGATGCTTGATAAATATTTTCTTAAAATGGCGGCCTTACTGACGAAGTAATTTACGAGCTTACATTACTGCTTCGGCCCGGGGACCGCTTTTACTAAGCTCTCCGATTTATGGGGCTTGGAGTAGGCTCTCGGCGTAATGTGTTTATAAATTCAATGCATGCACATTCCTAAGCAGGTCACCGATTGTACATATATGTACACCTTTAGGAACATAAATAAAGTTTTACATATATGGAACATATTGTCCTACGCCTTCCTTCGTAATTAGCCACACAATGCTCTACATTTTGTTTACTAATAATATAAAAAAAAAAAACAGAGATCATAAAAGATAAACATTTTATAATGAGGTTGGTTTAAAGAGCAAATAGAAGAATATTATGACTCAAACACTATTCAGTTTATTTAGAAAGAGCAAAATGTTATATTGTGGAGAAGACCCTATTTTCAATAAATAAGACTGGTTACTTAAACGACGAACATAATTTGTTATTTATTTTTATTGTGTGTACTGCTTTTGTTTTGTATTCTTTTAAAGCTAAAAGAATTTTAAATTTAAAAAAATCTTTTTATTGGATAGCAATATATACAATCTTCCACACATGAGGGCAATAATTACTAACTATATACAAGTTTGAAAGGAAAAAGATAATACGTGGTGTATGTGGTGTTTGAAGGAACCCTTAATATTATTTTTGTGGGGAAAAACATCATGTATTCTTTTCAGCATATTTTTATTTCAAAATGACAATGCGACTACATCATAGATGGTTGAATTTCACCAAGTAATTTATGTCTTTACGAACATGGAGTAAAAAAAAATATATTAAAGTGGGTCTAAAGGGGGTTAATTTTTGTTTTAATTTATTTGATGACATTAAATATCAAATAATATAAGATTACTGGATTGGTACCTCAAAAAAAAAAAAAGACAATTCAGGTGAAGGTAGGGTGATATATCGAAACATTCGAAAAGTGCCAGTGTGCGCTTGTATAGAATGCTGTACCTGAATGTAACTGTTCAGAAATCGGTACTGAAAGGATTAAGTTGGAATGATTAATTAAATTATAACAAATTTTAATAAAACTACTTTTTTAAATCAGACTTATTTTATTTTATTGACTCCCCTCACACCGTAAGGTATAAGGGAAGGGCAAAGAAGAACAAGACTACAACACCTCAAAATTAGTAGATTATAAACAAGGAAGTAGGCATTAGTCTACACTATTTAATAACAAAATAATATGTAGCATATTTCAGAGAGATCAATAATTTTTTGTGAACAATGAACTTGATAATAAGGCATATAACTCTAAATGTCCTCATATTAATAGTAACTAATTGTTTTGAACAAATAGTTTAAACAAATTCCTTTAAATAAATAGAAAAATGCTGAAATATCCTCTAAACTCTGTAACAAATACTCAAGTAGCAAGTGGAAAATTTTACTAAAAATATTGCGGCCTTGACACTGAAAGAGTTAAAATGGAATTCCTACAATTTTATTATATTAATACCTGCTCAGTTTGTCTCTTCCACTATGGCCAATTTTGTTAAATAAATTACGTGACTTTATGGATTCGATAAAAGTAGTTTGGTCAGTAAAAACAGTTATTTTAAATAAGGAGGCTTGCGATCAACCAACTACCGTTCCAACCAATGATTGCTTTCCATAGTAAATTTTGTACCCTTACAAAACAAGGGTACAGGTACAGTATGGAGCCCCTTACGTTTCTGGGGTTCCGTACGTGGTAGATATTGTACTGTTACTTGGAAAAAGGTTATGCCGGGAGGTGGTTTGTCCTAGATCACGCTCAACTGCCTGATTTTCTACACTATTTTGGGTACTCACTTTATAGAGGTATGTTGAGCCCCAGGAGGGTACTAGTCCCACAGGATCCTTCTCCGGCTGTTAACAGATTAAATAAAAGTCTATCAAGCAGGATTTGAACCAGAGACATTCAGCGTGGCAACCACTGAGTCATTCCTTTCCCGGTTTCCCATTGAGCATGATGAAAATGCAGATCGAAGTTATAAATCGGCATTATGAGTGAAAATAGGTAATGTAGCAACCGGCACAACATGCATTTCATAATGGTAATAAACAATATCATTTCCTGCATTCATTTATTGAAACAAGCTAATCACAAGTTATATCCGACCCGAAGGAGATTATAAGCCTTAATGTAGTAATGAAGCTATTTGTCTGCAATCGAAGCAATTATTGGGAAGCTCATTGCTGCAATATTAGTTCGATCAATCATCGCTGCAACAATCTCTTATCAACTAATTGTATATGCAATGCAAGGTCCGACAATCTGCGTGGAAAATCTATTGCTGAAATTTCCACCGTTATATTTATAAAAAATAAGAAATATATGTGCTACTGCCTATCAGTTTAGGATTTGTGTTTCCTATTACAATATAAGAATTTTATTAGATAATTCGAACTATCAATTATTATTATTATTTCAATCACTCCACTGGAGTATAACTCCATATGCAATATTCGCTTAACCATCATTAAATTCAGCGGATATTGTCATAGAGTTGTCATTGAAATATAACATATTACAGCATATTGTCCAACAATTTCCTGGTAGATGGGGCTATCAGATTACCACCCAAGCTTATTCAATTTTAATTGATTAATTAATTAGTAATTTAATTAATTATTCTTTTATATTTTTTATAATGTTGTTATGCTTATTATATGTTTTCAATGTTTAATTCTAATTAATATTACTTCTTTAGTACATCTCACAGATACATTTTAATTGTATGTTTTTTTGTAATTTTTTATACTTCTCAGTAAATCTTTTTAAAAATTTCTCTACTGGGCATAGTATTTACATCCTCTCTGCAAAACCGTTGTCAAATACCAGTACAGTCTCTATCACGCACTGAGCCCCAGGCCCTTCACTGGTCGTTTTGGTACAGGTTTTTCAGGATTTACATCGTCCCTGAAGATACCTGTCTAAAAAAAATTATGATAAAAATACCTTAAAATCGTGTTAGGTATTTAAATAAATATTAAGGTTTCACATAACCAATGGTCGGAAAAATACTGTTAAAAACAGAAGTAAAAGCGATTGAAAAGTCTATGACTGGATAATTTGGAGTTTATTTATTTTGTATTATTATTATTATTTTAGCGAATTGCTTCACATTCATTCGTCGGCACATATTCAACCCTGGACAAAATGTACGATTTATCAAAAATCCTTCAGTACCTTCTGCGTGATAAAAACTTGGTTGTGACAGGCTACAGGGTCTGTAGATCCCAGAGGATCCATTCGTGGCTGTTAACAGTCTGTGGGTGCAGCCTGATACTTTCAGCGTAGCAACTCAGCGCTATCACCCCCTCTCTGTACGCAATTAAGGATAAATTTAATTATGACAACAGTTCTGTATTCTGTTCGTCCTTTTTACTAGCCCTTGTACTTCTATCATCCTGATTAGTGTGGTGAGGGCAGGCTTTGGCCCTGTTTGGGCCCTTGAGTCTCCTGCGAAACCTCAGCTCTACCTCCTCTTCTTCGGTCGGGCGCACCTCGACAGCCCTTCGTAAATTGAATCAGGGGGTTGGAAATTCGTAAGTGAATTGAGTTGGTGTAGAGAAGTGCCTTTTGGGGGTCTCAAACCTTTTTCTCAGATACCCTTCATTTGGATGTAGTATTTATGCTCATGCTTGTTTATTATTTTAATTGTTTATAACATACAAATATATTTTTAATTCGATAAAAAACAATAATAATAGATACAGACACCTTATCAGATTGAATTTTTAGAATTACGTATTTAAACAATTGATGCATAGTTAGAGAAATCCTATAACTACCTTTTACAGTTTACTTATGGGAGTTTTTAACTCCATTAAACAATATCGTCCATGCCATCGCAAAGTATCGAATGTGAAATAAACATAGTTTTCGTTTTCGACTTATAGCAATTGCTTTAGGATTGATAATTAATATAAAATTCATATAGAGGTATCTATCAGTCACAAAAACAATGCAAAACGAATGTCATTGGTTTGACTATTGGCACTAATTTTTATTGAACCTTGAAACTGCCTTTTAATAATTCTCCTGAAAAGTAGTGTTTTTCACATTCAATACTTTGCAATGGCATGGACGATATAGTTAATCTGCCATTTGCTTTTAAGTTTCATTTTAACGCTTTAAACTGTTCCTTCTTCGAAATAGAAATATTCTTCTTAATTTTGCATTAATATATTTAAATCAAATCAGTCAGATATTTCCATTGGTTTATTTATAAGTCATGATACAATAAAATGCAGGATAAGTATAAACAAAACAATATCGTATCAGTGAAGAAGATGGTATAATATGTAAAATAAATAAGATAAAACAACTAACAGAAACGGATATTAAAATAAGATTATATCTGATGTTATTTCTAGTATAATAATAATACCGTGTTGTGGTAAACAAATAAATCGAATAGGAAAAAAATAAGTGTACGCTTAGAAATATATTTGGCATCGAGAACTCGCTAAGCCTGATTATTTTTCCTTTAAGACCCTATCCTCCATGAAATAAAAAAATAAATTAAAATAAAAGCTGTACCTCCACAGAGTTCAGTACGCGGTAGAGACTATGCATTTTTTATAATACCTTGATAATAGTTTTGGGTTCTATTCAAATAACGAGACTTTAAACAATATGGCTAAACCTGATGAGATTCAGTTATTTGGTCTTGATTAAGTTATTATTTTTAAGTACAAAAATAAACATTTTTCAGTAACACAATATCAACCAATTCGTTAATATATAATGCTACGGTAGGGATTTGTTTAAAAAAAAACAGTATTTTCCGAATGTATGTTCCATTACAATGAGATTTATTAGACAATAGGATGTCACACAAATACATACTCGCCCCAGGGAGCCATATTCCAACATTTTCCAGGCCCAGAGCAATATTGCAACTGATCTTCTGCTCTGAATAACACAATATAATATCACATTGTTATATAACCGACCACTGTGGCTCTTGATAAATCAGTTATTGTAGGAGAACGCTTATGTACAAGCCGATGTTGTATCTATTTTATTCTGATATAATATTATATATTACCTGGGAACATGGGAAGATTTGTTTTTGTTTTCTTTAAATATTACACATTTAAAAATAAAAATAAATTCCATAAAATTTAATGGATCATACTATTTTGGAAAATTTAGATTTGGGTATTATATATATATATATATATATATATATATATATATATATATATATATATATTTTTTTTTTTTTTTTTTTTTATTTAACATGCTTTTATTAGCTTCGACTGTATTCTGAATCTTTGAATTTTATTTTCTATATATATATATATTTTTTTTTTAACATGCTTTTATTAGCTTCGACCGTATTCTGAATCTTTGAATTCTATTTTCGGCCACTTTAAAACATTTAATTAAATTGAATAATATATCTAGCACTCACTAATCACTCAAATGGGAGGAGTGATAGGAGATTACTCGAGATAAGATTATAAGGGAGGTTTTATGGAGACCGGCTTAACCATAAGTACGTAAATAACAACAAGCACCGCACGCAATTTTTAGAAATTGTTCTCTTCTATAATCAAAAATAAAAAGTAAAATAACAACTAAAGAGGAAAAGGTAAGGGAAAAATCACACTATATATATTTATTTTAATAAGCACCTAGCAGTAACCAGCAGTGATAGGGTGTTATTCATGAAACTTAACTATGTCACTACTACAAATAAGATAAAATTTATTATTCTCACGGTATATCTGTCTCTGTCTCTGATGGCTGTATGGTCCTTGAAGGATCTTGGCCTCCTCAACTCAGAACGATCCTTAGCACCTCTTCTCCATCTTCTCACTACCAGATGCCGAAGCAGATGCCTCGACATCTTCGAGCCATTGTAGTCAGGTTCTACCTCTTCCTCTTCTACTGTCCTGGCGTCCCTCCATTATCTTCTTAGGTAGCCGTTCCTGATCCATACGATGCACATGACCCAACCATGTTATTCTACCTTTTTTTATATATGAGACTAAATCGGGGTCTTTATACAGATCTCTAAGTTCATACTCGGTTTTTATCCTGTATATATTTTCGACTTTGGTTGGGCCATATACTTTTCTCAGGATTTTCCACTTCCAAGCATTAATGAAACTCTCTTGTCGCTCTGTAAGGATCCACGCCTCACCAGCAGATGTCACTACTGGTCTAAGAACGGTCAGTGTAAAAACTCGCACTTTGATCTCTCTGGATATTTTTCGATTGAGAATAATTTTCTTGAGAGACAGTTTTTTTTTTTTTTTTTTATTATTATTCTCACCTTACATAGTTTAAAAAAAACTGTAACACTACAACCCATAAATGGTATATTTTTACATTATCTAAGCAGGTAGATAATATGCCCGAGATCAAGTACGATTGCCATATCCCCCCCCCCAATAAAGATTCCCACTTTTTAATGAGCTCTAAAGATCCCATAAGCCCGGCCTAACGTTGTTAAAAAATTAAATAATTTATCTGCCATAAATCTGGTAAGATTTGTTATGCTGAAATGGATGTTTGCTTGTTCAGTGAAGTAAAAAATATAAACTGGACTTCACTAAAAAGGGTACATGTCAGGTATAAGTAAAGCCGGTAGGTTCCCCCTAGGTTATCCTACAGGACCTGAGATTTATTGCAAGAAGTCAAGGGCCGGCCTTGCGGTGGACTGCTCAGGGCGAAAGATACAGCTCCAGACATCCCAATATAATAGAGTGCCCTATATTCTTAGGAGGACTCTTATTCAGTTAGAAGATATATAATTAAGGTATTTCGGATAATTTTATTTAGTTCGGATAAGTAATTTAGGATTTTATTTATGTGTAGAACCGATTTTTACTCAGAGAAATTCAGAGATTTTTGCCATAGTACATTGGGGAATAAATTCAGTTTCTTGTTGATAGTTAATTCTATACACGTTTAAAGAAGTGTAGTACTATTAATAATTAGACAGAATTATAATTAAACATACTCTGACGAATATATAAGACAATAGAAAATATAATAGCCTTGAATAATATTGTGATAATATAATAATATATATGATAATATACATCAGGAAGAAAATGGTCCGGGTGGAAGTCAGAAAAAAATCTCTTTAATAAGCATAGCAATTTTTTTAAAGCCAACGTTTCGACCCCCATTGCAGGTCTTATTATGGGCTTATAATGGCGTCAAGGGTTGAGATTCAGCTGATAAGATGCACTGGTACGGTCTGTAAATTCTCTGGGGCCAATTTTCTTATCTCATTCCTGTAAAGGTGGAGGCTTAAAGAGGCTGTACCAGTACATCTTTTCAGTTGAGCCTCGATCCTTGACACCATTATAAGCCCTGAAGGAGATCTGCAATGTGGGTCAAAACGTTGGCTTTCCAATAAACAGTTCTCTATATTTAAGAGATCCTTTTTGACCTCCACCAAGACCATTTTCTCCCTCTTACTAAATATTTTATATACGTTATATTAACTAAACAAATGCAAGCAGTTGTCTTGGTTTTGCTAAGTTTTACAATAACTTTTTTTTAAACAATCTTTATATTCATTGTATATTTAATTGTATTTTATATGTTACTAATATTATGTGCCCGATGTGGTATCGGACTTGAATTTATACGATTTCATATTTTTCATTTGTTCTTTGGTTTTTTGATGGTTTAAAACGCATATCACCGTCAGTACTCTGTTCAGGTAACCAAAATGCTTATTATTTGCAGATTAGACTGAATTATGTAAGGAAGAAAATGATTCCGGATGGAGGTCAGAAAAAATTCTCTTGACTAAGGAGAACTATTTATTTTAAACTAACTTTCGAATCACATTTCAGGTCTTCTTCAGGGCTAAATATATAAGATATGTACATACAAATTAAATTAATGCACAGTAAATAATAAAATTATATAAAATTATAAGCATTAAAGGGTATGGGTGATAAAAAAATACTATAAGAAAGGGAACCCTTTAGGTAAATATAAAAAGAGAGGGAATAGTTACATCCAGTATTTTCGAATAAGTAATAAATTAAAATTAATCAAACGAACGGTATTCAAGTCGTTTGATTAATCTGAAGTATTCTTTATTACATATTTGTCATTTTTATTATATCTTTTTATCACCCATATCCATTGATGCCTATATATATTTGTGTTCTTTGATATGTATTATTTGAATTTGTATGTGTCTCGTATATTTAGCCCTGAAGAAGACCTGCAATCCAATGAAATACATAGTTCTCCATATTAAAGAGAATATTTTCCGACCTCCACCCGGACTATTTTCTTCCTCGAAAAATTCGGAATAGATCTCTGACGTAGATTTGGTTGTTTTGGTCCCATTTGTACATAGTTCAACTCGCTTTAAATCACCGACGACAAGCTACTTATGATTTAATAAGATTTTCATTAGCGCAATACCGAAACTACATCTACGCTAGGTACCAATGACATCTTATTCATGTTCGTTTTTTAATGATGTTATCCATATTATTGAAGCTAAATAAATTATAATAAAAATTAATAATTACTTAAATGAGAGAAATTTCCCAGGTTGAGAACTAAGAAATAAGAGTACAAAAACAAATGTATTAAATGTCTATACTCCTGCTTTGCCCTCATTCCTGGGGAAGAAGCTTAGTTCGGGGACCCAGGCAAATTGTAAATAGGGTTTGAATGTGTACATTGTTTTATTTATTTTTATTTTTATCTAGACTTTATTTTATTATCATTTTTGCTTTAATTTCCTTTTATTTTATATATGTTTGCGTATGTATGTATTTATTACATTCACTTATTTTATTTTGTTTATATCACTTTTTTGTTTTGTTATGGAATGGTTGTAGCTACATAGCACCATTACTTATTGCCCACAAGTGGCAGATTGTAATGTCTGAATAAAGTGTTTAAAAAAAAAAAAAAAAAAATGTCTATACAAAAATTTAAGATATGGGAAAACGAGTATTTTCTTAAAATTCACAAATGTATTATAATAATACAACAAGTAAGTAAAATGAATGATACGTAAAATGGCATGCGTTAAGAAAATTGAAACCCATTTGAAGTACGCAGAGAACAAATTCAACTTGAAAGGTCGCGAGGAAAAACATCTGATATCAAAATTCGTAGGGAATGAAATAAAATTAAAAAACATAAGTATAAGTAATTTTTGTGGTTTATAATTTATACTTTTATATTAATTGATGGAAATAAAATGTTACTATGTAAAAAAAATACAATACAACCAATGGGTCTTGGGTTCAGTACGTGGTAGAGACCTTACTGTTCCTGGACAACGATTATGGAGGGAGGTGATTTGTCCTAGATCACGCTCGACCGGAAGATTTTTCTCTCCATTTTGGGTACCCACTTTATGTAGGTGGGCCCTAGGAGGGTCCTAGATCCCATTGGATCCATGTCCGGCTGCTCACAGGTTTAATAAAATTCTGCTAAGCAGCGGGATTTGAACCCAGGACCTTCGTCTAAGCAACTCATTGTTCTAAGCCACTACGCTCCCTGTTACTACGTAAGCTAAATTAAATCTCTTTACATATTTATACCAAACCATAAAAGCAAAAATAATGTTAATCTGTTTGTATTACGTTTGCAATAAAGTTTTTCCTTGGGTAATCATAGATTAATCGTTTATATTAACTAAATATTTTGTTTTATATTCGTTATATTAACAAAATATAGTAAGCAGTTCTCCTGGTTTGCTAAGTTTTACATAAACGTTTTTAAATATAATCTTTACATTGATTGGATTTTTAATTTAATTTTATTTATTATTGATATTATAGATGCGATATCGGGATTTATATGATTTCACGTTTTAAAGTAGCTTCTTTGTTTTTTTTATAGTTTAAAACGCATATCACCTAGGTCTGTTGTACTCTGTTCAGTTAACCAAAATGCTACAGTAATAAAATAATGAGTAAGAGCGTTATATTTTGCAGTACTGGTTGGTTCTCTATCTTGAACCATGCAACAATAAAAATAATAAATAAATATTTATATCTGATAACTTTTGAATCAATACAGCTTTCATAAGAATGTGAGAAGGTATTTTATTGAATTTCAGCCTGGTGCCTTCTCTTTATACCTTACAAGAAAGACCAGTAAATTCAACAAGTGCTAGGCATCCAAAAGGAATAAGCCTCCTGAGATTTTGTATTATTTTTTACTGCAGACAAAGAACACAACATTCTATAAAATACTTATTAAAATGCTTTAAACGCCGATTTTTTAAATAATATTTGTCATTTCTCTTGACAAAGATACCTACCTGCATTTAATATCATAAATTAGTGGTGATTCAATAATACTAATAATTTATAATTTTTTTTCATTCGTTCGTTCATTCAGTCATCCTACCATCTGTTCTTTTATCTATTAGCATATTTATTTAAGTAATGACAATATATATATATATATATATATATATATATATATATATATATATATATATATGTTCTGGTTCTTGAGTTTCAGTCTTTTCTTATATTTCTTTGGCGACGTTTCGAGACTAGGTATGCCCTAACAGTGAAAAAATTAGCTTTTAGTAAAAACATTAAATGACACACTAAAATAAATATAACCGACTCTCATAAAATGTTAATTTTGCAATAGTTATGATCAATGAGTAAGTAATCTATTTTTAGGAACAGCAGTTTTATTTTATTGTTGAATCATATTAGGTTATTTCTATTATTATTTCATTAAGAATTAATTAAGTTTGCATAACACGAACTAAGACCTTGAACATCCGATTTTTTGTTTACAGCGAGATTTTTATACTTTTCTATAGTTATCAATTCTTTTATACTCCTTTTGAAACCATTTTTCTCTTGGTGTATTATTTTAGGTTTATAAAATTTAAATGTATGTAGTGTTTTTCTAAAATGTGTAGTGAGAGCTGTTTGGTCTAGTTTATTTGTTGTTTTTTTTATTATTGAATCACAACTATAAGTTTGTACACTACGTTTTAAGTATTGTTCCGATGTTCCGAAATTTAGGTAGTTTTGGCTAGAATGTGTTTTTGTTGTTTTTAGTAAATTACGAAGGAGGCTGTGCGGATAACCATTCTTTAATAAGAGGTCCACTACGTTGTTTTCCGCCGTTTTTTGGTGTATTGGGGATGATAATTTTCTCGCGCGGTTTATTAGGTTTTTTGCCGTATTTATTTTACATCTTTTCGGAATCATTCTTATTCATTTCACTGCACTTCCGACCGTTTAAAAATTTTAATGATGGTAATTATTCAGCTGGTTGTCACTTTAGTCACAAGAAGTTATAATTTTTCATTCGTTTCTCTTTTAATATTTTCCAAAAATACAACTTGTCATGAGCTTTAGTATGGAAGAAAGAATGTAATCATGGGAAATGTGTCCACTAGTGTAATCATTTCAACTAGAAATAAACGTTTTAACAAACATTTCGAAGTACAGATGATGTATGTATGACCAGAGGAATAATTACCAAAATTAGAAATTTTTTAAACGGTCCGGGGTGCAATCAATAACACTTTTACAAAGTATAAAAATTATACTTTTTTTATTCGTGCCTACGTTTCGGCTCAATTTTTAAGTTAACACCAGGGCTGAGAATAAAAGAAAACATAATAACGATATAAACAGTGCATTACCAAAGACAAAATAGCAGGTAATATATGAACGAATTATAAAATAATTGATGAGAAGCAACAAGAGTGAAACGAAATCTAGAAGAAATAAATAATAAAATTATATTAGAAATGATTTTATTGCAAAATGTAATGAATGCCATGTTATTTTTGAAGGACAAAAAGAGATAGAATTTGGTTTCTATTAAAATGAATATGAATCTATTAATTCTTAAAATAATTATACTATGAAGTGTTATATACAATTTAATAAATATGAAATCAATTTTAATGGACTAAAATGGGTTGGTAGTACCGATTTTAACCAACAAATTATTATTAATAACATAATTATGCATTTTATTAGCTCTAATTATAAGGGTGATAGAAGCCCTAAATTATAGTTTTAGGGATAATATTACAAAACAATAAAATAAATAAGAAAATAACATTTATTTAATACAAACATATTAATATATTGTATATTTTTCTATCTTTCTTTGATCAATACGGTCACACTACGTATTAATAATATTTAAATGTTAAATCTATTGTAGATGTTGCTATTGTATGTAGCTAACTATTGTTTACTTAAAATTGTAAAATTTTATATTATTCAGTAATGATAAAACACTGGAATGCCTCGTTGCTGAATAATATTATTTATAACATATTCTAAATATGAGAAGTTCGCATAGCAAAGGCTCATATGCTTTGAGCCGAATAGGATTTGCCCTGGTTCGCTTGTAAATTTATGTTCTCCATTGTATATAAAAGCCTCTGAAAACAGTCCACATAAACATAAAAGCTTAATGAGTGTTAATTCAAATCCAGTACCAACTACACAGGATTTTCATTGTAGTGACAATACAAAATATATTTATTTTTGTTTCGTTGGCACAGCATTTGTAATCCTAAAGGGAAATATTTCGAATAATCCAAATGTATATTAATGTATAGTCATATGGATTTATACTTTTTTATAATTATAATTATCATATCATTATTAGATGCTTTAATAAGATTTATTTATTAAACATTTTATTTATGTATATACATTTATATTTATTTATTTATACTTTAGAGATAAGAAAGATAAATAAGATTGTCTAACACAGACCTTGACAGACCGTACCCTTTGTCTAGTGTTCTAGTGTATTTTTTAATGATTTCTACTGTATATATATATATTTTTCTATAATAACACGCTCAATCAATACATTATATTTATCAATTATGTTTAAAAAAATAAGTATTATTATTTAATACCCGGTTGCGGCATAGCTTCTAGGAAGTTATGCCCAGCCTTCTAGAGGTCTGACCATATTTTAAAAAATGGTTCAGACGATTTTAATGTTTGTTTCTCGTTGTGATGACGTAAATGTTTTTCCAGTTTGATGGTTCAAATTATTCAGCGAATTCCCTTTAGCCTCGGAGCCAGAGTTAATTACATTTTAATTAATAAAGAGTATGAATTTCTGAATAAAACAAACTTTTCCAACCGTTCCAAAACATGTACATCCAAAAATGGTGCCATTTTGTTCAAGAAAATATTTGAACTTATTATAAAACTGGATATATTATAACACTCTATATATTGAAAACTACCAACAACGAAAAAAATATCTAAAAGCAATTTAAATTTTATAAATAAAAAATATATACGAGCAATAACAATTTTCTTTATATCTTGCGATAAGGTTTATCGAAATAATATTTTTTATTTTTACAAAATATGATAAAACATCATTTTCAATTATTTAGATTAATAAAACAAACCAGCAATTTCTACCAAAAAAAATTATGAACTATTTAACTATACATTTTTATAAGCTATAATTTTAAGGGTGGTAGACACCTTAAATATATTTCAGTATAATTTTCAGGATAATTAAAAAACAAAAACAAAAATACGAAAACAAGAAAATATTTAAAATATCACGGAAGCTACTTTTCTAAAATAATGATTCTTAAGTATTTTATGGTGCAGCTAGCCTTAATTTTAGGGTTATTAGACATCCTATACGTACTGTAGTTTTTGTGATGATGTTTAAAACAATATATTTTTTCCCAAAAACGTGGAAATATTTTTGTGCTAATTTATTTTGTACATACAAGAGAAGTTACACTTCATATTACAATAATTATTATTATAACCCGTTTAAAACCTAAGTAATTCATACGTACAGATATTCCGATATTTTAACATGAACAGAAACGAGAGATGGAATTTGCAAAAATGAAACTTAATATAAAACTTAGTCTGTTGCCGTTATTACATTAATGCTGAATATATCCGTTATAATAATACTAGAATTATAATAATTTTATTTGTTTTATTTTATGTAATATATAAAAATCTACTGGGGGTCCAGACTGATGAGGACATGAAAAATATATTCACCACATATAAACTAAAGCCATTGAAATAAATATAAATATAATATTATAGCAATATAAAGGAAATGATTTAATAGAAAGATATAATATTTTCCAAGAATACAGGTCATCACGAGTTTTAGTACGGGAAAGAGAATGCAATTATGGGAAATGTGTATACTTCGGTAATCATTTCATCTAGAAATGAACGTTTCAACAAACATCTTTACTTCGAAATGTTAGTTGAAACTTTTAATTCTTGATGATATTTTTACCGAAATCTACACATCACCCATAATTACATTCCGTTTTCCACAATGAACCTCACGATGACTTCTAATTTTGGGTAATATTAAAAAAGAAATTAAAAAAAAACCGGTAAAACTTTAATTCAACTATAAGCGATAACCTGCAGAACAGATACCTTTAATATTTCAAAATCCTGTGTTTTATCATACTTTTCAGCTTTTTCCATATATTTTCCAATAATTTATATTATTTAGTAGTAAATAAATAAGCAGATGAATCTTGACCCAGTGAAAGACCTTTTTAATTTTTGTAATTTTTTATAACATGGCAGAGTTTAGCGCGTAAGTTGTTATTAATAAGTTATTTTTATTTTTAAGTATTATTATTATAGTTTTTATAGCTTTTGGTAAATCAAGGTATTAGCATTTAGTATTTCCGAATCCTGTTTTATACCATAGTTTTTAGTTTTTTTCATTTATTCGCAATAATGTATGTTGTGACGTAACTCTGAATAAATATAAATAAATAAGCAGATAAGTTTTGGCCCAGTCAATGACGCTTTAATTTTTGTAGTTTCTGATAAAGAGACCGAGTTTAGCGCGTAAATTGTTATTGATTACTTTTTTTTTTTAAAAGTATTATCAGTATATATGAGAGGAAAATAGTTGACTGGATGATCAAATGTAGAAAAAAGATAGTTGGGGGGTGCAGTAAAAAAAAACACTGAATAAGTACTAGACTTATAATTATGTGCCGACGTTTCGACCTACAGTGTAGGTCATCTTCGGGGCTATGAGAGAGAAACAAACAGAACAAAAAATATAAAAAAAACTACAGTAACAATAATATGGTGACAAGTAATGTAGAAAATTAAAATAGAGACAGATATAATAAAATTAAGGATAACGAAAAGAAATTAAAATAGTGACAGATATAATAAAATTAAGATAAAGACAGATTTATTAAAATTAAAGATAATGAACAGAAATTAAAATAGTGACAGATATAATAATTAAAGATAACGAATATAAAATAAAATACAGAAAATAAATGTACAGAAAGGATAGAAAAGTAAAAATAATATAAAGGGAAATAAAAAAGAGGAGGTAAACCAAAGATACAAAATGAGAATATTAACATATAAAAAAAGGTTGGAACATGAAGAATTTAGAAAAATTAGTAAAATAAAGATATAAAATGTATGATAAAGGACTTCCAGAGGTTACATAGTAAATGTATGAGACATAATAATATAGGAATATGTAGAAAGAAATGGAAGGTGTCTCGTAGAATGACAGTTAGAAATGTAAACAAAATGAAAAGTATGGAACTGTATGTACAATAATTAATGTGAATAATATAATATAATATAATATAATATAATAGTAATTATTCACATTAGTTATTGTGCACCCCCAACTATCTCCTTTCTACATATTATCAGTATAGGTTTTGATAAATCAAGATATTAGTTTTTAGTATTTCAGAGTTCATTCGTTCCCCTTTAAATATTTTCAAAAATACAAGTATCCATGAGCTTTAGTATAAAAATAGAATGTGTATACTTCTGTAATCATTTAATCTACCATAGAAATGATGTTTAAACAAACTTATATTAATGTGGTAGATTTTAGTGCATAAATTGTTATTAATAACTTATTTTCTATTAACTATTTACGGTAAAGTTTTTGATAAATCAAGATATTAACGTTTAGTATTTCTTAATTCTTTTGTTTACTGTAGTTTTCATCTTTTCTCCCACATTTTCCAATAATCTATGTTGTGACGTAACTCTGAATAAATATAAATAAACGAACTGATGATTCTCGGCCCATTGAATGACTTTTAAATCTCTCATCTTCGATTCCCAATGAAACGAACACAGTTTGACACAATCTGTTGCCACTTATCACGATACAAAATAATGTTAAATGCCTTTCATCCGATACTCCAATACACCTGATCTGCTCCGAGATACTTTTCACATGGAAGAGATTCTGATAAAGCGAGTAGCAATAGAAGTCGATCGTGATTGCCACTCGAAAGAGAAGTTATCGAGCAACCTGCTGCTCTCCCACAGTATCCAAGTTGTCCCAGATCTAGATTACACTAGGGGCCCTCAAATCCTTTCATCATTGACAGCAGCCTTTATTCCGCGTTAATATTTGTGGAATGATTAAACGCTGTGCTAGAGGGAATCAAAATTTTGATTGATGGAATCAAAATTACACAGTTGGGTTGAATCGGAGTTGGCGGCTAGCGTGTAGGAGCAATCAGCAAGTTCTGGTTAACTCAATAGCAAGGAAAACAAATTAACTCCCTGCGGTTGGATTCATGTTGATCTACTATCATCCAAAATCGTTATTCACGGAAGTCCCTGATAGGCACGAGCCACTTTAGTGGAGTTTAAATACAATCTTCAATCGTAACTTGATTCCTGATTATAAAATAAAATCTAATCAGCAGAACGCCGCCATAAAAAGTTTTGTTTGCAATATGGCGAAAAATTGGCTTATTTCAAAATAAAACTTGAATTGAAATTCACCCTGCATAGGTGGGTGATTCCATTCCAATACCTTAGGTTACTTTGCCAGGTTTAGTTTATCACTACTATTAGTTTTTAATTATATAGTTATTTTGTTTTGTCTGTTTTCTCTCACAGCCCTGAAGATGACCTACAATGTAGGTCGAAACGTCGGCACACAATAAATAAGTATGCACTTATTATGGTGTTTTAATTGACTGCACCCACAACTATCTCTATCCTTACATTAGAAGTTCCAGACAACTAATTACTTCTCTAATATTAGTTTTTAGTTTGATTTCTGTCAGAATATGGCTTTTCTCACCTTATTATTAAAATATTATATGAAATATTGGAACTTTTCAAATTTGACATACAACATATCTATTAACTTATCTCAATTGCATATAATGGGCATCGTAGAATCCGATAATGGCCCCATTTGTCTTTATCGTGTAATGGACGGTGTACACTTACGACATTGCAGTGGTCTTAAGGATATTCCATACAATGACGACGATGTATGTCTTTATTGGGAAGCTTGGCGGCGTATGGCAGAATTGCCACGTGCTGGCATTGGATAAATAAAAAAAAAATCAATTACTACCAATAATACAAAGGTATATAACGATTCATGATTTTAAATCCTGTTTCATTAAATAGAAATAGTTTTAAAGTTACAAAAATTAATATATAAAACTTTTTATATATTAATTTTTTAAAACATTATTTTAATTGTATAATTAGTTTTAATAAATATTTTAGAAAAAATATATGCAGTAGTAATTAATTTTAATTACAATATTGATGGTATTAATAACTTTAAGTAACAAATTTAATTTTTAAATGTGTTATTTATGAATAAATGTGTATTAATAAGAAAGTGAAAACTGTTGCAGAAAAATAAATGAAAATTAGTAATTGTTGCATATAAATAAATGAGATTTTGATACTGCCTAATTGATAATATTAACTGCTGATGTTGATTTAAATTACTTATTTCTGGGTATATAAGAGTGATTGTGTACAAAATAATTATCAACGGCACAATACTAAATAGTAGAATATTTGAATAAAAAGCAGGTCAAAGCCATATCCTGACACGAGTCCAACTAGTCTAGGTGTAAAGTACCCTGTTTTGCCGTAGGTTACTAGACACCACATGACGGATATATCGGACCGTCAACAGAGTAATCTTAGCCAGGTTATCTATATACTGCAATGGAGCTAATTTTTATGTTGCGAGAGGCAAACTACTAAGATCACATTTAACTAAACACAACAGAAATTTAAACATCAGCAGTCCATACCATTAATTAAGTGTCAACATCTTATCTTTTTAAATTAAACTGTTATTTATTTGTCTGCAAAAATTTTCAAGTTATAACCAATTTTAAAAGTTGCAATATTCCATATAATATTTTAATAAAAAGGTGTGCAAAGTCATGGACAAATGATCACTTTTATATACACAGAATAAGTAATATAAATCAACATCAGCAGTTAATATTGTTAATTAGGCAATATCAAAATCTCATCTATTTATATCAAACTATTACTATCTTTCATTTATTTTTCTGCAACAGTTTTCACTTTCTTAATAATATAAATTTATTCCGAAAGGACATATTTAAAACTAATTTTTGTGCCTTAAATGTGTTATTACTATCAATATTTTCATTTTAATGTTTTATAAAGTATGTATAAAATAAATTTTAAAAGTGATTGATAAAAGTAATAATAAAAAAATAGACTGTGTGCTTAAAACCGCACGGCAGAAGTGAAAACTGCAAAGCATAAAAATATTCTATACTAATTTTTGCCCACTGCTTCACTCGCGTGGAATTTGGTCTGCCACATAAAGTTTCGTGACAGATCTTTTAAATAAATAATTTAATTTTTTGTAACTGTAAGTTACTCGTACATCCGAAATTTCAGATGTCTAACTTCAAAACTGACGGATTCCATACAATCTTAGAGCCCCTATTATATTAAGGGGGAAACCCTTGGGGGCGGAATTGTCCAAATTCCTTTCTTAGTGCTCATTTAAGGTGTACAAAGAACCTATCTGCGAATTTCAAGTGCAGTGGTTTCTGCTGTGCGTTGACCGCTGGGTGTGTTAGTCAACCAGCTAACAGTTTTATATAAACTTCGCCTGTGTGGTGTGTTGATAAAAAGTAGCCTATGGCCTTTCCCAGGCTTGAGATTATCTATATCAAATTTCCTCACAAACGGATCATCACAGCCGTGAAGCATATATTGACACTGATTAACAAACGGGACGAACAGAAGTTACTTTCATTTACTGTTGTTCGGGTCAGTAAAGGATTAGTATGTAATGTTATTAAATTTATTGAAAAGGATTACGTAGTATAACAGTTTCACTTGTCCTAAGGCAGTAAAATAAAAGGGAATATGTTTTCGACAAAGAACAGACCTTTTGGTCCCCTTATGGAGCCTTTATGGCCCAAGATGGTGGAGACAGAAGAAAAGGGGGGCAAGCAAACTAGACTGAGAAAGGACTCTGGAGACGGACACAGAAAAATCAAGGACTCCGAGACAGCTCCTGAGGCATCTTCTTCCTGAGGCAAGACCCCCAGGAGGAGGCAAGGCGAAGACCGACCTGTAACCCGATCTACCCCTGTTCACAGATAAATGTAATTTATTCTTGTAAGGTATTTTATGGCAATACCTTTTATATAGCAACATCTGAATCATTAATCTTGTTTAACATTGATTAAATAAACTATCCTTATTGTAATTCTTTTGGTGCTCACATAGATGAGTAAATTGGTAAACACAAGAACAGACCTCTGGAAAGGAACCCAATTAAGATTAAGGCATATAAATAATAATTTGAGTACTCATCCTAAATGAGACTCTGGTATCCCAAATATCAACCTACATATTCAAAATATATTTAACAGTAGAAACATAGCAATACGTATGTAGGTAATTTATCGATGTGTTATAATTTAGTGGTATAAACTATATTACTGTAAAGTTTCATCCAAATCCGTTCAATAGTTTTTGCGTGAAGAAGTAAGAAACATACATCCATCCTCACAAACTTTCGCATTTATAATATTAGTAGCTAAAATATTAGATTTTGCGAGTAAGAAACACGTGAGGAAGCTACTCAGGGGTGAGCCCTGTAGCGATGCTAACAATATTTAACAATTAAATTAAATAACCGCGATTGCCTCCTGACCGTTTGTTGAAACGTCACTACTAGATGAAATGATTACTGAAGTAAGCAAATTTACCATAATTATATTATCTTTTCCACACTAAAGTCTATGATGACTTTTATTTTTGAAAAATATTAAAAGGGAAACGAATGAATTCTGAAAAACTAAAAGCTAATATCTCTGATTTATCAAAAACTATACTGATAATACTTAAAAAGAAAAATAAGTAATCAATAACAATTTACGCTCTGTACTCTGTCACTTTATCAGAAACTACAAAAATTAATCTAAAACACTGGGCCAAGATTAATCTAATTATTTATTTATAATTTTTAAGAGTTATTTCGTAACATACGTCATTCCATACGTTATTGGAAATTATATGGAAAAAGCTGAAATCAATGTTTGTAAGAAAAACAGGATTTTGAAATATTATAGGTTTTAAAAATAAATAGTTACAAATTAAGTGCTAATATAATATCTCGATTTACCAAATATTATATTGATATTACTTATTAATTACCCGTTAAACTCTGCTACGTCATTAAGAAATACAAAAATTAAAACATCATTGCTATATACTATGACAAATCAACATGCTAAAATAATAAATGCTATAAATAAATAAAATCTGTGAGGAAACAAATGTATCAAAAATATCTGGACGTTTTTTAAGCGATGTAGGCCAATTAGTAGGGTTTATGGGTGCGAGGATAGAGAAACTATTAGAGGTTGAAATTCGGGATAAGATGCTACCACGGGAATTGGATGTTTGACAACAACAACGCTGATCTTTGGCGTTGTAGTCTCCTCCGGCAATAAAACGCGGTCCGAGGGATCGGAATAAGGATTCGAGGAGGTTATAAGAAAGGGAGTTACCAGGATACAGCTGTTATATGAAGAGGACTAGTTGAAATGGTTACTGAAGTTGATTGATTGGAGTAGAAGGAATAAGAGAATAAGGTATGGATTTATGGATAAGGATACAAGAACCGGCATGCGCTGTATTGTCAGGATGATCTGGTTTATAAGTGATGTAGTCACGTATATAAAAATATGATCGTTTTGTGAAGTGTGTTTCAGTCTATAGGATACAATTTATGTCTATGTGATTGTCATGAAGAAATAAGTCAAGTTCGTCTCGATGGTTAAGCAGTTCATTAGCATTCCATAGGACGATAGCTAGGGGCTTTATGCTTATCCTGGGTAATTAAGGTACGGATTCTTGTGAGCAGGTTGATGAGAGGCTTGATAGTCTCTTGGAGTTCTTTCAGGAAGGATGGCAGAATACAATTTATGTCGATTTGGTTTTGAATTTGGACAGGATACAGGTCTGGAATTTGATATTGATAATTGACGGGTAAAGGAAGGTTGGTTGAGGGTTGTACCCGAGGTGCTGGATTTACATTCCTAACAAAATAATTTTTTTAAATTATTAGTTATAAACTATTGATAATTTAATTCTATTAATTGAAATAAACATATTTAACTAAACTAATGAAAAAAAAATAAAAAGTTCACGTTACTATATGAAGCCCGGAGAAGGTAAGCAACCAATTCTTGACCTTGATCTTGCTAACTGTAGACTATTAGTCTTATCTATTACTAAAGGATTAAGGCCACGTTGCTGCCTTTAGCAGCCGGTCACTAATTTATTTTAGTTCTAATGTTTTTATTAATCACTCACCTCAATAATGATAAAAGTAAACTGTCGTACAGTCTGTTCACTTTGTTCTGGAAGAGTTTGAAAAGAATACAATCAAACAAAATTCTATGAAAATAATGTCTCAAGTACAGAGAAATGTGAATATGTAACTTCACTTGCGGCCATTACACTTGGTACTAAAAAAATAAATTAAAAAAAATTAAAATTAAAAATAAAAAAAAATAATAGAATAAAAAATTACAATAAACAGAGATTAGCTAATGGAAAAATAAAAAAGTAAATCTAATAATATGAATAATATTGAATGATAATTGTTGACCTTGATAATATATGTGGAAGAAAGTGGTTCGGGTAGAGGTCACAATGAATTTCTCGTAGAATTTGAGAAAAACTTTATTGATTAGCCAACGTTATTTATATTTAAAATGTTTTAATATATTTGTATCATTTTCTTATATTGTCTGTATTTTGCATATAGCCCTGAAGAAGAGCTACAAAGTAGGTCGAAACGTTGGCTAATCAATAAAGTTTTTTTCAAATTCTACGAGAAATTCATTGTGACCTCTACCCGGACCACTTTCTTCCACAAATATGAATAATAGTATCATAATGAGTGTGGCATATTTTCACATATACACATACATACATAAAAACATTCACATATTAATTACTTACATATTAGTAATATGTAAATATTACATAATATTTACATATACATATTATTATATATATATTGATATAGAAATAAAAAATATATACATATAAAACAAACAGAATATAAATTTACAATAAACTGAAATTGGCTAATGGAAAAATACAAAAGTAGGTAAAAACATATATGTAATAATATGAATAATAGTATCGTAATGATTGTGGAATATTTACAGTATTTACTCAATCTATTGTGTTGAATACAGCTTATTTATTTTATTGATTAGAGAGCATCTGTTTGGGAATCCAGGAGATGTAGGAATAGTTTGGATTTAAACGTGGATAAAGAAGATGCATGACGGATATCAGGTGGGAGTGAGTTCCAAAGAGACCGAGCGAGAAAGGACCGCTCAAAAGTTTTGGTTCTGTGGGATCGGGAATAAAGGTCGGAAAGGCGGGATCTTGTGCCCTGGGATTGGATAGAGGATTTGAACTGTAGGAGACTATAGATATAAGATGGATGTTGTGAGTTGATGGCTTGGTAAAGAAGGGGAAAAATCAGAAAAAATTGTAATCGGAAGATTTCTTTGCTTCACCTTCGAGCTACAAGTACGTAATATTTTTTGTTTTTGTTTTTTGGGAGGATTGAGGGCTTGTTTGAGTACAGTAAAGAAGAATAAATAAAGGCTTTCGGCTAATTAAATTGGCTGGAAACAGTGTGGTTTTAATAAGTTTAGCTTCCAAACCAGTTTTCTGTCAGGGAACTTTTCGGCAAACCAGGAGTCAAATGTAGGCCAGTCACTAAATAAACCTCGACTTCATGCAAACGAGATCGAATCCTAATAAAAGTTAAAGCTCGGTTGGAAGTGGGGTATCTCCAGCATAACATGGGGCTGAGAAAAACATTCCCCATCTCAATCAAACTCTTTGCTATTGATTTATATTATAGCCCCCATACAATGAATTTAGTTAAGACTGGAATCTTCTGTGTGAAGTACATTGAAGGAGTGGATCCTTCAGGATCTGGAGACCATCCTGCGAATCACTCAGTCTATAAAGTTGGTGTACCTAAAGTAGGTTGAAACCTAACGGTTGAGCGACAAATCAGACAAATTAACTCCCCGCACAGCCGTTCTCATAGAAAAAATATATTTTCAACCACGTACTGAATCTTTATGGTTCCTAGTAGTACAGGCTTTTTTTTTTTTAATTATTAGAAAAGCAATAAAAACTGCTCAAATGCAAATATGGCTAGTTTTTGTCAATGAACCCAATATATTACTATTGATTATTTACTCTAAGAATGTATTACAACACAAAAAATGAAAATAATGAATAATAGTTTTTTTCTGACACTTCGTACTTATATATCAATGTTTATAATTTTTCTATTTCAATTATAGCTTCTAATGTTTTATAATTATTATAGCTCAAATTTTAAATAAAACTATATTAAAGTAAATGAGAAAGAAAATAGTGGAGGTCAGAAAAAAAAATCTCTCAAGTAAGGACGATTATCTATTTTTAAGACAACGTTTCGATCCACTTTGCAGGTCTCATCAGAGTTAAATACAAGAAGTGAATTACACAAGTGAAAAATTAAAATTAAAACATTGACGTTTCAATAAGAAGAAAGACAAGAGATGGTTGCACAGATTATCCATTCCATCAGAGGAATTGAAAGACATAGAGTTGTCCTATGTCCTAAGTGGTCAATACTAAAAAATAATGTAAGTGAGAGTTAAATCATTACAAGAGGTGAAACGATCGCTGACCACAAGGGAATGTGTTGTAGTTGTATTTCATGGTATGTAACATAATTTTAAAGTTTTTAAAATCGCTTAATTTTCAATTAAAACAACTTCTTGCAATAATATTATTGTTTTTTGTAAAGTTACTATCAACTAAAACACTAGACCCCGTTTATAAGAAAGGTTCAATTTAAATAAACGAATAAAAAAAAACCTATACCACTACATACCATGAAGGGTCTGGGGTTCAGCACATATTAGAGACTGTACTGGTTCATGGACAACTGTTGTACAGGGAGGTGATTTGTCCTAGATCACGCTCAGCCGCCAAATATTTGGGGTATAGAGGATGGGTGAGCCCCTGGAGGGTCCTAGGATCCATCTCCGGCCGCTAACAGATTAAATAAAATTCTGCCTACGAGTGGGATTCGAACCCAGAACCTTCGGCATCGTAACTCAGCACTCTACCACTGAGCCACTCTGCTCCCCAAAAATAAATACTATTATCAATGCTAATCAATCGATAAACAAAATATTAATTAAAAAGTTGCCTTTGTTATACCTTAATTGTAAAGATGCTACCACTTCTAGGTGAAATGGTTTCTATTCCTTAACTATACTGTGGCTAACATTTATCAAACCCGCCCCCCGAAAAAATTATTTTTTAATATTAACAGCTTAGAGGGTATGGAGACAGCTCTGGATTGATTTTGTGACAACGTGAAGGACAATGAATAATAACTTGACCTAATTTTATATATTTTTTCAAACTTTGAAATATTCAGCTTCTCTTATTTTCAATAGAGAGCGGGCTAGCTTACTTTGTCTGCCAAATCACATGCGCCCACAGAACCGTTGGATTAGAAACAGTACAGTCTCTACCATTTGAACCCAATACTATTCAGGGATTGTACAGTTTGGTTTTTTTCGTGACTCTAAGTTTTGCCTTTCTGTATGTATTTTCATAAATTTTCCATAAAAAAAATATATATCTTAGAAAAACAATATATTTTCTTGTTTAATTAAGAATTATTTTTTATATTAACCTAGAGATTTTCTAACAAATCTTCCGCCAATTAGAGGACATTATGTACATATCTTTCCCCATTCGAGGACTGAAGGTCCCAAAATTTGGTCACAAGCTGCATATCTCCATTCCTATTACCTTAAGTGGCAATATTTTTCGAATTTTCAATTTTTTTGTTTATTTGGTAAGCCTTTTTTTCCTTTACGAAATATGAATAAAACATTAAAAATGTTTCTTTCAAAATTGTATGTTTGTTAATATTTACTCACTAGTTTTGTTACTCTAGTATTATATTATTTTTTCGTTTTATTTAGATTTTATCGTTTGGTTATTAAGCAGGTTGCCGCTTCGAGTTGATTCTCAAGTTTTAACTTTTCATTCGTTTACCTTTAATATTTCCGAACATACAATATTATGTGCTTTAGTATAGAAAAAATAATGTAATTAAGGAAAATGTGTATGGTTCTTTAATCATTTCATCTAGAACTGCATATTTCAACAAAAATGTATCATCTATACTTCGAAATTTAGTTGAAACTTTTATTTGTTGATGAAATTATTACCGAAATCTACCCATTACCCATAATTAAATTATCTTTTCCGTACTAAAGCTCATGATAATTTGTATTTTAAAAAAAAATTAAAAATGTAGCTAATAACAGTTAAAACTTGTAACACAATTCGAATCGACAACCTGAGGAACAGATACTGTTTTGTTTAATACTATTTTTTGTTAAATTATTTATAATTTCTGTAAAACTCCGCTTGAGCAACTGTTTGTCAATTTTATATAATTCATGAGGGCAGTTGCACAGGAATAAATAATTATTAATATTTATATTTTTTATAATATATATGAATTAATTATTTCACAATTTTCAATCATCATAATCTTCAAAAACAAATATTTATATCCGAATAATTAATTCAATCAACAGTGGCCTACTACGAATCCACGATTTCATGGGAAGAGGGAATGGATTTAGTGGAAATATATTCTGAGAACCACCCGTAAATAAACTTTGATTTTACCATTCTGACAAAAATAGGATGATAACCTGTAAATTCAAATAAATAAAAATAATACTCCTATCGATATTTTTATTTATTCTCTGGGTCCACTATTTCGGTTTGCTTTTATCCTTCCTTTCTTCTATCTTCAGGCCAATTATTTATTAAAAATCAATAGGCCTTTACGTAAGCCCAGTTAAGATCTATTGCGAAATAAGTCACGTTCCGCATCCGTAAAGATCAAGAAGACTAAAGTTTTACTGCTGGGTTTGTGGGAGAAATAGAAGCGAGTTGACCACTTTTATTGCAGAAAAATGTATATTTTTTTTCGAAATTGAGTGTTGATATAAAGATTTAAATGTCAACAATAATCTTTAATAAACCCATCAGCTCATCAAGATAAATACTTATTTCACTAGAAATAATGGAGAAATTGTTGACACGAAGGAAATTAAATAGCCATTGAGGAAAGTATATTATTTTGCGATTATTTGTTGATTATGTGGAAGTATTGAATAAGGTTTGTAATAAAGTATTTTGAACCATATTACATACTCAACTCCCCTGAAGTCCCATATGTTAACTAACTTTTCATAATTTGGGATTTTTCACATAAACTAGTGAGCCCATGTGTATTATTATTAAATTGTTCATACTATTTATTACTAAACAATATACTTTAATTGGTTAAATACTCGAAAAAAATGTTGTGAATTAAGTACCTTCCCCAAAATTTTGATTGATTCAACTTTTTGCTGAGCTTTCACCTTTTATCAAAATATCTATTGATTAAGTATAAAAGATAAATTTATTAGGAAGAAAGAAGATATTCACTAATCGGTTTCCACTCGAATCAATCTTTTTAATTGAATTTTCAGAGACTTTCTCTTCTCACTTCGCCATTAGTTTGATTAAAATTCTCCTTAATTTTAAATTTTCACGCCCGAGAGTAATTTTTTTAATACAATATTGTTAATTAGGATATTTTTTATGGCGAATCTACTTCTTTTCAATGCGGCTCCTGTTCTTATTTTGTGAATAATGTGCAATTAGAGTAATTTGGGGTGGAGAATGCACACAACTCAAAAATAAGCCTCTTGATCTTTACATGTCTTTTAATCGAACAATTAAAGTAGGGTTTCCTTGGATTGACAGAATACTTTATAAAATATGAATAACAAGTTTAACAAATATAATAACTGCGGAATATGGGTGAGTAGAAGATTCCATTTCGAAAACTGGAACTCCCCTAGTTTTAGCTGTTGCCTAGAAGCTTACATTGGCCTGTTTATGCACCACAGAGCGGAATTTCGGTTTTTTGTTGCAATATGGTTGCTGTAAAAAGAAACTATTCAACTAATACTGTATCTTACATGTTACTACAGCTGAGACCATTTCACAAGAACGGATGGTAATATGGTACAGATTTTTCTCATGCTGGCGCACTTCGGTATGTAAAGAAAATGGGGAAGACCAAGAAGCTTGTAGTAATGGAGGATGGGTCCTAAGAAGAATGTGGAAAAAGTACACGAGGAGTGCTTTTAATGAACCTGGTACTCCAAAATTGATAGATTTATAACCCATGTAAAACTGGAGGGCCAACGGAAAATTGGATTTTACATAAATAATAATTGTAAAGGTGGATTTGTGGGTAGATATAGCAAGAACGTGCTTTAAATGTTCGCTCTAATTATCTATAATGACTTAATAATAGACAATCTTCAATCAGCTGCCGTTTTGAATCGATGTGAATGCTTGTTATTTTGAGTTTCGAAAATAACTCTAGAGTGGCTTTCAATGCTATTGCCTAATCTATAGAAAATAGCTTCAATGGTCTCAGAGAAAAGTCGCTGACGGATTTCTGAACAGCTTTTTATTTTTATTGCTTATTTTGAAACATAAAAGCTCGAAGTATAAGTTATTGGGCTTTCTTGGTCTATTATAAAGGTTCATAGTAAAAATAATATATCAAAGTTGCTAAATTGATTATATAGACTGCACGTTTAACAATAAACTTGCAATGATGTCCCAGAAATACACTTTTCTGAAAAACATAATTTTTTTTTTACTTAGTTTCGTTGGCCTTTTAGTTTTTATGTTTAACAGTTCTTAAACACAAACAAAAACGCGGGCGTGTGAACACACATTAATACAATAGCGTATGAAATTAATAATATACATCATATACTTATTTGATGAGTAAGTAGTTTTGCGTTTTTGTTACCAATATTGTTGGTAGAATAACTTTTGGTAATTTTTAAATTAACCAAGAAGTTGGAGAACATTTCTGTTTTTCTTTTAAGCAATAATTGGTTTTGTTTTTTGTTTTCCTTTCCCCAGAGTAAAATTAGTGTAGACCCTTGTCATCTTTTCATAGTTGCTTATTAAAAAATGTATGAAGTTTTCGCCAGAGGGCTATTCATTCATCTCGAAATGGGAATGTGAAAAGTCTTTACTCCGAATAAATGGTCTCATAGTTTGTTGACAAGGAGGAGAGATGTGACAAGAACAAGGGGTTGGTCAAGAATTGAATTGGAGGGTGTAGATATCTATCCTTGTCAGTTGCCAAATAAAGAGACATCTTGGCCATTTTTTTTACTATCTTATTTCATCCAAGAAGAATATTTTCCGTCACTGAAGTTTAGTCACTAGTTTGATTTATTGTTTATTTATTTTCTTCCTTATACCTAATATAGGTGGAGTACTGTTGTAAGCGATTTAATTGAATAGAAATTAACTATGAGAGTATTCAAGGCTCATGAGTGAAACAATTATCTTATTGTCTAGTCTCTATAAGATACCCACCTGATTCTTGAATGGATTTGGAAGATAATGCATCTGTCAGACCACTCAAAAAATTACTATAACAGTAATGATTTTCAGTAGTTTTTGTTTTTTTTTCTTCGAAATTAAGTGTTGAAAAATACGGTTTCTGATTTTTAAATATTTTTGTTTTGAAGAGAAAAGATTTGTCCTGGCCGGGATTCGAACCCCGGGCGTCAGCATCTCCGGTGCAGTGCTCTCAACCACTGAGCTACCAGGGGTTGTATCCAAGTCAGACAGATCTGTTCTCTTCACCGATCCTACATTCCCCGCGTTCTCACAATTTTTGCGATGTATACACGGGGAAGAATGTTCATTGAACATTACTTTATTCGGACTGATTTGTCTGACATAAATAGTTATATTAATATAACTATTAATAAAACTAAATTATAGTTTCTGATGTTTGAGAACATTTATTTATGACAATTGACCGTGAATTATTTGTAACATTTTCACATACATTTTAAACATTCACAACATTTTAAAATACTATTTAATAATAATAATCAAAAACAAAAATTGTAATTGACCATGGAGTACACTGTAACTCTAAGCTTTGTAAGAAATATTTTAAATTATATGACAATCAACCAAAAAGGTATCTATGCTTGTTATTCAGTATTTTTGGGACATGTTTGTATGTAAAATTATGTATTTATTTGATTTGTCTTTTATTTTAGGTTGAAAATGTACAAATTTATAAAAAAATTTTAGAGAATATTTTTAAAATTAAATAACGTTAAAGGACTTATAAATAATGTAAATTGAGAATGACATATTAATGTTGAAACGTTTTTAAATAAAGAAAAATAATATATGACTGGAAAAAGGTTTTAATTTACTCACTTGAATGATTGATTAAATCTTAGGATACAGACTGCTTTTCCTTAGGGATTTAGGTTAGGGTAGAGTTCCAAGTAAGACACCTGTCAGACAATTTTACACTTGAGTTCATCTTTATCACTCGTGTTTCTGGTTTTCTCGTTAGTCTACGAGAGCAATCTAATAATAAAAGAAATGGTCACATAACAGGGAAAAGAGGAAAAAGAACAGAAAATATCATGGAGAGAGAACGATAGCTTTTAAATTTGTTCTTAATATTTTATTTTTTTTATTAAAAGATGATTGAAATATATGAAAGGTATTTTACAAACGGTATCATGAATTTAATATTAAAAAAGATTTTAACTTAATATTCCTACATCTTCTCTCCTTTCTTTTTACAGAAGTTCCTTATGAATCAAAATACTTTTTACCTAGACCATGTTGCTCCAAAATCAAAATTATTTTTATTACTGTTGAAAATAAATTCACAATGTTTTTTGTACTCACATCTAGAGAGTGGCTTGCACCATTCGGTTCTCTCAATAGCAAATCTTCTCACTTGTGCACCTCCATCAGGTACGCATCGATATCATCCTTCCAATATTTAGTCCAACACCTGGCTTTCCATAGAGCAGTTTTTTTGGGAAACGACAGGAGTTCATCCTCCCCTCGTGTCCCAATCATCCCAACCAGAAATAAGAGACAAAGTGTCTCCGTAAAAACAGCTCCTGCAGTTCCTTGTTGGTTCTAATTCGCCAGGAATTTTTAGCCTTCGCCGCATCGAAAATTCGTCGGAGTACTTTTATCTCTTAGAATTTTAGCATTTATTTTTTGATCCGCTGTTAGTGGCCAAAAGTAATCGTCGACCTTACTACTACCGTCTTATATATTATCAACTTTGCCTTTCTTGAGAGGTTCCTGAACTTACGGGTCTTCTGTAAGACCCATAGGCGCTCTCCAGCAGCTTTCACATCTGGTTCCGTCGAATTATCGGTGGATATCATGCAACCGAGGTACCTGAATTTTTCATAGCTCTGTACTTGGTACTCTCCAAGTTGGATTATCCTCTCCTCCGTCTGCTTTATTGCGGTACCCATGTACTTGGTTTTCCATGGATCCGCAAAAGACAGATGCTGGGTTAATCGGTTGTTAGTCGTGTTTTATTTACATATTGATTTTCACTGAAGTAAAACACAGAAACAGTGCAGCCTCTACCATGTACTGAACCCAATTCTTATCGTTTATTGTATTTTTTATCTCTCTTATTAGTAATGATTAGTTTACATCTCGTACCTTTTTTTCTTATAATCCATGGCCATTTTATTCTATTCTGTATCTTGGATCAGGTCCAAATTACATAACTACGCGTTATGATGATTAGAAAAGAAACATAAATAATTATATTGATTTCTCTGATTAGATACAACGCGAAAGTAGTTTGTTGAAGAAACATACTTTGATTTTACTAGTATTCTTTCAAACATCATCTTATTTTTGGAAAAAGACCATTATGTCCTGAAGGAACGTTTGATGTCTTTATATAGAAGTAGGCTCCTCCATTATTCAACTATCCTCCTCAATGGTCCTGAAGAGAGACCTGGAATGTTTCATGAATTCTTTCCAGGATCGACTGGCAGTAAAAATGTACCCATGTTACTAACTTTGAGCTATTTAGGAATCTTCTACAGCAGATAGAATTCTAACATGTGGAATATTATAGAACTAATTCCTTTAAAATGTCTTTGGTCTCCATGTACAATAACTGTATAGTTTTCAAAACATAAACGAGCTACAATAAATATTTTAAAAATTGGTAAGGATAATATTTGCTGGTTGGTATATATACTGCGCAAAAATGAACAGGGATATTGCTAATTTTGTTAAATATATATTTAATAACTACATCAATATTTAATGTAGTGTAATTTCTAATAAATATTAGTGCTTTTTATAATGAAAATAAAATTAAAATGCTAGGCAAAGTAAATACGACAAAATTAGCGGTATCCCTATTCATTTTTGTGCAGTTTAGTAGGAATATTCCAGTCATTATTTCACCAATAGTCGTCGTCAGAAAAGAAATAAAATATCACATAAATGAGGAATAAATATAGCAAACCTCACAAAAGATTAGTAAACAATCAACCGGAGAAGAATCTACAAATGATTTTAACGGATAATAAATACATTTTCCGTATGTTCCATTATCTTAGCTGACTTAGCGGAAAAATCGATTTGGATTGAAATAATAGGATTCGACATTACCATTTCCTTAAAATAAGTTTGAAGAGTATTTTCTCTAAAATTTTATTCCCGAAAACTATTACTTAATATTTACTGTTGTACTTTAAGTAATTCGGGACTCAGCTACTAAGAAGAAATCAAGATCGAAGAAAACTGATATTACAACTTTCTTTGTGTCACTAACATAAATGTACGTAAATATTTTTAATGACGCCTATTTTTTTAACTATGAAAATGTATTTTTTTTAACGTACGTACTACACAGTACAAACAATATTTATACTTAGCGGAAAATATTTCCGGTAAATATATAATAATTTGACCAGAGGCGAAATCACAGGGAAATATTAAGAAAGAAACGGAAAATACATGGTGTTGGATCTCGGTCTTAGTGACGCCATTTTCTTCCGATCATACATCTTTTGGTTTTTAATATTTTTTTAAATAATGGCTCTGTTAAACAAATTATCCACCAGTTAACTCACCTTTCTGATTTTTTATTTAATGAAAATATCATCTTGTTATCACTATGAAAAATTTCGTCTTCATCGTCAGTTGTCTTAGTCTAATACGGAAATGAAGAAAATCCCTTAAACTTCGCCATTCTCTCTCTTTCTTTTATTTTTAATTATTTCAGTATTACTCCACTAAGACAATATTTCCATTCTGAATACTTATTATATAATAACAACAAATTCATCGTTACGAACAAAGTTGAGTGCTACAGATACAAATTATTTACTTAAAATTACAACAACAAAAAATGTTATTAGTTACCACAGTGTAACATTTTCTTATTCCAAGCATTATTTCTCCCTTTGAATGTTTTCTGTTCAGTTTGTATCTGTAAACACTCCTCTCCTTTTCCATTGCCCATTTATTGACATACAATTTTCGACGCCCTTTCTCCTTACCTCCACCCCTACGTTCTCCAAAAAACCGAGTCTCAAACAAATTCTGAATCATGGAAGTCTTGGCTTTAGGCCTTATTATTTAAATTTTATTAATTATAAAATGCCTTCTCTCTACTATACAGGGTGTCCCGAATTTAAATGCCAAAACTTCAGGAACTTATAGGGGACCGAAAAACTAAGACAAAAAGTCCTTTAGAGATTTGCTCGTTTTTGCTTAGTTTTAGAGAAAATCGCAAAGAAAGAAACAAAACAAGTTTTCATTTTTATACTTATTTATTTACATTTATATTTATGTTATGTTCTTTTTAATGTAAATATTGCTCAAAATGTTGTTCTCTTGCACCAATGCAAGCATTACATCTAGTACTCACTTGATAAATTGCAGCTAAACATTGTTCTGATGATATTTGGTGCACTGCATCTATGATTCGGTCTCTTAATTGCTCTCTTGAGTTGATTGACACCGAATAAACTTTCTGCTTCAAGGTTCCCTATACGAACAAATCCATGGGTGTCATATCAGGTGATCTGGGTGGCCAAGGTACTACTCCTTCACGTCCAATCCATCGTTGTGGATAATTTATATCCAGCCAAGCTCGATCAACTCTGCTATAATGAGCTGGACATCCATCGAGTTGGAACCACATTTCAATCCGATGTTGTAAGGGAATGTCATCTAAATAATTAGAAAAGTCGTTCTCCAAAAAATGTGTAAATGTGATATCATTCAATCTTCCAGGTAAAAAATATGGTCCCACCAGTAATCCGTTCCAAATTCGAAGCCAAACGTTAATAGCAAATTCATGCTGAAACCTATTCTCTCTAATACCTCTGGAATTTTCAAGAACCCATACATGATAATTTCTTTGATCAACAATTCCTCCTCTTGTAAAGGTAGCTTCATCGGTCCATATAATTTTTAATGGAAATAAATTATCAGCGCGAATTTTTTCAAGAAACCAGTTACTAAAATTCAATCTCTTGACATAATCTTGAGGTAGCGATTATCATCTTTCAAAGTTCACCATATTGCTTACCGCGATATTGCTAATGCAGCATATGCTCTTCGGATGCTAGTCTCAGGATTGTTATCGTTGAACAGTGTAAGTGGCGTTGAACACAATTTCTTCACCGATAATCTGCTCCTACTGCTGCCTGGAATTGGTCGCCTTCATTACGTATTAAGAATGACTCAGTCTCTCGTAGTCTATTAAAAGTTAACGAAAAGACTCGTCGATTAGGCACTCTTCTATTTGGAAATCGGCGCGCATACTCCCGCACCGCTTCTAAAGCATTACCGTTACAGAAACCATACACAAAAATCATATCAGCGTATTCAACATTAGAATATGTATGCGGCATTGTGGCTGATGCTATTCACACAAAAATATCTGAGTAACTGACTGAAGACTGATTTAGGAATTATAATCCTAGAAGGAAGCCAAAATGTAAACAAATAAAATAATGTAAAGGATAACATTAAGTGTTTACATATCTCACTGCCCAGCCTGACGATCTTTGAAAGGTGATAATCGCTACCTGTAAGATTTTTGTTTTGTTTCTTTTTTTTGTGATTTTCTCTAAAACTAAGCAAAAAGGAGCAAATCTCTAAAGGACTTTTTGTCTTAGTTTTTCGGTCCCCTATAAGTTCCTGAAGTTTTGCCATTTAAATTCGGGACACCCTGTATAAACAAATTTTTAGGGATCGGCGTGTAATATGTTACTTTACACATATGAAATAATAAAAATAGATGAAGTACAAAATCCAATGTTTGGATAAAGACTTGAAATTTATTTGTTTTTTCCTGCTTACACTGTATTAACTATATTCAATGTAAGCTTACACAATGCACTCTGAACAACTGAATAATGTAAAAACGTCACATCTTCTTCCACGAGGAGCCTGAAACATATGACAAAAAATGCGGATATAAGGTTCTAAATGGTCTTAAATAATACGTTACTATGCGTGATTTTCTGGTACCCAAAAAAACACTATTCAGGGTTAGGATACCCTTTCACGTTACTAGCGACGAAAGCGACTTCTAGTACCTTGAACTTGGTGCAGCTAGTTCTAGCTATTTTGACTTGACATAGAGACATTGCTTGTAACGAAACGTAACTAACATAGAGATTCGGTTTTCATTCAGGAAAGGAGTAGAACATTGGTTACAAAGACACCGCATTGGAAAAAGGAAGAGTGTAATCAACTCTTGTAAACACTGTCCAGAATGAAAGCACTGAACAGGCAATTTCAATGAAAGATGCTTTGGGCTCAATTTTTAATTTAAAAAGATTTTAGTAATTAACAATGACCTTCTGAAAAACTTCATTAAACTTGTCATTGAGGATAAATTACCAAATAAGCATGTAAGGAAATTCTCAACGCAGTCTTGCACAAATAATTGTTTGATTTTTAATTTTAAAAATGATGTTGCAAAAATATTCTAAATATCGAAATAACAGAATGGAAGAAACAGATCTAAAATTTGTTTACTTATTAAATTCTAATGGTTACTATCAGAAAAGGGAGAAATTTTGGCGATATTGTTGCAGGAGGGAATAACTTCGAATATGTTGAGAAGTTTAAGTTCTTAGGATCTATGTAACTAGTAAAAACGGTATTAAAGAAGAAATTCAGGAGGAAATGCTTGTTATAATTCGATCTCGACATTACTAAGCTCGCGTCTTTTGTCCCGAAATCTTAAAATCAGAATTTACTAAACCATCATCCTTCCAACTCTTCTTTACGGATGTGAAACGTGGCCGCTAACGCTGAAGGGTGAATAACAACGTCTCAAATTTGAAAATAAGGTGTTGCGTAGAATTTTAGGTCCAAAAAAGGACGAGACCATTGGAGAATATAGGAGATTACATAACGCGGAAATGCAAAGCATACATCCGGTAAATATTATTCATGTTATAGAGTCACGAAGATTAAGATGAGCTTGCAAAGTTGATGCTCTTAGTAACGTCCGAATTCCTAAAATATTAATATGCGCTGTGCCGAGAAGCGTCTGAGGGGTAGACCGAGGCGTAGGTGGGAAGATCCCTCTTCTTTTATATATTTGTCCACAATTTTTCGACGACATCTCCATTTCTGTCCTTTTAAATATATTTGATGATCTTCTTCGCATAATTTTATCCTTCGAACTTCTAGAAGTATTTCACAGCTTTTAAAGAGGGCTATTCCCAAACTGTTATTCTGTTAATTTTAAATAAGCAATAACATAAGGAATAAGATAAAAACTTAAAATCAAATTTAATAAACTATACAGAATTTTAAATAGACAATAAACAAAATTTGTAGAAAAGAACAATACAGAAAATAATTTTGTTAACCCACTCATAAATAACTAAAATTAGACGATTGATGAGAGGCGCTTACACGAGATAATAAGGTAAGTTTCATGGAGACCTTAAATACAAGTAACTTTATTTAGTAAAACCCTTATATATATTTATATTTAAGCATAGATAATTATTTGGAGTCAGATTCAATACGATGAAAACGATACTCTGTCTATATTGATTGTCATAGTGGCAATTTATATCGATGATTTCTCAATGTTATACCATAGAGCTAACCTGGTATTTTCTAAATTAGTTAAAACTTTGGAATCAACAGCATAAAATATTTACAAAATTCAACCTTAAAAATTATTTCAATTTGTGAGTTATTCCTCGGGAAACAACGGGCTTTTTTATAAAATTTCTCCAATCCCTGGAGGTTATACTCAAAATTCTCAATAAAATATAAATACATTTTTTATATAAATCATTAAACAGAAAGAAATTTCCATCTGATCGAGGCAAAACTATTTCTCGGAATTCATGAGGCAATTCTACATATTTTGTTTCCATCTTTGTCAGGAATATTAAACGTATATAAGCCTAAGGTATCGGACCAAAAATATAAACATTTAAAAGTTATTTAATCAATTCAAAGAATTTTGAGGATATAACTTTATTAACAAGAGTTGACATACAGTGACATGAAGTTTCACGTTTTCCTCATGTGTGCTACTGCATCATCCCTTTAAACTAAAACAGTCGCCCAACATGGATGAGTTCCAGCGTCCCATTTATATCGTTTTCCGTTCTGATGTCTTGATTAAACCTTTTTTTCTTATTGACCTCTCACTACGACCGAATTTTCTGGGGGAAAAAAATCTAAACTGGAGTAACAGAAAGTATAAAGCATATGGATTTTTAGATTTCATCTATTAGGTTTTTAGGAGTGGGTTAGCTCAGTCGATAGTGTGCTGATTTGTTACAAGAAAGGTTGCGGGTTCGATTCCGTTCTGACGATAGATCCCGGACAAATCACCTGTATAACCGTTGTCCTTGATGCAGTACAGTCTCTACCATGTACTGAACTAACCCAGACTCTTCATGTGTTGTTGTGTTATATGGGTTTTATTTGGTTTTAATGTTTTTAAATATTTATATATATATATATATATATATATATATATATATATATATATATATATATATATATATATATATATATACAAACACACACACACACACACAAAATACTACCTGAAATTCCTTCACACCGTTGATAGAAGGAGCAGGAAGCTGAGTAATTGTATTACAGCACTTGATTACTCTCGCGTAAAGACATATAAAAATAATTGAAAAAAAGGAATTAGAGCACTCCTTTGGAATTGTTGTCACGTGCAACGGTAGATGTGCTCAGATTCTCGAAGCAAAAGTCAACAATTTTATAGATAAAAAGGAGAATCCTTTTAACACATATTTTTTCTTTCATATTTGTTATATTTTATTTTAATTTGTTAGTAAATTCCGAAGGTTGTCTGATTTTTCGATAGATTAAATTAAAAATAAAATATTAATAAATAATGTTTGTCTACATTATGATAAATTTATAATTATCATATATCTCATTTTCACATGAATTTTAATATTTTTTTATTCAATTTACAGGTAATAATCTCCGATCAATTCTTATACTGCTTGATGTATTGTGAGTATACCATACTTTATTAAACTTAATATACCAGAGTATTTACTGGTACTTGGTCCACTCAAACAAACATTCAATATAAAGTCATTTGTTGTTAATGAAAAAATTTTTGTCTTAAAAACCGTTCAAGGAATATTTTGAACAATATCCAATATATCTCCAATTTTTGTTTATGTGGAATTTGTTAAAGTATATAATTATTTTTTTTTTAAAGTTCCCTCGATTAGTAAATTTAAATGTTTGTTTTTATAATAATATGAATTAAGTGGACATTGAATAATATTCATAAGTATAGTACAGCGAAACATAAGAACTGCTGTTAATTTATTTTATTATTTACATTAATCATCTCTTTGATGTCATCTTATATGCTGGTTTCATCTTAACCTATTGTCTTGATTTAAATTAACGATTAGTTTTAAGTATTAAAACAATTAGAATTTTTAATAAAAACAAAATCTAATGCTTCCACTACATATAATCCAATATAACTTTAGGAACGTCCTAAAACTCAATTAACTTGTTTTAATAAATGTGTGACTTAAATTTATTATTTCTGGAAACAATAATTCACAAATAATCTGTTTATAATACTTATAAAACAGGCCTTAAATTTTCAAATTATGTTTTAATTTACAACATAATTGGCATGCAATAATATTGGACTCGTTTCCCGAAGTAACTGAAATACATAAATATAATAACTAATGTTCGTCGAACAGGTCGACCACTGATTAGATATGGACCTCAAAAAATATCTTTGAGAAAATGAAGGACTACAACCAGTGTGGATGCTGTTCATAGATTTTAAATCAGCATATGACTCTATTATAAGGGAAGAATTGTTCAGAGTCATGCAGATGGAGATCCCTGGGAAACTAATACGACTCGTACAGTCCACGATGAAAAATACATACTGTCGAGTAAGCATTAGAGGGGGACTGTCAGAACAGTTTGAAGACAAGGAGATCCTCTTGCCCCTTTGCTATTCAAAATTGCCCATTAGGCAGTTATGGAAAGAGCAGGATTACTTGGAGGCTGGAATATTTTTAATCGACTAACGCAGGTACTCGCCTATGCAGATGACGAGGTAATTATTGGAAGCACCTTATCTAGTATTAAGGACAACCTGCAAAGGCTTGAGTCGGAAGCAGAAAAGTTAGGGTTAAAAATAAACGAGGAAAAAACGAAACTAATGGTGGTGAGAAGAGGAAGGCAAAATCAGCAAATTCGCCTGCAACAACTCAACGTAATGGGAACACATACCTTCGAGGTGGTGAACAGCTTCCAAGATATTGGCTCTGTCATCAACGATAAACTATATGAAACAGAAGAAATCAGAAGAAGAGTAGTGGCTGGGAATCGGGCATACTTTGCCATTGCCAGTTAGCTGAAAAGCAAAAATATCGACCTCAAAACTAAGATCACTGTCTATAAATCGCTGATTCGGCCAATAGTGACATATGCTTGCAAGACATGGACCCTAAACAAGAAGGATGCACACCTGGTTGATGGATTCGAAAGGGGTATGCTCAGACGCATCGTAGTGCCGTCCAGGAAAACGGTATACGGCGCAGAAGAAAAATCAGAGAGCTATATGAACGCTATAATGACATGACGATCTCCTCTTTTGCCAGATTACAGAGGATAAAGTGGCTGGGTCACTTGCTGAGAATGGGAGAAGAAAGAACTGTTAGAAGAGTGTATGAAAACTGCCCTGATGGAGTGAGGCGTAGAGGGAGACCCAGGGGCCGGTGGAAGGATACCGTCCTGGGAGATCTCAAGAAACTGAGAATAAGTTCCTCACATGCACAGGACCAAAGCAGGTGGAGCTTGGGGGTTGAGCAGGCCAAGGATCGCTCTAAGCATCTGTCGGGCCACTAAAAAAAGAAGATGAATGTTCGTCCCTGGATATTTTAATTAAAAAACTAAAAAAAAAACTTGGAATATACTACCTTTATTAATATAGAAATCTTCTATATACAGGATTTCTTGTGATTACATTTTTCAACTAGGTTTAATATTATATTGTTACAAGCTCTATCTTTATATATATATATATATATATATATATATATATATATATATATATATATATATATATATACACACATATAAATATTGAAAAATGAAAAGAGACCTTACATAAATGTTAGGACCGTGGAAATAATCCCAACGAAAAGCCATTAGTCTCCAAACTAAAAACAGAAATTGAAATTATCTGTACAATATTTCGCCTATTCAGGCATCCTCAGGGTAGGTAGAGAAAAAAACAAAACAAAACATGAATAATGCACCCAAGAAGCATCCCACCACCTCCAAGGCTCAAATGCAACTAACTAACTAAGAGTTAGTTGCATTTGAGCCTTGGGTGCATTATTCATGTTTTGTTTCGTTTTTTGTTCTTTTGTTTTTTTTCTCTATCTACCCTGAGGATGCCTGTATAGGCGAAATATTGGTCAGATAATTTCAATTTCTGTTTTTAGTTTGGAGACTAATGGCTTTTCGTTGGTATTCTTTCCACGGTCTTAACATTATACACACACACACAAACACTCTCATCTACGTTAATTTTTTTTGCTAGCTTATGCCCGCAGCTTCTCTCGCGTGGAATTTGGTCAGCCACATAAAGTTTCGTGAAAGATCATTTTAAATAAATAATTAAATTATTTTAAAAAAATATAAGTTGCTCGTACATCCAAAATTTCAGATGTCTAACTTCAGAACTGACGGATTCTATACAACCTTTGAACCCCTATTATATTAAAGGGGGAACCCTAGGGGTGGAATTGTCCAAATTTCTTTCTTAAACTATACAATAAACCTATCTACAATTTTCAAGATGCTAAGTTCCTGATTTGCCTTTAATTATGAACTATAAAGGGGGGGTCACATGCCCTTGCTGTAGCCTATGATGTATAACCTATTTTACTCGAAAAGTTTCATCAAAATCCGTTCAGTAGTTTTTGCGTGAATGAGTAACAAACATTCGCATTTATATTAGTAGGATATCAAAACAATAGTTTCACCCATGTTCTTTCTGTTATTTTAACAACTATTATCATGTGATTTGCCTTTATTTATGTACTATAATGGATTCTCCACAGTACCTAAAAAACTATCGGGGGGCACTGCGACCCCCCTAAATCCGCGCTTGCTATAGCCTATGTATTATTCTGATGTATACCTTATATTACTGTAAAGTTTCATCCAAAACCGTTCAGTAGCTTTTGCATGAAAGAGAGACAAACATACAAACCTTCACATTTATAATATTAGTAAGATACACACACACACACAAACATACGTTAATTTTTTCGCTGAATTAAAACCAATGAAAATGGAATAGATAAATTGGCATAACTAAAAATAAAATTTATTTTTAGGCTCGATTATAGACACGATTTATGCTGAACTGTCTAAACACTTATTATATTGAAACAAATCAATGTAATAGTGAATTATCTTGGACTAAAATGTATGAAAATTGTTTATCAAGAGAATAAAGATCGATGATTCAGTTTGTTAGTTAAATGAAATAGCTTATCTAATGATCGCCGTATCACGTATGTATGTAATTCCATCTAAAATCGATCTCCTTAGGGTTAAGATGTGGTAGCAAATGACTATTCAATATCACTAAGTACACAATCTGAATAAAATAATACTTATAAATACAGTAGTTCAAGTATATAAATTATTATAAACTCATTATATTATATTATCTGCTGAAATTCTTATATTTTTACCTAAGATAAATCAGAGTATTTTCAGTTTTGTATAGAGCACTCTTCTGGCCAAAAAATGCCTACGAAATTATCCTTTCAATAGTTATTACTAGAAGATTTCATGATGTTAAAACAAACGTGAAACTAGCAAGAATGTGCCGTATAATCCTGTAATATAACTAAAAATTAGATATACAGATTTTTTTTTTATCTTGCATAAATGACAATATTTTTTTAAAAGGAATTCTCTCCAAGCTCATACTGAAGAAAAGGTCCTCCGCAAACTGTCGCCATCTGATAACAAGTTCTTTCATTGCGGTCTGTTTCACCTTACTCCCCACAGACCTCTACAACGAATTCACGGTAGTTCTTGTTTTCGGAGCCCGTGGATTCCAGTCTGCTTGCTTGCTGCATTCCTGAGGTGACAACTATTCACATTCATTTATTTTTCTTGAACGGAGCATGAATGGCCTTGATGTGTCCTTGTATTTATTATAGTGACCCTCCACGTTTCTGATTCATACAGCAGTAACAATATGACATTTGTTTAAAACAGACGTAATTCAGTTTTCTACAAGATGACCTTGTTCCTCCAAATTGAATTTAACTAGACAAATGCTCCTTTGGGTTTCCGCATTCTGTTCCTTACACCTTCTTCCATTCCTTTATCTTCATTCTCTCATCGGGCTATATACCATATCGTTCATATCGTATTATTTAATGGCAGGTCCTTCTTTTAACCTTTATGCTTTATCTCAGAAACTTGCCCGGCTTGATAAAATATTTAGAGGGAGAAAGCATCCCGGATAAAAAAAATGTAATAAGTCCATAAAAAAATATAATTTACAATCGTAAATTTATTATTATTTTTTTATAAAGTGTAAGAACTCCATAGTTTGGAGCTCGGATGAAATATTTGAGAGATACCATTTCAGAAAAGAGAGGATTGATCGCGGTGCGTGAGGCTTTAGCAATTGTTTGTGGAATGTGACACCTCCTCAGGGCTGGGCATTAATGCTATTTGAACTCCGGCCGAACTCTGCTCTATTTCCTAGTGTTTTAATTTCTTGGTGTTTGTCTTTTCCAAATCTAGCAAATTTATGAAAGAATACATTTTTATTGGTATTTTATATATTTATTTAATTAGTTTTCATGAAGCGATAATATCAACTGTAACAGTACAGTTAGACAATTACATGAATCTTTGCATGTGCCTTAATAAATTCAAGTTTAAGTGTCTAGCTTTCATAAATACTATGAAATGATATCCTTGAGTAAAATCATTATGGACATGACATAAACAGAACTGGCAGAACACAACTTTGCTGTATACAATCAACCATTGCTCCTTGTCAAAGGTTTCGTATTAAGTTTGAAACAGCTCAAGGTTACTACGTTAATGTTTGCCCCCACTTTATAGTAGGAATTGACTCTGTAATTAAACTTCTTGCGAGTGATCACATCATACACTTAAAGACACACAGAAACTCGAGCGCTGAACCAAACTGTAGTATTGTAGCATTCAGACCAGGCCATTATTGTTTCGCTTTGGTTAACCTTAACACATAAAGACATGTATTCAGAAACATATTCTGTTATATCTGGAATTATTACAGAAGCAACGTTGATTTTCTGAAAAACTAAAATTTGAATGTTTAGAGTGATTATACAGTTTTTTCAATTAATTTTACTGTTGTTAGCAAGTACAATAACTTTTTTTTGTGAACTGTTTATATCAATAGAAATCATATTCTATGTTTCATTGTGTCAATCCAGGTCAATAGGAATATTAGCACAGTTAATTATTTTTAAATAGGTTCTCGCAAGAACCCTTATGTTTCTTTCGATACTTAAATGCTATAGAATACTTTTTACTTGAATGAATATATGAATCGATATTTTGCTCCTATTATCCGGTTTCTCCACACAGTCTATAAAAACTTTCTTAGGAAACCTGTTTCTTAAAATTCTTTGAACCGTGTTATATCCGTTTCCCTTAAAGAAACTCTACTGAGTGCTATAGCATTTATACAATAATACTTTGAAGAGGTAAGAAAAATATTTAGGTCTATTGCAAACAACAACAAAAAACTTAACCTCATATTATATATCCTCAAAACACATGTTAGATACAAAATAAAGATTGTATGAAATAAGAAATATTTTATAAAATATTTGATAAAATCTCCATAATTCGAATTTTAAAACTAAAAAGAGCAAAAGAGACGTTTCCATTGAGACACCATGGGTATATCTCCAAACCAGTATTTGTTTAAAATAAGTATTACGATTGCAACCCTGTCGAAAAGATACGTTACCTAGGACTCCATCTGGACAAACGTCTCACTTAGAATCCTCATACAAAACTGAAAAGACGAGAAACTGCTCGACGTTTTCGCCTACTTCAACATTTACTGGACAAATGCTCTAAGTCCCCAATTAATTACAAAAGACTCATTTACATGACGGTTATCAGACCTATTTGGACACACGGAGTTGAGCTTTGGGGCTCTACTAAACCACCCAATTCATCTCTTATCCAATCTTTGCAATCCAAATCCTTCGTAAAATCCTCCTAAAAATCGTAAAATCCTCAATGCGACATAATAAGCACAAATAAACTCATCTTAATACCCCATATGTTGCTGATTTGGCCCAAACTTGATACCTATCCTTCCATGAAAAGCTCCATACACACTTGAATCCGCTAGTCTCTCAACTTGCTTCTCTGAGTGTCTTACGAAGCGTGCGAGAACTGGCGGAGATCACGGGTCATCTTTCCTGGCTCTCCGGCTCTGAACTGTGTCTAGGTCCTCCACATTCAATTTAATTCGCAGGCCTTATCGATACTATTTGATAGGGCAGAAGGGGTCTCCCCGGCTCGGACTGGGATCCTTCGGATCTCTAGGGACCTAGATAATTGGCCCTTTTTGCTTTTACTTTATCGGACTTACCCCTACCCGTGTCTTTAGGGCATTATTTTCCGCCAAAACATCTTCTATAAACTTCGATGCCCCTCTAGGTGTTTTTCTAGAGTCGTTAGCCTATCACTAAACTCCAATGTGAAGTCCCCGTGCTTATTAATGGCAGTTTTTATTTCCTATGTCTGTTTCACAGCCGCCAAAATATCTGAAAATGACGGTACGGAGTAAGTTTTTTTGGCCGATTTAGGGGCCTACAAATCTTTATCAGTGGAATTAAAGCATTGCTCGTGAAATAAAAGACTGCATTTAGAGCAGCATTGTTTTCGTCATCACGGGAAATGACACTGTTACACTGTTACTAAACCATTATATAAATAAATATAACTAACGAGTGTTTATTTGTTGTTAACTACTACCTAATGCTGTAGGTATAAGAAGCAAATCATTTGTCGTCTTCAAGGTCGCAGCACTTTTCTCTCAAGATTCATTGAGTATATTTGTAGTATAATAAGCTATAATCAAGATATTTATCAAGAAAAGAAAACAATAAAAAACAAATAGCACAACGAAACAAAATTACTTCAAAAAGGTCTCTGGCCAGACTTTATACATTGACAGTAATTTATTTACGATGACATAGGAAATGAAAAACCAGAATGCTTATTTAAAAACCTGAAAAATAAACACAACAGATTCAATTTTACCAATGAAATTGAAAAATATGATTACTTTAGATTTTTAGATATAGAAGCGGTTTTTACAATCCTCTTTGAGAATCTGCTTGGTTTAAATCCAAGCACAGCTTGTGTGTTGAAAACTTAACTTTTTCATTACCTAAAGAAGTAGCGAATAAATGATAAATGAATCTAACTAAATATCCTTGGACTATAAAAAATCAAGAAGTCATACAAAATATGTATGCAAATCTATATTTAGTTATTTAAAAAAATTAACAAATAAATCTTTTTCAATAAACTGTTTTTCCCACATTTATTTCAGATAATACATCCCTAGCATAGTTGAAAAGAGAATTCAGTGGTAACTTTTCTATTAAATTTTATATAAGAAACTCTGCTTTCAGTCAAATGTTTCAATTCATAATTCTAGGTAGTTTGTGAATATGTCTTTTATTTTGAAAATATAAGTTTATACTTAATATAGCTTGGCAAAGGATTGATCTTCCCATGAATTGATTTATTAGCTAGCTCCTTTCTCTAGGTCTTTGGAATAATATTTTAAGATATATAATTTAATTCAATTTATACATCTCACTCAATAGCATAGTGATAGGTCTGAATTGTTCAATGGGACAATTTTTTTTCAACAATTTATTTCTAAATAAATTATATATAATTTGTGATATGGTCCCTTCTATAATTTATTTCCCTCCTTTATTGATGTTTTTATTCACAGAGATCATTACAATTGTTTTTCTGTCATTTGTTCTTTTTTTCACTATAAAATTTATCCTATTAGAAATTGTAGCCAAAACCAAGAGCAGATCCAGGATTTGTTCTGGTGGGGGGCACAACGGGGCAAAAAATCAACAATAATTTAGAAATAAACCTGTAGTATTTATAGAAAGGTTTCAAAGGTTTATTAAAATATCAAAACAATAGTTTCACTCATGTTCTTTCTGTTATTTTATTCATATATTTTAACAATCATGATACATAAAAAACCGTATGGGGGGCACGTGCCCCCGTGCCCCCTTAAATCCGCCTTTGGCCAAAAATGGCATTGAATGAATGAGATCTGTCATTTCATTGTCATTGAGTATACTTCTAATCGCATAATAAATCTGCTTCTTGTTTTTATTATTACTTTTATATTATCTTACCTTGTGTTAAATTTTATCCTTATGTTATTTACTTATTACGTGATTTTTAATATTATTTTGGTCATTCTGAAAATTATTATTATTATTTTTTTCAAACACTTTTAAAATTTATTTTATACATACCTACTTTATAAAACATTAAAATGAAAATATTGATAGTAATAACACATTTAAGGCACAAAAAAATTATTTTAAATATGTCCTTTCAGAATAAATATATATTAATATGAAAATAAAAACTGTTGCAGAAAAATAAATGAAAGATATTTATAATGAAGCATACAATTTGATTGGGGGTGCAGTCATTAATAACACTAAATAAGTTAACCTTATTTAGACTTATTAATGACTGCACCCCAAATCAAATTGTATCCTTCATTACGATCTTCCAGTAAACCATTTCCCTCTTTATTAATGATGGTTATAGTTTGATATAAATAGATGAGATGTTGAAACTGCTATTTAATAATATTAACTTCTGATGTAGATTTTAATTACTTATTTTGTGTATATAAAAGTGATTATTTGTGTCTATTGATTTGCCCGGCTTTTTATTAAAATATTATATGGAATATTGCAGCTTATAAAATTTGTTAAAACTTGAAAATTTTTGCACACAAATAAATAATAGTTTAATATAAAAAGATAAGATGTTGACACTTAATTAATGGTATGGACTGTTGATGTTTAAATTTCTATTCTGTTTAGTTAAATGTGATCATAGTAGTTTGCCTCTCGCAACATAAAAATTAGCTCCATAACAGTATATAGGTAACCTGGCAAAGATTACTCTGTTGACGGTCCTATATATCCGTCATGTAGTGTCTAGTAACCCATGGCAAAAAAGGGTACTTTTCACCTAAGCTAGTTGGACATGTGTCAGGATATGGCTTTGACCAGCTTTTTATTAAAATATTCTACTACTTAGTATTGTGTCGTTGATAATAATTTTGTACAGAAACAATCACTTTTATGTAAACAGAGAAGGGCGAAACAAGGACGTTTCTCTGAGGGGGGGCAGACGGACAAAATAATCAACAATTACTCTCAATCTCACTTCGTAAATTTTTTCCTCGAATGGATATATAAAATACCCTTTTCCCTCATAAATTTATCATTACCACCTTTGTTTTTCTTAAGCATTATTATAGTTCTACAACTGAATATAGTGTTAAAATAATTTATCATTCCAAAAACATTAAAAATAATGAAACAATCTTTGTTATATAAAATAAATATTATCATTTTATATTTTTGTATGCATTGAGTAATTAAAATAAGTTTATAAATGTGTTATATATCAAAAATTCAAATCAAAAGCTGAAAAGTTCCAATGAGGTGTATAATATTTTAATAAAAAGGTGGGCAAAGCCATATCCTAACACAAACAAACTACAAAGAGGCAAATGGCGAAAGCATGTAGAGGAGATGTAGCTCCACAATGGGCTTTAGCAACAGGGATAGATAGATAATAACTGATAGTTTATAGTTGGAATTTTTTCGGGGTATGGATTTATCCGCTTTTATTTAATTAAAATTTTATATGTCTTAAAAAATTATCAAATTTGATATTTACCACATTTGTTAACCTTTTTTTCTCTCTTAAAGAAACCCTTAAATAGGAACATTTATTTATTTTCACATTCCATACTAAAGTGTACTATGTGAATTTTAATTACTTATTTACAATATGAGTTATTAACATAATTAATAATTAAATTTATTTAAAAAATTATTATATACATCCTGATACAATTAACAAAAACTAAAATAATTCAAATTTAACATGTGTTAACTTATTGTAATAACTATCAGTGAAACAATTTATAAAGTAATAAAACCTATAATGCATCTTGTGTACTTCTATCAAAAACCACATTATGGTTTTTCAGGATGTCATATAGCTGGTAAGTTTGGTACAAGGACAGTCTCCTTCAGGAAACAAGATATAAGTCCTCAGAAGGAAATTGATGAATTAGTGTGTTTATTCATACATACATAATACAAATACTATTATTAGGTATGTGCGTATGAATGTAAACTGAGCACAATCTAAAATCTAGAGAGAAAATAACTACTAGAAAGAAATAAGAAAAATAAAAGAAACAAGGCCTTAAAATAGGTGTTAAAATTCGAGAAAATAACTAACCAGTCAAGATTTTGCAGAGTCTGGCACATATTACGTAAAAAAAAATTAGATCAAATATGGTACATCTCAAATTAATATTTCTAACAGACTCATCAATAAGAGGCATCAACTTCACTGTTGGAAATACGATCAAGTACTATAAAGCTAAGGAATGTAACTTCTCATATGTGTATGCACATGTACATTTGTGTGAATGTGTGTGTGTATAAAGCAGGACCATCTAAAAAAATGCATAAAATATTTTTTTTAAAAGACTTAAAAGATCATGAGTTTTTATAATGATGAACTAAGATAAAAAAGGGAGATTTTTATCCAAAAAAATCAAAATTATATAATTTTCATACTAACATACTTCAACAATTAACATGTATAATAATTAATGTAATTTAGCAACTAAATACTCTTAAACATCAGAACTCGTAAAATTCTATATAATGTCTATTTTCATAATAATTATGTAATATCAATACCTCACAGGTTAATTTGAAGTATTATTATCTTTCAATTATCCTCTAAAATAGTGGTATCTCACTTTGTAAATTTATTCCTAAAATGGATATATAAAATACCCTTTTTCCTCATAATTTATCATTACTACCTTTGTTTTTCTTAAGCATTATTATAGTTCTACAACTGAATATAGTGTTAAAATAATTTATCATTCCAAAAACATTAAAAATAATGAAACAATCTTTATTATATAAAATAGTTATTATCATTTTATATTTTTGTATGCCTTGAGTAATTAAAATAAGTTAATAAATTTGTTATATATAAAAAATTCAAATCAAAAGCTGAATAGTTATAATGAGATATATAATATTTTAATAAAAAGGTGGGCAAAGCCATATCCTGACACCAACAAACTACAAAGTACTCGTATCAAACCTAAACGTGCCCATTGACTGGACAGCAGTGTCGGATATTTCGTCCCACCCCAGCAGAGTAACCTTGGCTAGGGTATATATAGTACCTGGGAAGTATGGTGATATTTGATAACAAAATAGAGAGTGAAATACAAGCCAGAATGGCAGCAGGAAATAGGTGTTATTCCTCACTACAAAGAGTGTTTCAGTTAAAATCACTCTTTAAAAGAATGCCAATCCAACCATATAAAACCATAGTAAGACCGGTAGTCATTTATGGGTGCGAGACATGGCCTCTGATCAAAAAATCAGAACTTATGGTCAACACATGGGAAAGGAAAATATTAAGAAGAATCTGGGGCCGAGTGGCCGAAAATGGTGAATGGAGAAGAAGAAAGAACGAGGAGTTGATGGAGCTATATAGGGAAACGGACCTGGTAACATTGATAAAGAAAGCCAGACTGAGAAGGATGGGACATGTGGATAGAATGCCAGACCACAGGATAGCAAGGAGAATGCTCAATAAGAAACCGGACGGTTAAAAAAAGCAGTTGTCGCCCTCGAATAAAACGGTTGGATGATGTCGAAGAGGACCTGAAACTGTTGGGTGTACAAAACTGGAAGGGGATAGCACAGGATCGCGGAGATTGGTCGGCTGTGGTGTTGGAGGCCAGGGTACTTGCAGGACCGTAATGCTCAAATAATAATAACTCTTTTTAATAACTATCAGTGAAACAATGTTATAAAGCAATAAAACCAATAATGGATCTTGTGTACTTCTATCAAGAACCACATAAATATAAATCAAATTTAACATAAAAAAAAAATAAAACATGTAAAACAGCTTTACTGTAACACTTTAACACATCAAACCCTTTATAGTTTCCAACATATTATTATATTCATTGTGAAGATCAAACAAATAATATAGAATCTATTGAAACTTTAATAGAAGGAGAACTAACAAATAAATTAAAGGGAGGAGAAAAACACTCATTTTATAAAATTAATACATTTATTAAGCTTCTCCAATTGTATACTGGCAATGAGTTTATGTTTATTTTTGAGTTTTTGCTCTAATGAATTATTATTATTATTATATATGTTTGTGTGTGTGTGTGTAACATATGAGTGATGACCTCACTCTGTGTACATCTTTCAAGAATCGCTTTGTAGTTTTTCAGAATGTCATACAGCTTCTAAATTTGGTCCATGGACCGTCTCCTTCAGGACGAACGAAATATCCTCGAAAGGACATTGATGAATTAGTGTATTTATTTATACATACATAATACAAATACCATTATTAGGTATGTGTGTGTATGAATGTAAAATGAACAAAATCTAAAAAAAATAGGCACACAAAATAACTATTTGAATGAAATAAGAAAAATAAAAAAAACAAGGCCTTAGTGTTAAAATTCTAGAAAATAACTAACCAGTCTCACTTCGTAAATTTATTCCTAAAATGGATATATAAAATACCCTTTTTCCTCATAAATTTATCATTACCACCTTTGTTTTTCTTAAGCATTATTATAGTTCTACAACTGAATATAGTGTTAAAATAATTTATCATTCCAAAAACATTAAAAATAATGAAACAATCTTTGTTATATAAAATAAATATTATCATTTTATATTTTTGTATGCCTCGAGAAATTAAAATAAGTTTATAAATGTGTTATATATCAAAAATTCAAATCAAAAGCTGAAAAGTTCCAATGAGGTGTATAATATTTTAATAAAAAGGTGGGCAAAGCCATATCCTGACACAAACAAACTACAAAGAGGCAAATGGCGAAAGCATGTAGAGGAGATGTAGCTCCACAATGGGCTTTAGCAACAGGGATAGATAGATAATAACTGATAGTTTATAGTTGGAATTTTTTCGGGGTATGGATTTATCCGCTTTTATTTAATTAAAATTTTATATGTCTTAAAAAATTATCAAATTTGATATTTACCACATTTGTTAACCTTTTTTTCTCTCTTAAAGAAACCCTTAAATAGGAACATTTATTTATTTTCACATTCCATACTAAAGTGTACTATGTGAATTTTAATTACTTATTTACAATATGAGTTATTAACATAATTAATAATTAAATTTATTTAAAAAATTATTATATACATCCTGATACAATTAACAAAAACTAAAATAATTCAAATTTAACATGTGTTAACTTATTGTAATAACTATCAGTGAAACAATTTATAAAGTAATAAAACCTATAATGCATCTTGTGTACTTCTATCAAAAACCACATTATGGTTTTTCAGGATGTCATATAGCTGGTAAGTTTGGTACAAGGACAGTCTCCTTCAGGAAACAAGATATAAGTCCTCAGAAGGAAATTGATGAATTAGTGTGTTTATTCATACATACATAATACAAATACTATTATTAGGTATGTGCGTATGAATGTAAACTGAGCACAATCTAAAATCTAGAGAGAAAATAACTACTAGAAAGAAATAAGAAAAATAAAAGAAACAAGGCCTTAAAATAGGTGTTAAAATTCGAAAAAATAACTAACCAGTCAAGATTTTGCAGAGTCTGGCACATATTACGTAAAAAAAAATTAGATCAAATATGGTACATCTCAAATTAATATTTCTAACAGACTCATCAATAAGAGGCATCAACTTCACTGTTGGAAATACGATCAAGTACTATAAAGCTAAGGAATGTAACTTCTCATATGTGTATGCACATGTACATTTGTGTGAATGTGTGTGTGTATAAAGCAGGACCATCTAAAAAAATGCATAAAATATTTTTTTTAAAAGACTTAAAAGATCATGAGTTTTTATAATGATGAACTAAGATAAAAAAGGGAGATTTTTATCCAAAAAAATCAAAATTATATAATTTTCATACTAACATACTTCAACAATTAACATGTATAATAATTAATGTAATTTAGCAACTAAATACTCTTAAACATCAGAACTCGTAAAATTCTATATAATGTCTATTTTCATAATAATTATGTAATATCAATACCTCACAGGTTAATTTGAAGTATTATTATCTTTCAATTATCCTCTAAAATAGTGGTATCTCACTTTGTAAATTTATTCCTAAAATGGATATATAAAATACCCTTTTTCCTCATAATTTATCATTACTACCTTTGTTTTTCTTAAGCATTATTATAGTTCTACAACTGAATATAGTGTTAAAATAATTTATCATTCCAAAAACATTAAAAATAATGAAACAATCTTTATTATATAAAATAGTTATTATCATTTTATATTTTTGTATGCCTTGAGTAATTAAAATAAGTTAATAAATTTGTTATATATCAAAAATTCAAATCAAAAGCTGAATAGTTATAATGAGATATATAATATTTTAATAAAAAGGTGGGCAAAGCCATATCCTGACACCAACAAACTACAAAGTACTCGTATCAAACCTAAACGTGCCCATTGACTGGACAGCAGTATCGGATATTTCGTCCCACCCCAGCAGAGTAACCTTGGCTAGGGTATATATAGTGCTGTGGTGTCAAATATCAATGTTGCGAGAGGCAAGCAGCTATATTTAGATGAATAGACGCATATATTCACTTCTAAATACACAGATAAGCATAGAACAAATATACTAACATAAAATTAAATAAACAATGGTAAGACAAATATAAACCAAATTTAACACCAAAAACAAACAAACATGTAAAACAGCTTTACTATAACACTTTGACACATCAAACCCTATATAGTTTCCAAAATACTATTATATTTACTGTGAAAATCAAACAAATAATAGAAATAATATAGAATCAATCGAAACATTAATAGAGGGAGAGTAAATAAATAAACTAAAGGGAGGAGAAAAACATTCATTTTATAAAATTAATACATTTATTCAACTTTCAAATAAGCAATGTATAGAGTAAGCACGGTTGTTACAATCAAACAGTTGAAAGAATTAATCTTATTAAAACAAATGAAAAATAATAAATTAATTTGGTGAATAAATTACCGATTGCACCATGTATTGCAATGACTAGTATGCAGAAAACAATAATTCTATTTTTAGGCTAGAATAGAGCTGGATTAATAAAACATACAACATTATTTAACTCACTTTATAGGATTATAATGTATACTTTATAGTATTACGATAAGATATTGGAAGTGCTTCTATATAAAAGGTTGACAGAATTCTCTGAAAATATTATAGGAGAATACCAAGGAGGCTTCAGACCAGGAAGGTCGACAATAGACCAGATATTTTCTCTTAGGCAGGCAATGGAAAAGTGCCATCAATATAACATAGACATGCATCTCCTCTTCAATTTCAAACAAGCATATGACATTGTAGATAAAGACTTTTGAAAGTCATTATAAATGTGGGCATACCCAGGAAATTAGTCAGGCTAACAAGAATGACTCTATTTAAGACCGTCAGTTTTCAGTTCAACTAGGAAATGCGCAGTCAGAAGAGTTTGAAGTAAACATTGGCTTGAGATGGGGTGATTCTCAAGCCCCTCGTCTTTTTTAATTTAAACCTCGAAGCAGCCATCTTCTTCTTTATCTTCCTCCTGGGTGCCAACTCAGCATGGAGGGGCCTCAATCCAACGCTGCTAGGCTTCACAGTCCCTGCAGAGCTGTCTTAGTTCCTGGAAAGTTATATTTTCAGTTTAGACAGTTCATTTGTTCTGAGGCCATTTATGGTTCTTTGAATCAGTTTTACTCTTCTACGGGTGATTGGCCCAGTAGAAAAGGGTCCGTTACCTCGGGACACTTGGGGCCATTATATACCCAATGGCCAATGGGTCTTCCCAGGGGAGGAAACCCTGAGGTGTATACTGTTAATGTCCTTGTGTTAGGGTTAATGTAAGGTGTACTGTTCTGAAAGTATTAGTGAGTGAACTGAACTCTGGAAACTGGGGGAGTGTTAACCCCTACTAGCTGTACACTTCAGCTAGCAACTGCTGCCCTCAATGAAGCAGCCATCCGTACAGTAGATAAACAATCCTGGAGGAACTATTTACAACCGCATGTCCCAACATGTAGCATATGTGGATGACCTCATCATTACCGTTAGAACCAAAGCAGCACTATCAGGAACATTCCAAGACTTTGAAGAGGCAGCCATTCAACTGGGTCTTAAGGTGAATGAAGATAAAACTCTGTATATGAAAAACTCAAAATTGGAAAAGATGGCAAATGGAAAAGTGAGTTTAAGAGAGAACAGTTTTAGAGCTCTAACCCACATCAAGTACCTGGGAAGTATGGTGATATTTGATAACAAAATAGAGAGTGAAATACAAGCCAGAATGGCAGCAGGAAATAGGTGTTATTCCTCACTACAAAGAGTGTTTCAGTTAAAATCACTCTTTAAAAGAATGCCAATCCAACCATATAAAACCATAGTAAGACCGGTAGTCATTTAGGGGTGCGAGACATGGCCTCTGATCAAAAAATCAGAACTTATGGTCAACACATGGGAAAGGAAAATATTAAGAAGAATCTGGGGCCGAGTGGCCGAAAATGGTGAATGGAGAAGAAGAAAGAACGAGGAGTTGATGGAGCTATATAGGGAAACGGACCTGGTAACATTGATAAAGAAAGCCAGACTGAGAAGGATGGGACATGTGGATAGAATGCCAGACCACAGGATAGCAAGGAGAATGCTCAATAAGAAACCGGACGGTTAAAAAAAGCAGATGTCGCCCTCGAATAAAACGGTTGGATGATGTCGAAGAGGACCTGAAACTGTTGGGTGTACAAAACTGGAAGGGGATAGCACAGGATCGCGAAGATTGGTCGGCTGTGGTGTTGGAGGCCAGGGTACTTGCAGGACCGTAATGCTCAAATAATAATAACTCTTTTTTATAACTATCAGTGAAACAATGTTATAAAGCAATAAAACCAATAATGGATCTTGTGTACTTCTATCAAGAACCACATAAATATAAATCAAATTTAACATAAAAAAAAAATAAAACATGTAAAACAGCTTTACTGTAACACTTTAACACATCAAACCCTTTATAGTTTCCAACATATTATTATATTCATTGTGAAGATCAAACAAATAATATAGAATCTATTGAAACTTTAATAGAAGGAGAACTAACAAATAAATTAAAGGGAGGAGAAAAACACTCATTTTATAAAATTAATACATTCATTAAGCTTCTCTAATTGTATACTGGCAATGAGTTTATGTTTATTTTTGAGTTTTTGCTCTAATGAATTATTATTATTATTATATATGTTTGTGTGTGTGTGTGTAACATATGAGTGATGACCTCACTCTGTGTACATCTTTCAAGAATCGCTTTGTAGTTTTTCAGAATGTCATACAGCTTCTAAATTTGGTCCATGGACCGTCTCCTTCAGGACGAACGAAATATCCTCGAAAGGACATTGATGAATTAGTGTATTTATTTATACATACATAATACAAATACCATTATTAGGTATGTGTGTGTATAAATGTAAAATGAGCAAAATCTAAATAAAATAGGCACACAAAATAACTATTTGAATGAAATAAGAAAAATTAAAAAAACAAGACCTTAGTGTTAAAATTCTAGAAAATAACTAACCAGTCTCACTTCGTAAATTTATTCCTAAAATGGATATATAAAATACCCTTTTTCCTCATAAATTTATCATTACCACCTTTGTTTTTCTTAAGCATTATTATAGTTCTACAACTGAATATAGTGTTAAAATATGAGAATATTTCATTGTATATTATTATATTATTATTGTAAGTGTTGGTAACAGTGTAATATAGTTGGCAGTGGAGAGACGAGAAGGTTCTAGAGAGAGCTCTTAGAAGATGGAAGTTACTGTTCAATGTGCTCAATATAAACCTAGTTACATTTTATATGTGTGTTATTAGTTTCCCCTGAAACTACTATTATTCTCAAAGGTTATGGGCCCAGTCACCCAGTCAGTGTTAGTTTACCGGTATTAGGAAGTGTCATCCTTTAAAATTCCCAAGAGTGAATTGAAGGCATCATGGCTTCACAGATTCCGTTTCCGCAATTAAGTGACAATAACTTCTCAACCTGGAAGTTTCGGGTATTTAATATTCTCGAGGAAAAAGGAGTTTTGGATGTGGGAAAAACCGAAGATATATCGAATGAGGACAAGACAATAAAGGCGAATGACGCCAAGGCTCGGTCAACTATAATCGCGTGTGTATCTGACAAACATAATGAATACTTGAAGAATGCGTCAACGTCGTATCAGATGATAAAATGTCTTGAAAATGTTTTTGAAAGTAAAAGTGTATTGTCGAAATTGTATTTACGTCGAAAGCTAATCCAATTAAAGTGTGGTGAAAACACACCACTTCAAGACCACTTCATCAAATTCGACGGGATCATGGCGGAACTAGAAGCAGCTGATACAAAAATGAACGAGGACGATAAAGTTTGCCATTTACTTTTGACGATGCCCTCAAAATTCGACACTGTAATTACGCTATTAGAAACATCAGATAAGCAATTAACAATAGAGTTTGTTAAGAGCAAACTTCTGGATGCTGAGTTGAAGTTCAATAATACTACAGCTGTTTTACCTCCTTCGGAGGAGTTTTCGTTTGGAGCTAAAGTTAGACGGTGTTTCGGTTGTGGAAGTACAGAACATTTAAAATATTCGTGTCCCAAAAGTAAGAATAGTGAAAGTTATAATTTCCAGCTGAGAAGGGAAAATTTCCCACCAAGAGGGAGAAGTTATTCCTCAAGAGGAGGTTACCTGTCAAGAGGGGTTTATCAAGCCAGATATGATGATGGCTATCTGGCTGAGACTGAAATGGACAAAGATATAACATTTATAGCATTATCTACGGAGATTGCAGAGGAAAATCCAAGTAAACATAATTATGTTAATTTCATACTGGACAGTGGAGCAAGTCATAATTTATTTCGTGGGGATGTATTGGATTTAATGTCAGAAGTGAAGTGTATTGAACCGGTCCCAATAAAAATTGCTAACGGGTCAAATATATATGCTAAGAAAGAAGGTATTCTTAAAGTGTATTGTGATAAAACAGGTGTGAAGCTCACAATAAATGGACTGATTGTGGACAATCTTCCATATAACCTCTTATCAGTGAAGAAGATAAACAAAGCAGGTTTTGATGTTGTATTTACAAACAATTTTGCAAAAATTATAATGAAACCCGAACCAATAATTAGTGAGATGTGTAATAATCTTTTTGTGTTTCGTTTTAAACTCATTACAAAAAGAAATGATTGTTTACTATCCAAGGAATCGGATGATTTGTGGCATTTAAGACTTGGACACTTAAATCGACGTGGATTACAACTTTTAAATCTACCATGCTCTAATAGAGTATGTGATTCCTGTCAAAAAGGTAAGGCGGAAAGAAAACCTTTTGTTAGAAAAGAATATCCACGATCTACACGAATAGGCGAACTTATTTACACAGATGTGTGGGGACCTGTGAATGAAAAAACAATGGACGGTGAAAGGTATTACTTGTCAATATTAGACGATTTTTCTCATTTTACAACCATTTATTTACTTAAAGAAAAATCAGAAGCTGAAGAAAAATTAATGGATTTTCACAGGATGATGAAGATTAAAGGAGTCAATATATCAAGAATCCGTTCTGATAAGGGGGGAGAATTCCGGTCAAACAAATTTAGGGAGTTTTGCAGATTTAATGGTGTTGTACAGGAATTTACAGCTGGGTATACACCTCAACAGTGTGGAGCTGCGGAGAGATAGAATTTGACTCTTCTGAATAAAGTTAGAACAATGATTGTTGATAGTAATTTACCAAAGTATCTATGGGGAGAGGCAGTTCGCACCGCAGCATATCAACTTAACCGATCCCCTACAGTTGCATTGAATGGCCGGACACCTGCTGAAATATATTATGGAAAAAATGATTTATCAAAGCTACGAGTTTTTGGATGTAAAGTCTGGTACCTTCAACTGCCAAAGGGAAGCAAACTTGAACCTAGAGGCCGCGATGGACGAATGGTTGGTTATTCTGGTGCTGGATATCGGATTTGGGACCCAGAGAAGGGTAAGATAATTATTTCTCGTGATGTGAAGTTTGATGAAACACAGACTAAGTATTTGGATAATGATTCTCGGACCCCGGCTTATGATCCATCTAATGAAGTAGAGAACAGAGAAGAAAATGAAAGGGAATACACAGAGAAGAAAGTACTCTCAGACAGTGAAGAAGAGTTCTACGGATTTGAGGAAGAAAATGGTGATAAAAAGAAAATTAGATCGGAAAGGATAAGAAAAATTCCTACATACCTAAAAGACTTTCATCTGCATACAGCTTTTTGTCTTTTAACGGAGGATGATCCACAAACTTATGAGGAGGCAGTAAAAAGAGGTTGGACTGAGGCTATAGGGAGAGAGTTGGCTGCACATGAGGATTTCAATACTTGGACACCTATTGAAGACATCCCATCAACTTCAAAACCTATTGAGACAAAGTGGGTTTTTACAACCAAAAGTGATAGAACAAAGAAAGCCAGGTTAGTGGCAAAGGGTTTTCAAGCTGATACTTTCCATGACACATTATATTCTCCGGTCGCAAAATTACCCAGAATCAAACTTGCTCTCAGTATGGCATTACAGCAAGAGAATTGGCATATCAGACAATTAGATGTACCAACAGCATTTTTGAACGGTGTTTTGGAAAGTGACGTTTATATTTACAAACCAGAGGGAGTAAATGAAAAAAGTGAAATTTTAAAATTAAATCGGGCGCTATATGGGCTCAGAGAAGCTCCAAAATGTTGGAACAAGAGGTTTACATCTTTTGCTATGGAAAAAGGTTTCACAAGATCAAATTTTGATGCCTGTCTGTTTTTTAAGAAAGGGGTTTGGCTAATACTGTGGGTGGATGTTATCCTTGTTTTTGGAGAAAAATATGAAGTTGAAAAAACTAGTCAAAATTTGAAAAAAGAATTTAATGCAAGATACTTGGAAAATTTAAAATGCTTTATTGGAATTGAGCTAAACTTTTCAGAGATAAAACAGACGTCAAAGACTCTGATGAAGTAATTAAAGTTCCCTATCGTGAATTGGTTGGGAGCTTAATTTATTTATCCCAAATAAGTCGTCCGGATATTACATTTGCTGCATCTTTTCTAAGTAGATTCCTGGATAGGCCTACTAAAACTTTATGGAATGCTGCTAAACGAGTTGTGCGGTATTTAAAAGGGACTATGGAGAAAAAGTTAATCTATAGAAAAATAAGGAACCAGGAAGATATACCCAAGATCGTTTGCTACTCTGATGCGGATTGGGGAGGAGACAGGATAGACAGGAAGAGTTGTTCTGGAATTGCAGCTTATCATTGTGGAAACATCATATCATAAAGATCTCGAAAGCAACAATCTGTGGCGCTGAGTTCTTCGGAGGCCGAGTATGTGGCGTGCAATCTGGCTGGAACTGAACTTTTATACTTAAAAGGACTATTGAGTGAATTGTACCCAGGCAAAGATGAGGACATTAAGTGTAGTTTACTTGTTGATAATCAAGGTGCTTTGAGTATGATTAAAAACTATGAAAACACTAACCGCTCGAAACATATCGATATCAAGTTTCATTTTATAAAAGATATTGTTTCTAAAAATTTAATTAGTATTGGATATGTAAATACATGTCCAAACATTGCAGACATTTTTACTAAAGCGCTCAATAGCAATAAATTTTCATTTTTTAGATCTCAACTTTGTTTAAATTAATTTTTATTTTTTTATTAATATTTCTACAATTTCAAGTGATTTGTTGTTTTGTGTATGGACTTGAAATTGAGAGGGGGTATGAGAATATTTCATTGTATATTATTATTGTAAGTGTTGGTAACAGTGTATGATAGTTGGCAGTGGAGAGACGAGAAGGTTCTCTCTCTCTTAGAAGATTTTATCATTCCAAAAGAAGAATTTATCATTCCAAAAACATTAAAAATAATGAAACAATCTTTGTTATATAAAATAAATATTATCATTTTATATTTTTGTATGCCTCGAGTAATTAAAATAAGTTTATAAATGTGTTATATATCAAAAATTCAAATCAAAAGCTGAAAAGTTCCAATGAGGTGTATAATATTTTAATAAAAAGGTGGGCAAAGCCATATCCTGACACAAACAAACTACAAAGAGGCAAATGGCGAAAGCATGTAGAGGAGATCTAGCTCCACAATGGGCTTTAGCAACAGGGATAGATAGATAATAACTGATAGTTTATAGTTGGAATTTTTTCGGGGTATGGATTTATCCGCTTTTATTTAATTAAAATTTTATGTCATAAAAAATTATCAAATTTGATATATACCACATTTGTTAACCTTTTTTTCTCTCTTAAAGAAACCCTTAAATAGGAACATTTATTTATTTTCACATTCCATACTAAAGTGTACTATGTGAATTTTAATTACTTATTTACAATATGAGTTATTAACATAAATAATAATTAAATTTATTTAAAAAATTATTATATACATCCTGATACAATTAACAAAAACTAAAATAATTCAAATTTAACATTTGTTAACTTATTGTAATAACTATCAGTGAAACAATTTATAAAGTAATAAAACCTATAATGCATCTTGTGTACTTCTATCAAAAACCACATTATGGTTTTTCAGGATGTCATATAGCTGGTAAGTTTGGTACAAGGACAGTCTCCTTCAGGAAACAAGATATAAGTCCTCAGAAGGAAATTGATGAAGTAGTGTGTTTATTCATACATACATAATACAAATACTATTATTAGGTATGTGCGTATGAATGTAAACTGAGCACAATCTAAAATCTAGACAGAAAATAACTATTAGAAAGAAATAAGAAAAATAAAAGAAACAAGGCCTTAAAATAGGTGTTAAAATTCGAGAAAATAACTAACCAGTCAAGATTTTGCAGAGTCTGGCACATATTACGTAAAAAAAAATTAGATCAAATATGGTACATCTCAAATTAATATTTCTAACAGACTCATCAATAAGAGGCATCAACTTCACTGTTGGAAATACGATCAAGTACTATAAAGCTAAGGAATGTAACTTCTCATATGTGTATGGACATGTACATTTGTGTGAATGAGTGTGTGTATAAAGCAGGAACATCTAAAAAAATGCATAAAATATTTTTTTTAAAAGAATTAAAAGATCATGAGTTTTTATAATGAACTAAGATAAAAAATGGAGATTTTTATCCCAAAAAATTAAAATTATATAATTTTCATACTAACATACTTCAACAATTAATATGTATAATAATTAATGTAATTTAACAACTAAATACTCTTAAACATCAGAACTCGTAAAATTCTATATAATGTCTATTTTCATAATAATTATGTAATATCGATACCTCACAGGTTAATTTGAAGTATTATTATCTTTCAATTATCCTCTAAAATAGTGGTATCTCACTTTGTAAATTTATTCCTAAAATGGATATATAAAATACCCTTTTCCCTCATAAATTTATCATTACCACCTTTGTTTTTCTTAAGCATTACTATAGTTCTACAACTGAATATAGTGTTAAAATAATTTATCATTCCAAAAACATTAAAAATAATGAAACAATCTTTGTTATATAAAATAAATATTATCATTTTATATTTTTGTATGCCTCGAGTAATTAAAATAAGTTTATAAATGTGTTATATATCAAAAATTCAAATCAAAAGCTGAAAAGTTCCAATGAGGTGTATAATGTTTTAATAAAAAGGTGGGCAAAGCCATATCCTGACACAAACAAACTACAAAGAGGCAAATGGCGAAAGCATGTAGAGGAGATCTAGCTCCACAATGGGCTTTAGCAACAGGGATAGATAGATAATAACTGATAGTTTATAGTTGGAATTTTTTCGGGGTATGGATTTATCCGCTTTTATTTAATTAAAATTTTATATGTCATAAAAAATTATCAAATCTGATATATACCACATTTGTTAACCTTTTTTTCTCTCTTAAAGAAACCCTTAAATAGGAACATTTATTTATTTTCACATTCCATACTAAAGTGTACTATGTGAATTTTAATTACTTATTTACAATATGAGTTATTAACATAAATAAAATAAATTTATTTAAAAAATTATTATATACATCCTGATACAATTAACAAAAACTAAAATAATTCAAATTTAACATTTGTTAACTTATTGTAATAACTATCAGTGAAACAATTTATAAAGTAATAAAACCTATAATGCATCTTGTGTACTTCTATCAAAAACCACATTATGGTTTTTCAGGATGTCATATAGCTGGTAAGTTTGGTACAAGGACAGTCTCCTTCAGGAAACAAGATATAAGTCCTCAGAAGGAAATTGATGAAGTAGTGTGTTTATTCATACATACATAATACAAATACTATTATTAGGTATGTGCGTATGAATGTAAACTGAGCACAATCTAAAATCTAGAGAGAAAATAACTACTAGAAAGAAATAAGAAAAATAAAAGAAACAAGGCCTTAAAATAGGTGTTAAAATTCGAGAAAATAACTAACCAGTCAAGATTTTGCAGAGTCTGGCACATATTACGTAAAAAAAAATTAGATCAAATATGGTACATCTCAAATTAATATTTCTAACAGACTCATCAATAAGAGGCATCAACTTCACTGTTGGAAATACGATCAAGTACTATAAAGCTAAGGAATGTAACTTCTCATATGTGTATGGACATGTACATTTGTGTGAATGAGTGTGTGTATAAAGCAGGAACATCTAAAAAAATGCATAAAATATTTTTTTTAAAAGAATTAAAAGATCATGAGTTTTATAATGAACTAAGATAAAAAAGGGAGATTTTTATCCCAAAAAATTAAAATTATATAATTTTCATACTAACATACTTCAAAAATTAATATGTATAATAATTAATGTAATTTAACAACTAAATACTCTTAAACATCAGAACTCGTAAAATTCTATATAATGTCTATTTTCATAATAATTATGTAATATCAATACCTCACAGGTTAATTTGAAGTATTATTATCTTTCAATTATCCTCTAAAATAGTGGTATCTCACTTTGTAAATTTATTCCTAAAATGGATATATAAAATACCCTTTTCCCTCATAAATTTATCATTACCACCTTTGTTTTTCTTAAGCATTACTATAGTTCTACAACTGAATATAGTGTTAAAATAATTTATCATTCCAAAAACATTAAAAATAATGAAACAATCTTTGTTATATAAAATAAATATTATCATTTTATATTTTTGTATGCATTGAGTAATTAAAATAAGTTTATAAATGTGTTATATATCAAAAATTCAAATCAAAAGCTGAAAAGTTCCAATGAGGTGTATAATATTTTAATAAAAAGGTGGGCAAAGCCATATCCTGACACCAACAAACTACAAAGTACTCGTATCAAACCTAAACGTGCCCATTGACTGGACAGCAGTGTCGGATATTTCGTCCCACCCCAGCAGAGTAACCTTGGCTAGGGTATATATAGTGCTGTGGTGTCAAATATCAATGTTGCGAGAGGCAAGCAGCTATATTTAGATGAATAGACGCATATATTCACTTCTAAATACACAGATAAGCATAAAACAAATATACTAACATAAAATTAAATAAACAATGGTAAGACAAATATAAACCAAATTTAACATCAAAAACAAACAAACATGTAAAACAGCTTTACTATAACACTTTGACACATCAAACCCTATATAGTTTCCAAAATACTATTATATTTACTGGGAAAATGAAACAAATAATAGAAATAATATAGAATCAATCGAAACATTAATAGAGGGAGAGTAAATAAATAAACTAAAGGGAGGAGAAAAACATTCATTTTATAAAATTAATACATTTATTCAACTTTCAAATAAGCAATGTATAGAGTAAGCACGGTTGTTACAATCAAACAGTTGAAAGAATTAATCTTATGAAAACAAATGAAAAATAATAAATTAATTTGGTGAATAAATTACCGATTGCACCATGTATTGCAATGACTAGTATGCAGAAAACAATAATTCTATTTTTAGGCTAGAATAGAGCTGGATTAATAAAACATACAACATTATTTAACTCACTTTATAGGATTATAATGTATACTTTATAGTATTACGATAAGATATTGGAAGTGCTTCTATATAAAAGGTTGACAGAATTCTCTGAAAATATTATAGGAGAATACCAAGGAGGCTTCAGACCAGGAAGGTCGACAACAGACCAGATATTTTCTCTTAGGCAGGCAATGGAAAAGTGCCATCAATACAACATAGACATGCATCTCCTCTTCAATTTCAAACAAGCATATGAAATTGTAGATAAAGACTTTTGAAAGTCATTATAAATGTGGGCATACCCAGGAAATTAGTCAGGCTAACAAGAATGACTCTATTTAAGACCGTCAGTTTTCAGTTCAACTAGGAAATGCGCAGTCAGAAGAGTTTGAAGTAAACATTGGCTTGAGATGGGGTGATTCTCAAGCCCCTCGTCTTTTTTAATTTAAACCTCGAAGCAGCCATCTTCTTCTTTATCTTCCTCCTGGGTGCCAACTCAGCATGGAGGGGTCTCAATCCAACGCTGCCAGGCTTCACAGTCCCTGCAGAGCTGTCTTAGTTCCTGGAAAGTTATATTTTCAGTTTAGACAGTTCATTTGTTCTGAGGCCATTTATGGTTCTTTGAATCAGTTTTACTCTTCTACGGGTGATTGGCCCAGTAGAGAAGGGTCCGTTACCTCGGGACACTTGGGGCCATTATATACCCAATGGCCAATGGGTCTTCCCAGGGGAGGAAACCCTGAGGTGTATACTGTTAATGTCCTTGTGTTAGGGTTAATGTAAGGTGTACTGTTCTGAAAGTATTAGTGAGTGAACTGAACTCTGGAAACTGGGGGAGTGTTAACCCCTACTAGCTGTACACTTCAGCTAGCAACTGCTGCCCTCAATGAAGCAGCCATCCGTACAGTAGATAAACAATCCTGGAGGAACTATTTACAACCGCATGTCCCAACATGTAGCATATGTGGATGACCTCATCATTACCGTTAGAACCAAAGCAGCACTATCAGGAACATTCCAAGACTTTGAAGAGGCAGCCATTCAACTGGGTCTTAAGGTGAATGAAGATAAAACTCTGTATATGAAAAACTCAAAATTGGAAAAGATGGCAAATGGAAAAGTGAGTTTAAGAGAGAACAGTTTTAGAGCTCTAACCCACTTCAAGTACCTGGGAAGTATGGTGATATTTGATAACAAAATAGAGAGTGAAATACAAGCCAGAATGGCAGCAGGAAATAGGTGTTATTCCTCACTACAAAGAGTGTTTCAGTTAAAATCACTCTCTAAAAGAATGCCAATCCAACCTTTTTTATTTTAGTTTAATATTCTTATTTTGAACTACTGTGTCAGAATCAGTGTTGTTTGATCTTGGTGAAGTGATTCGTAATAATATTTCAGTATTTAAACCATAAATAATTTTTTTGGTATAAAAATTGGTTTAATGAAAAACAACCCCACAATTTTATATATATATATATATATATATATATATATATGTGTGTGTGTGTTTGTGTAACATATGAGTGATGACCTCACTCTGTGTACATCTTTCAAGAATCGCTTTGTAGTTATTCAGGATGTCATACAGCTCCTAAATTTGGTCCATGGAACGAAATATCTTTGAAAGGACATTGATGAATTAGTGTGTTTATTTATACATACATAATACAAATACCATTATTAGGTATGTGTGTGTATGAATGTAAAATGAGCAAAATTTAAAAAAAATAGACAAACAAAATAACTATTTGAAAGAAATAAGAAAAATAAAAAAACAAGACATTAGTGTTAAAATTCTAGAAAATAACTAACCAGCCTCACTTTGTAATTTATTCCTAAAATGGATAAATAAAATACCCTTTTCCTGTATAAATTTATCATTACCACCTTGTATTTTTTTAGATAGTCCTGCTTTATACCCACACACATTCACACAAATGTACATTTGCATATAAGAAAATCATTCCTTAGCTTTATAGTACTTGAACGTATTTCCAACAGTGAAGTTGATGCCTCTGATTGATGAGTCTGTTTGAAATATTAATTTGAGATGTACCATATTTGATCTAATTTTTTTATATGTAATATGTGCCAGACACTGAAAAATCTTGACTGGTTAGTTATTTTCTCGAATTTTAAGGCCTTGTTTTTTTACAAAACAACAAAGGTGGTAATGATAAATTTATGAGGGAAAAGGGTATTTTATATACTATTTACTTTGTAGTTTGTAGTTTGTTGGTGTCAGGATATGGCTTTGCCCACCTTTTTATTAAAATATTATATATCTCATTATAACTTTTCAGCTTTTGATTTGAATTTTTGATATATAACAAATTTATTAACTTATTTTAATTACTCGAGGCATACAAAAATATAAAATGATAATAATTATTTTATATAATAAAGATTGTTTCATTATTTTTAATGTTTTTGGGATGATAAATTATTTTAACACTATATTCAGTTTTAGAACTATAGTAATGCTTAAGAAAAACAAAGGTGGTAATGATAAATTTATGAGGGAAAAGGGTATTTTATATATCCATTTTAGGAATAAATTTACAAAGTGAGATACCACTATTTTAGAGGATAATTGAAAGATAATAATACTTCAAATTAACCTGTGAGGTATTGATATTACATAATTATTATGAAAATAGACATTATATAGAATTTTACGAGTTCTGATGTTTAAGAGTATTTAGTTGTTAAATTACATTAATTATTATACATATTAATTGTTGAAGTATGTTAGTATGAAAATTATATAATTTTAATTTTTTGGGATAAAAATCTCCCTTTTTTATCTTAGTTCATCATTATAAAAACTCATGTTGTTAATAATTAATAAATTGTTTCACTGATAGTTATTAAAGTAAGTTAACAAATGTTAAATTCAAATTATTTTTGTTTTTGTTAATTGTATCAGGATGTATATAATAATTTTTTAAATAAATTTAATTATTATTTATTTTAATAACTCATATTGTAAATAAGTAATTAAAATTCACATAGTACACTTTAGTATGGAATGCGAAAAGAAATAAATGTTCCTATTTAAGGGTTTCTTTAAGAGAGAAAAAAAGGTTAACAAATGTGGTAAATATCAAATTTGATAATTTTTTATGACATATAAAATTTTAATTAAATAAAAGCGGACAAAGCCATACCCCGAAAAAATTCCAACTATAAACTATCAGTTATTATCTATCTATCTGTGTCGCTAAAGCCCACTGTGAAGCTAGACCTCCTCTACATGCTTTCGCCATTTGCCTCTTTGTAGTTTGTTTGTGTCAGGATATGGCTTTGCCCACCTTTTTATTAAAATATTATATATCTCATTGGAACTTTTCAGCTTTTGATTTGAATTTTTGATATGTATGACACATTTATTAACTTATTCTAATTACTCAAGGCGTACAAAAATATACCATGATAATATTTATTTTATATAATAAAGATTGTTTCATTATTTTTAATGTTTTTGGTATGAGAAATTATTTTAACGCTATATTCAGTTTTAGAACTATAATAATGCTTAAGAAAAACAAAGGTGGTAATGATTAATTTATGAGGGGAAAGGTTATTTTATATATCCCTTTTAGGAATAAATTATGAAGTGAGATTTAGAAGTGAGACTGGTCAGTTATTTTCTAGAATTTTAACACTGAGGTCTTGTTTTTTTTATTTTTCTTATTTCTTTCTAATAGTTATTTTGTGTGTCAATTTTTTTAGATTTTGCTCACTTTACATTTATACACACAAATACCTAATAATTTTTGTCGTAATTGCCATGTAACTTGGTCTTGCTCGCCAGTTGCGGATTTCTAGAAGGTGGCTGGAGTTCCAGATCCTCTCATCTATGACGCCGTCTGCCTCTTCCTCTCGTCCGATGGAAGAGGCAGCTCCCATCTGGCTGCTGATTGGCTTATCAGGCATCTAGTATCCTTTGGTTTCCTTGTTGGTCCGTCTTTTTCCATTCTCACCAACTTTCATGCCAACAAATATGCGGCTCAGTATTTTGTTTCAAAAAAGGTAATTTATTATTCTTCAGTGTCCTGGCTTCCGATCGTAGGTGAGGACTGATCGGATCAGAGTTTTATTGAGTAGGGTGGGTAAATGCTCGATTTTTCAAATGTTTACTAAGCCCAAAATATCAGCTGTTGGCATTTACGAGTTTCTGGCTTATTTCTAGGAAGATCCTATTGGAGTCCTTTACAATTGAGCCCAAGTATGTCAACTCAACTGTTTCGAGGGAAATGGCCCCGTCCTCACTAGTTCTTCAACTGCACCTCCCAACTCCAGATCCAGCTCACATGTACATGCTTAGTTTTATTCTGGTTTACTGATATGGCTTTGGATTCCGCTGCTCAAAAATGTACTTGACAGAGATGTGAACGTCCTTGTCACCAGGCCCAAGTCGTCCACAAAGCCAAGTATCTGCACCAGGCCATCCTTTCCTCAATCCAAACTCTCAGGATTATGTTGTATAGAGCTTTTGGAAGCTCTTTTCTGACACATATGAGAAGTTCGGCTGGGATCTATCATCACAGGGCCGTGTAGTGTAGTGAGCCGTGATATTTCCTACAGGCTTTATATCTTTAGTTAAAAACCGACGTGCTTGCAATTACTTTTTTATAGATGACTCTGCGCTCATTCGTGTGAGATTCAATTTCTTCCAGTTCCCTGTGGTCCCATGCCCCCTTGCTCCCTCGCTATACGCTTTTAGTTTTTTGGCTTTTTAGCATGTCGGGTTCTTGGTTTCTGTAACCGAGGCACACCTATCGTCGAACCATAAGGACCTTGCTGCAGGTTCCTCCAAACCAACCGTTTTCTCTTCCATGACAATGGTCTCCACTGCTCTAGATATGAGCCCGCGTTCTGCAAATCGTCAGATTTGAACTATGCTTCTTGATGACAAGGGTTTGGTCTGTCTGATTTGTTGTAGAGCCACCCTGTAGGCATATTGTATCCTTTATAAATCCCCTTTCCTGGGAAAATTTTACTACCAACCATATGGTTCTTGGATACTGCAAAACCAATCAACATACGTACATTTTCGTTGGGGTCCTCGTGCATATTATCCATTTCAATGGTAGGCCTGAATAATTTCTTCTCTTTCATTGGAAATACTTCTGTCGGTAAGTCCTTGGGTTGGTGGTGGCAAAACCGATGACGAGGCCCCTCGATCTTCCCCTGAACACTTAACTCATTCCAGAAATTTGTTTCTTTTCGTGGCTGCTATCGTTGATAGTAAATAACCGGTTCTCCAGGACTTCCCCACCTCACTTCCTTTTTCGCAACCAGGTTAATTTTGTCATTTCCAACCCACCAAACCCTTCTTTTCTTTCTAAGTACTATTTTATTTTATTGTGATAATTGAGCAAATAAGTGAAAAACGATAAAATCGAATTAAAGACATGAATAGGAGAAATTAATAAAAAAATCGGGTTATTTTAATGCTCCTGTTACCTCGTAGGGCAAAATAAGTTCAATTGTTTCAGCTAAAGCACTTTTATTAATTTTACAACTTTATTTCTTTTTGTTAAACAAGAAAATTCAAATGTAATACCCAAAAATGTTCCGCACTAGTTCGTTATCAACCGTACTTCACTATAATATATCAATAATCGCGGTAATTTAATTTATTGTTAAATCTTGCTAGCATCGCTACAGAGCTCTCCCTTAAATAACCGCGTCCAAAAACCTAATGTTAGGCTTGATAGTTATTCCATACTTGCTCCTCAGAACCGGTCTTGTCTTAGGTTCTTCTTTAGTTTTCTTGTCACCTAGCAGATCCTTTCTTATCCGAGGGAATTGTGGTAAGACTGTTGCTGAATCTGTGTCGACTAATAAAAATGCGGCTTTAGTCTTTCCAACGAGATGGAAAGTTCTCGGGTAGGAAGTTTTAGGGTGCACAACTTGTCTGTACGGCTTAGACCTGGTTATAGTCCATTATACGGTGGGGATAGAGACGTCTTCATTATGTCATCACGTAAAAATACGTGAGTGCAGATTTCCAAGCTCTTATGAAGGAAAATGCTGTGATTACTTTCTTGAAATTTTGCCGGACGTAGACTTGACATACAGTCCTTTAGGTTTTGCACAAAGTCTGGAACGTCAGACCTGCAGGGTGATACGGAAAGATATTATACTAAAGGTCATCTAAGTGTTTGCCCGTAAACTTCTGCAACGCTGAAGTTTATGTCGCATCTGAAGGTCGCGCGAAATCCGAGGAGAGCTGTGGGAAATATCCTTGACCAGTTATTCGCATCAAAGTGTGTGATCAATGCTGCTATCAAAGATCGGTGGCAATGTTCTATACACCCATTCCCTTGAGCATGATATGGTGTTGTACGGATCTTTTTTTTTTTTTTTTTTTTTTATTATGGCTTTAAGACTTAATTTCAAAGTCCTATTTTGCCAGCAAACTGTGATAGTTTAAATGTTAAAGTCTTATTTTTGTTTTCCTAAGGAATTTTATAATCTGACTAAGTCCTTCTCTGTCCTGTCCCTTTAATTTTTCTGGTATACTGAGGGCCGACCCCTCGATATGTTTCTTCCTCTCATTGTTGAATCTCTTGCAGGACATCACCACGTGTAGAGGATCCTCGACCTCACCGCAGATCTCACAATTTGGTGTCGCCTTTATTTTCATCAGATTTAAAAATTTGCTGGTATTACCATGGTTAGTTCTTAATCTAATCAGGTTGGTCACCTCACTTCTCTTTAAAGCTATTCCAATCGAAACGAACCATGGTTTTAAAGCAATTTTTGGTAGGATTAAATAGTGATCCTTCCCCTTACTCTGGGACTCCCAATCATATAATCCCTGCCATTCTTTCACAATTGTAGCACTCAAAAAGCGCAAGGTATCGATTTTAGGAATTTTAATATTAAGCCTTTTTGCTTTGGTAGTGTTTCGCGCAATTTGATCTGCAGTTTCATTTCCGCTAATACCTACATGTCCTGGTACCCACTGGAAATAATATTTATTGTTGGAAGAGGCAATTGAATTTAAAATGTTTAGTAGAATGTAATTGGTGATTGAGTGTCTGTGTACGTTTTGTAAGCATTGGCAGACGGAGGCCGAGTCTGTGAGGATAACAATTTTACTATTTTTATAAGTGGAGTTGCTATGTTCTGTAGCCTTGAAAACAGCAAGAAGTTCTGCATGGAAGATACTGAATTTATTTGGGATGGAGTAAGACAGATTGATCATTTTTTGTGGATCATAGACGGCTATTGAGCATGTATTGATGGTTTTGGCGTCAGTATAAATTTTAATATGGCTGTGGTATCTGTCATTTATTTCACTGAGGGTGTGGAGTTTTAGTAAATATGGAGGTAATGAGTTTTTGTTATTTATATTTGGCAATTTATATTGGCTGTAGTAAAGAATTAAGGATTTCGGGATATGTGTACAAAGGTCTAGAGGACCATGGGAAATATGAATTGTTTTGAGTATGTGTTTTGACTCCAGCCAGCAGCTTTTTAAATTTGGCATAAATATTTTTCCCTCCAGGATATTGTTACTCGTGAAATTTGACTGGTTGGAGTAAATTTTGAATAAGGATTTTGTTGTCAACCATTTCCTACGCAAAGGGAGAGGGATTTCGCCAGCTTCGGCTAACAGGGCGTTTGTTGGTGTTGTTTTGAAAGCTCCGATACATATCCGTAAGGCTAAATTTTGAATTGTATTTAATTTGTTAATTAACGGAGATTTAGTTTCTTGATAGATTATGCAAGCATAATCGATAATTGACCGTACTATGGATTTGTATAATGTAATCATATTAGAAGGATGTGTGCCCCAAGACACGCCTGCAAGAGATTTTAGGATGGTTAAGTTTTTTCGTGATTTGTTGTATGTGTTAATGATGTGGTCCCGGAAATTAAGTTTATAGTCTAATATTACCCCTAAAAATTTTATTTTATTTACTGGCTCGATGGTGTAATTGTCAAAATGAATTTTGAAGTCATTAATGTTAATTTTTCTTTTCCGGGTAAAAGGGATCAAGCATGATTTCCCGGGATTGATTTTTAAGTTAATGTTACTGAAAGAGTTAATTGAGGTTAATAGAGCTTTTTCCATGATGAGCTTTCCCTCGTTGGCGGATTTAACTATGCTGTAAAGTATGAAATCGTCTGCGTACTGGATCATCCTGCAATTTGGAGGAGTGTTGTTAATTATTCTAGATGTATATATATTAAATAGAATGGGACTGAGGCTATCTCCTTGAGGTAGGCCATTAAACGAATCATAGGATACCGGTCCTTCATCTGTACGAATGATGTAGGTCTGGTAAGATAAATAATTGATTATCCAGTTTGTGATGAGCTGAGGTATCCCTACTTCTACTAAAATTGATTTGAGCGTGTTTATTTTGACGTTGTCATAGGCTTTTTCAATATCTAGCACTGCAGCCAATAAAATTTTTTTCTCGTGGAAAGCACGACCAATCTCATTTGTTAGCGACAACAAACAGTTCGTGGTAGACCTGTTTTTCCTGAAACCATAGCATTCATTGTTGAGAATTTTATTTTTTTCCAAAAACCACTCGAGCCTTGCTTTAACAATGTTATTAAAAACTTTAGCCAAGCATGATATAAGGGCTATAGGTCTGTAGGATTCTACTAGCTCGGGATCTTTTCCAGGTTTAAGAATGGGAAATATTAGGATATTTCTCCAGGCTGTGGGAACTTTGGAGCTGCGCCACGTGTAATTGAAGGCCTGCAATAGCTTAAGTTTGATAGTCCAAGGAGCAAGACTTATCATTTCATAATTGATTTCGTCGAGGCCGGGTGCTGTTCCTTTGCGCCCAGCAAGAGCTGCTTCAAATTCTCTTTCATTAAATGGTTGATTTAAGATGTCAGATTCGTCTATACCGCCGTATTGTTGGTGTTGTCGAGGTTCGAAAATATGACATAATCTTTCTATGAATGTGACAGCCAGATTTTTGTTAGTTGTAATATGGTTTACCTTCGCTATATACCTCCCCCTTAGGCATGAGATTTTGTTCCACATTGTTCCATAGTCATGGGGATTAATGTTTGTAAAGTTTTGCCAGGAGTCTCTTTTTGCTTTCTTTATTAAGGATTTGCATTTGTTGATTTTCGCCCTCATGTTTTTGTGGTTTTCGATAGTCATATTAGAGCAATATGTTTTGATAGCTGTTTTCTTTTCTTTATATGCTTTAGCTATTTCCTCGTTCCACCAGCATTTGGGATTGAAGTTCTGATTTTTGTTTGGATGAGATCGAGGTATAGAGGACTCTCCAGCATGGTTTAGAATAGATGTCAATTCTTCGATAGTGGTTAAGTCTCTATTAATTAGTTCTAGGCTAGAATTATTTAATATGTCGGTATATTTTTCCAAGTTAAGTTTTTTATAGTTTCTTTTGCAGTACATTTTTCCGGAAAAATTCATAGCTTTCATTTCAATTACTATGACTTTATGGTCACTGCCCAAAGTTTCATGTAGAGCTTCCCAAGAAAATTTGTGACTAATTTATGAACTACAAAAGGTTAAATCTACGATACTAGGATTTTGCCCTGGTCGTGGTAATCTTGTTATTACACCAGGGTCATTTATAAGGCTTAAAGAGGATTTTTGTAACTCCTGGAAAATCATGTCGCCTCTAGGTGTATCCACAAAGCTTCCGAAATAAGTAGAGTGAGCGTTTAGGTCTCCCCCCATAATTACGCAGTACTCAGATTTTGGAAAAGTGGATTCGATCGAAAACAGAAGGTTTATGTTATTTAGAGTGATTTTAGCCGAGGGTGGTATATAAACTGATATAACTATCAATTTGGGTCTGGTGTTAACCACTTTGATACCTATAGCTTCGATATTTCCAAGATTGGGTAATGTTATTTTTTCGAAATTCAGTGAGGTATGTAAGAAGATTCCGACACCGCCGTATGAATCGCGGCGATTTTTTTTTATGATGTGCTAGTTATTTGTGTGGTATGTTTTCTGGTTATTGAACCACGTTTCTTGTAGAAGGGCAATGTGGATTTTTTTAATATTTAAATAATTTATGATTTCCTGAAATTTATTGTTAACACTACGGCAATTGTGCTGAAGTATTTTTAATTTATTTATACCAAAATGTTTATATTGTTGAACCATTTAGTATATTAGGTAGAATAAGTTAATTGATAAAAGATTGGGAGCTATTGTAGATGTAGTGTATTAAAATGCACATAATTGAGTTGCTATTATATGAAATATGTGTGAGTTAAGATATCTTAAAATAATATATGCAATAAAATAAGAAAAGGGAAATTGATAAATTATTAGAAAAGGAAAACTTAGGGGTTTTGATTGATTTTGCATAATTGTCCTATTTGATTGATAATTTGTTGGTTTTCTTGAACAAAGTTGAAAAATGTTTGTCCTATAACATTAACTGTCTCTTGTTCGTTCTCAGTATTTTTAATTTTGTTAATCAGTGAGTTTAGCATATTTATATATTTAGAATCGGATGAAATCTTATGTGGATTTTCAAATTCAAATGGTTTGACAGTTTTTTTGGATTCTGGTGTATATTCGGGGGAAATTTCCTGGAAAGCCTCTTTTCTTGTTCGTTTGGGAATTTCTTTAAAGCCGCCTGAAACTAGTTTTCTTGGTTTTTTGAAAGAAAATTCTTTAGAGCCATGTGATGTACTCTCGGAATAATTTTCTTCCACTAATGAGGGAAAATCTAAAATTTCGAATCTGTTAGACACTGTTGTAGGTACGAGGCTAGCGGCATCACGATAACTTATAGGTTTAGTTGCCATTATCTCTTTGATTTTACGTTGCCGTTCGGTTTCGGGACACGTTTTATCATTTGGTGTATGTGCTTTAAAACAGTAAATACATTTAGTTGATTTGTCACAAGTTTCACTGATATGATCTTTGCTACCACAATTTTTGCAGCGGGGTTTACCTCTACATTTGTCCTTTAAATGACCATATCTAAGACATTTTTCACAAAAAAGAGATCTAAAAATATATGGGTATACCTTCCTTGGGGCTAGAAATAGTGTTATGTTATCCGGTAAGCGTTGGGAGTGAAACGTCACCTGGACGGATGATGCCGGAACTTTAGTCAGGCCGTTAGCCTCTTTTATAGTTCTAAAAAATCTCCGAACTGCAATGACTTTGTCGGTTGAAATAAGATTAGATATAATTTCATTCTCAGTCATGCCTACAGGAATGTCACGAATGACACCGTGTTTTATTACGAATTGGCGTGGAATATACGCTTTTAACCTGTTAGTGGCGAGTAGTGAATTTTCTAGAAATCTATTAGCGAAATCAGGGCTTTTAAAATTTATTTCGATTTGATTTTTATTTTTCCTTTTAACTGTACTAACGTGGTTACTACTAAGACCAAGGAGTTTCCCTATTTTCATGTCGTGAAAGCATTCTGACTTGTCGTTATCATCTTTCTCGACTATGACTACATAAGGACCCTTAAAAAATGTCAAAAATTTGGGAGTAAATGATTTTCTATGATTATTGACATCACTAGTGCCTTCATTGGTGTAATTTTCATCGGGTGGTTTTACCTTTACTTCTACATCTATATTCGTCATTTTTAGTAAATAAATTAAAATAAAATAAAATAGTTAGTAGTGCATAATAACAGTAAAACAAAGGAATAACAAGAGAAATAGGTTAGTAAATAGATGAAAGGGTAGGTCTGGCCTGTTTATCTGCAAGACTAATCCTGGCGGTGTTTTATCAGAGAGCTTCTAGGAATTAGATGTGCACTACACGAAAGCCGGAACACAACTGGGTTGTACGGATCTTCTGCGTGCCGAGAAATTGGGCGATTCTGTGAAAAACATCACTTTCGAACCGTCTTCCTTGATCTGTAGTAATTTTGGATGAAACTCCAAATCGGCAAACCCATCCTTCGTAAAAGACGAGAGCTCTGGCTTCGGCAGTGATTTCTTCAACAGCTACGGCTTCAGGCCACTTCGTAAAACGGCCGATCATCGTGACGCAACACCTCTTCCCTTGGGAGGTGGTAAAGACCCAATAATATCGATATGCACTGTGACGAATATTTTTTTTAAATTTTTGTAACCATTAACGTTCTTAATTTTTTATTTAGGAGAAAATTGATGGTCAAATGTATTTAGGTATATGATAATTTAATTTAGATTTAAGGCAAATGTTAAAATAAGAAATATTATTAGGCATTATTTTTTTTTCTATTTGTTAATGTGAAACGGAGTGTAAGACTTTGTTTTGAACGAGAGCGAGAGTTGGGGTTAAGCCCGGACTTCGAGATAAGGCAGTCTATTCTAGCACGTCAGGGAAGCGATAGCTGGGCCCAGTGTTTGACGGGAAACGTGATTTCTTACAGACTGTTTTTTTGTCCCTGCCGACGTGCGAGAATCGAGGTATTCTCCCGTCTTGCGAGAATCGGAAGGAGAGGCAGAAGGAAGAAGCCAGAGCTTCGAAATTCACCAGGGCCATGATGGCAACACCACCAATTGGCCGTATGTATCACAAGACTGCTAGTTATTTTATTCTATTCAAATTCCGAGCTGGAATTCATATATTTTTGTAAATTTGTAATTTATCAGTAATTAAATAGTGATTAATTTGTGAGGGGAAGATATTGGTGATTTTCCTCTTTCTCACGTTTTTTTTCCTCTCTTAGAAGTGACTTGTTATTTTATTTGAGTATAATTTTTTTTTTGTACATATTTTTATTTATTAATTTCTTTTTTATATATATTAGTTTAGAGGTTATCTTTGTTTCTCTTTTTTTTTTTTTTTTTAATCAAACTTTAATTTAATAAGGAAGAAAATGTTTAAATTAGTAAATAGTATTTTATTTCTATTTTCTTTAAACAGTTTGAGGTTTCGCTATTTTTTCGAGCGTTTTATTTAGAAATTTTCTAATTTATTTTATTAGGTATTCATTTATTTTTATTTACTTTTTCTTAAATAGCTTGGCGTCCAGGTGATTGCTAATGAGTAGCTATTTTTGCTACACATTATCATTTTATTTAGGTGTAGCTACCTACGGAATTATTCTAGTGAATATTTTTACCCTTCTGGGGTTTCCGTTTGTTTTGGTGATGTCCCCGCACATAGGATTGAATAACACCCTTCTCCACTGAGCTTGGGGCAAATTTTGTTACGGCGATTTTCGCAGGAGTTTTCAACGTAATAGCACATGATCGAAACGTCCAGCTTGCTCAAAAGTTGAGACCTGGGTCACCGTGTGTCTCATTACTTTTGCAATCTGGCATGGTATGCAGCTTCTAGCCCAATCAGAAACATCTTTGTTCATTTTAGGCCAGAATTATTTTTTGCTCATTAGTTTTCTCGAGGCGTAGAAAAATTTAGCATCCCGAGGAAACGGCGCAAAGACTTCACATCTTGTGGCTGAGGGTAGTCAGCAATTTAGCCAACTGCGGTTTGATTCCATCAGAGTTGATGTGGTATCCTAAAAAATCTACCTCGCTGACCATGAATTAACATTTCTCATAACTTAACGTCAGCTCATCTTCATCAAGTCGATTAAAAACTTTTTCAAGATGTATCAGGTGTTCCTCATAAGTTGTTTGAAGCTACAAGGATGTCATAAATAAGAACGAAACAGAATGGAAGATCTCTAAATTTGTCATCCATGAATGTTTGAAAGGTTTGGGCATCATTACGCAAACCGAAACTCATTACTTTAAGTTCAAAGAGACGAATAGAAGTGGTTATTGCAGTCTTTGAGATATCTTCCTTCTTAATTGGTATGTGTTAATATGCTCGGACCAAATCTAGGCGTGAAAAACATTTTTTTCCATGTAAATTGTTCCTAAAGTCCATTAGGTAAGGAACTCCATATCGGTCGGGTATGGTTTGAGCGTTCAGCCGACGGTAATCCCCACACTGTCTGATTGAACCATCTTTCTTGGTAATCACATTTAAAGGGATACCAGACCACTGGCTGCTAGACGGTCTGCAGATACCCTGCTCCACCATACGCTTAAATTCTTCTTTTATTGCAGGTGCTTTTCAGGTGGAAGTCTACGTTCTTTTGCCAAGACTGATGTTCCTGTCGTCTCTATGAGGTGCTCAATGGTATGCTTAACCAGTTTATTGATAGCAGAGGGCCTGGTTAAATCCGGATATTTCTTAAGCCATTCAGCTAACGGGTGATTGCCTGATACTGCGGAGATGCTAGCAGGAACGAAATCTCCAGTATCCACTCTTCCTTTCGACGCTAAACCAGAATTTTTATCAATTAACTGCTTTCCCTGAAGGTCTACTTGTAAATTGTAATTGCACATAAAATCTGCACCAATAATTGGCTTAGGTACGTCAGCCATAAAAAAATCCAGACGAAAAATTCGGCCTAATCTGAAGTCCAACTGAAGTTCTCGGATACCGTAGGTATTTATTTTCGTTGAGTTAGCTGCATACAAGGTGAAATCTGAGGTTCAGGCTTCAGCAACTTATTCGGAGGTATGACTGAAATTGAAGCATGTCTATTAGAAATACCCGTCCTGACCGCTGATCTTTGATGAATAGGCGGCGTAGGGTGTCGGTACCGGTTAACGCCACTTTCGGCCCTTATTGCTTACTAGTTTCCCTGTTTCTTGTTACCATCTTCCCAAGCACAAGGATGCACGCGTTTGCGAGCTTTCTCCTTGAATTTGAAATGATAAAAACAAAGCCGCCCTGCTGGAAGATTTTGATTACTTCTGCTTGAAGACGGCTTTCGATTTCACTGCTCTCTACACCTACTACTGTTCCTTTCTGTAGGTTTTTCTTTAGCAATAAGAGCGGCAACTTGCTCAGCGAGCGCATCTACCTTGTCTTCTAAGCTAGTCCTACTGTGTGAGGTAGAGGCTATAGAGGGGATATTTGTTGCAGGTTCGAGTTCGTGAATTTTATCGGCTATACTAGAAAGGAGGTCCAAATTTTCGTGTTCGTATCCAGATATAGCCTGAGTGTGTGACGGCAGAAAACGCAACCACAGTGTTTTTAATAATTCGTTCGATACTCTGATAGAGCTCAAGCAGTTTCCATACCTAATCATCCCCTTTCCACTTTCCTCACTCTTTCCTCTTCAGGCGTGGCACAAGGCTCAATCATCTCTCCTCTTCTGTTCAACTGCTATATCAATGATCTTCCTAAATCTGTTCACCACTGTTCCCACCTATATGCTGACGACTTCCAATACTTGTCCTTTCCTCCTTCTGAGCTATTAATTGCATTTGCCAGTATTCAGGAAGACCTAGATAGGATCAGTGCCTGGGCAAAGCTGAACAAACTGGAATTGAACGCAATGAAAACTCAGGCCATCGTTTTAGGTTCTAATTCCCTCCTTACATCCAACCACACCCTCCCAACATTAATCCTAAACGATCATCCTACCACGTTCACCTCCTCTGTAAAAAACCTAGGCATCGCCATCGACCAAAACCTTTCTTGGAAATCCCACATCGCCCAGATATCCCGACGGTCAATCAGCTCCCTGAAGTTATTCCATCGTTCTCGTCATCTCCTTACACAATCTTCCCGTAAGCTTCTCGTAACTTCTCTCATCTTCCCCCACTTTCACTATTGTAGCGTGGTATATGGAGGCCTTTCTATAATGCTTGAAGAAAGACTAAAGAGAATAATGAATTGCGCTCTAAGATTTGTGCTTGGCACTCCTAGGCGATCGCGCGTATCCCACCTTTATGATGAGTTAAAGTGGCTCTTCCCTCACTTCCGAAGACAATATTTCCTCTGTACATTCTTAACCAATCTATTTACTCTCAACACCCTTCATATATTTACAGCCTCCTCCAATTCAAATTCTCACTTCAACACCATAAAACAAGATCCCGCCTTTCCAATCTCTATATTCGTTCCCACAGAACCAAAGCATTCGAACGTTCCTTTCTTGCCCACTCCACCACACTGTGGAACTCAATCCCTCCTAATATCCGTCATAGTCCCTCACTATCGTCATTTAAATCCTCGCTTTTCCAACATCTCCTAGCTTCCCAAAAAGATGCTCTCGAAGAATGTTAGTCTTTGCTTAGATGTAATGTATAGAATAATTCATTGTGCTATGTATTTCTTTTAATATTGTCTTTTAAGAAACTGTACATCAGGTTAATAAATTATGGCATGCTAGCTCATGCTTTTAACAAAAGCTATGGATTTATCAGGTCTCTTTAATTGCTTAATATCTTGTCAAGATTTGTACTGTTTATTTACTTATTATTATTTTTGTTTAAATATTTCTTTGTAAATTGTTTTTTGTCATTTTTTACACTCTTTATGATTTGTAACATTTAGCCTTCTGGGCAGATAAATATTATGTTTCTTTTTCTGTTCATATTTGTTATTCTAAAGGGACTTAGTCCCGGAATAAAGTTACTTTTCTATTCTATTCTAAATCGCCAGCAATAATCTTCATGTTTCGCAATAATTGAGACGGTTTTTCATCCCCAAGCTGCTTACCTTCGAGTAATCGTTGTATACGCCTACTCTCAGATTCGGCATAGACTGAGTTAAGCCTGTCTTTAATCTCCTCATAGGGTTGAGTACTGGGTTTCTTAACCAAATCTGAAACCTGTTTAATTATTTCTAGGTCTAGTAACGGAATAATTATTTCGAATTTCGCCACATTGTTGGTAATCTGGGGGGGCCCTTGAAAAAACTTCCTCGACCCTGATGAACCAGAGTTCAGGTTCTGACTTCCAAAACGGTGGGATCCTTCTGTCCGTTGCAATCGCTTCGGTTACCTCGGGTTTATGAGAAGGCTTGTCGTCGTCTGAATCTCCCATTTTGAATCAATTTTAAAAAGATTTCTTCTAAGAAATTAAAAAAATTCAAAAAGGTTAAGTAATATTTTTTTAATTACTATGGGGGTCACCAACGTTACCTCGTCGGGCCAAATAAGTTCAATTATTTCAGCTAAAGCACCTTTATTAATTTTACAACTTTATTTATTTTTATTACACAAGGAAATACAAATGTAATACACAAAAGTGTTCCGCACTAGTTCCATATCAACATCCGTACTTCACTTTAACACCTTCACCTCCTATTACCTCCCAACATATCGTTGATCGATAATATATCTATAATCACGGTTATTTAATTTATTTTTCAATCTGGCTAGCATCGCTACACTCCCTAGTATAAAGTACACATTAATTAATTATTAGAACAATATATAATGCATCTTGAGTTGGTGAACATTAGTTTACTTGTTGGAATTTGAACAATGGAATATCCCGTTGTTAAAAAAAAAAGTTATTTAATAGAAATTGTTAAAAAAAATAGTTACTTAATAGAAAACTTCATGAATGGATATTTCCTATTTATTGACTGCATTCTGGATGGGTTGAACCGTTGCCTAATCAACCGTTTTTGACCGGTATATCCCTGGATATTAGCCACGGTCTCAGTAAATACGGATTATGAATTATTTCCACCTGGCCGACCAAGCTCACTCTACCAATGCACAAAATCTAGTTGGAATTGGTGAACCTGGAAGTTATAGGAAGGAATTATTAACGACTTCAGTGACCCATAAATCTTTCCAGCAAGCTATTACAAATACTTCTCCCACCAATACATTACTTTTATTTAAAAACAATTTCTCATATATACTTTTTGTTGAAATGTTTCGATGGGATATCTCATATTCAGGACTTTTTTACAATTTAAAACAAAAGCCCTATGGTAATGTATTTAAAAAGAAAAAAAACCTGTTACCACTACAACCTATGAAGGTTCTGGGATTCAGGACATGGTAGGGACTGCAGGGATGTGATTTTTCCGAGATCACGCTCAACCCATAGATTTTACCCCTTTTAAGAGTACCCAATTTGTAGAGGCTGGGTGAGCCCCAGGAGGGTCTTCAGATCCTACAAGGTCCATCCCCGGCAGTTAACAGATTAAATAAATTATCTGCGACAGCCGGATTTGATATCGGGACCTTCAGCAAGACAACGCAGCGCTCTACAACTGTGCCATCCCACTCCCCCAAGTTCATGTATTAAATTGTATAAAACACATCTAACTGGCTGAGATACTGTACATAAGTAATTATTCAACACTAATTTTTAAACAAAATTATCATATCCTTACGTCCATCAATAAATTTTTAAAATATGTACCATATAATGTTATTGTAAATTTTAGAATGGTCCTGAAGATGGGAAATTTCTCTGAAACCTGTAAAAAAAGTACGTGGGGATTAAAAATATATAGTAAGATGTATTTCATAAAAGGTACCTAAATTAAAATGAAAAATTGTAAAAAAAAAATCTTTTGATTTTTTTATTATTGACTCTACCCCTAAGGGACATTGGCAAAACAATGAAAATAAAAATAAAAACCAAAATTAAATGTAAATAGCATTATCAATATTGCATTTTATTTTCCTTATAATAATCAGCCACCATTTTACTAGTATTTATATTTTTTCAAACCGGAATTTAGAATACTTATAAAAGCTTAAAAGTAACATTTAGTCTTTAAAATTAAATGGGAAAAATATAAATTTAACTGCTTATTAGAACTATTTTAGCCTGTGCTATTTATTTTCTTTTTATTCCTGTGAAGTATTTTATGTTTCTTTTTAGCACATTAAAAATTCTGAAAATGATTGCAGTACAATTTAAATTCATGTTAACAAACTAACAAAATTGAAAAAATAAATAATTTGTTCCAATTTCCAATTGGGTTATGTTCCTAAAGAATAAAAATAATAATACTGCTTATTGAACCCGAAGGCTCTATGCCGATACCACAAATCTCTGCTTACAAACTTCCGTCCTTATTCAAACCAAAATACGCCAATCCTTACGTTTACCAGTCGGCACAGCGCTTATTAAATTTTTGGAATTCGTTTCTCAGGCCAACATTATGTAGCGGAGGCAAGCGATGAATAACTTAATGATCATGTTATGACGTTGTTCAGTTTTTCGATTCTTCTATAAGGTGTGTGGAGGGGAGATAACAATAAAAAAGACTCTCTCTCTCTCTCTGCCGAATGCCGAAGCTAGAGAATCGCAATGCGCAAAATGTGATGAATAGTACCATTGATTATTGTTGTGTTTAGTTTCACAAATGAACACTATCAAAAGCATTTTATGTCGACAGAAATTACCTGGCCATGTTAGAGATTATTTTTATATTTGTCAGATTTTTTTTATATCCTTTATTTTCCAGATCGGCTATTCCTAGCCTTACATGTTTTTTTAAAATAATGAATTTTAAACTTTAACAAAAGGTAAAAGTGTGGGTTTCTTCTCATGCAAGGGACACCCCTAACTGTACATTATCAGCTTATTTGCAAGAGAAGTTATAATATATAATAGTTTTTTTTTTCATATAAAATAAATACAGTGTAATAACAAATAGAACTATAGTACTATAAAACGAAAAACTAAAAGAAACAGGAATATATTACAATTTGCTAAGACGATTGGTGAGAAATGTAATAGAGTTCACATCAGAATATCATCAGCCTCGGTTTTAGTCTTGGGGATGAAATAGGTTCGCCTATGTTGAATGCTACAGCTCCTTTGACTGCTTGTAATCCGGTCTTAAATCTGGTGTAACGCTTTTTAATGAATTCTTCAATCGTCTCTAGTTTAATGTTTGCAATTTTTTTCGCTTAGTTGTTGACACTGCACCCCACACTTCACAGCCGTACATTAGCAGATGTCTAAGATTGGTTTTATAAATTAATAAGGCTGTTTCTGGTTTTAATCTAGATTTTCTATTTATTATCGAATAAAGTAGAGCTAATCGTGCGTAGGCCTGTGTTGATTTGGTGTTGATATGCTGGTTCCAGTTAAGACGACGATCTAAATAAATTCCGAGATAATGTGTTGCTTCTTTATTCCACGAGAGGTTGCACTGAGCACTAGCTCAAGTGGGTCTGAAGAGCGTCTAAGAGTGAAAATTTTTGCGCAACATTTTTGAACGTTGAGGTCAAATTTCCATTTATGAAAGTATTGTTCTAACTTATGAAGGTGACTTTGAAGTTTGTTCCTGGCTATAATCACTCAGTGAGAATACTACGGTGTCGTCAGCGAACATAGCTATGGAGGTAAGTGGGGACTGTGTGATGTCATGAGCATAAAGTTGAAGAAGATCGGAGAGAGAACTAAACCCTGTGGGGTATCGGTACAGATTGGTCTAATGGTTGAATTAGTGTTGTTTATTTTAACTGTATAAAATCGATTGTTTAGAAATGAATATCGTGAAGGTATTTTGGAATATTTGCTTTTTTGAGTTTGTAGAGGAGACCGGTGTGCCAAACTTTATCAAATGCTTGTTTAAAGTCAACGAATGCGACCAGCGTGTGTTTTTTCATTTCAAATCGGTTGACTATGAACTTTGATAATCTTGATAATTGGTGTGACGTAGAATGGTTGAGTTGAAAACCAAACTGAAAGTTAGGGGTTATGTCTATAGATTGAAGATAAGAAGAGAGGCGCATTTTGATAATTGATTCGAATAGTTTTCCTACGATTGGTAGTAGACTAATGGGGCGGTAGTTGCTTAGTACTTTGGCATTTTTGCCTGGCTAGTTTATAACCACCAGTTCTACTCTCTTCCAAGTATCAGGAAAATATCCAATCCTTACAGCTGTTGAAAATTGATGTTATCAGAGCAACTGCTTTCCTATTTAGTTTTTTTATTGCGATTGCTGGTATCAATCCGAGACTTTTCCTAGTTTTGAGCTTCCTGATTAGTGAGTGAATTTCTTTTAGAATGGTGAATTCCATCTGCAATTGTACTGTTGATAAAGGTGATTGTAAAAACTCTTCGATTTCAACGTCTGACCTACCACTATCGGATTATGAATTTGAAAAAGTTTGTTGGAAATAATCGGCAAAGGCTTCAGTTTTTTCTAAGTCGTTGGTGATATATCCTCCGTCCGCTGGGGATATTTCCATTTTTATTTAAAAGTCGTTTTGTAGCCTTCCATAATGATTGCTCTCTTGGGTCTAGGTCGGAAACATATTTTTCGTACGTGGATATTGTGAATTCTTCTTTCTCTTTTTTTATGGCGCGTTTTAGAGAGTTCCATTTACTTTTGTCTTGAAGGTTCCTGGTTTGCATCCATCTCCTCCTTGCAATATTTCTTTCCTTTATTCTAAGAAGAATTGAACTAGGCACACTGCTTGGGAGAGTTATCCTTTTTGTACGAAACAATCGTGTGGTTGACTGTTTTAAGCATTCAGCTATGGTTTGTTGTAGTTTGTTTATGCTTTTATCTATTTCTTGTTGGCTGTTGAAATGGTTTTGGGACAAACATTGTGGTAAATTAGGTGTTTATAGGTATCCCAATCGATTACTCCTTTGATAATATAGTTTCTAGTAGGAATTTGTTGAATTTCGGTGCTGAAATGAATTAAGACTGAGATATGGTCAGAGTTAAGAGCGGATAATGTTTGAACTGTTATCAGTAGACTGATATTTTTGGTTAATACGATGTCTAGGATATCGGGTATTATGCCTAGAGCAGATGTCTAGCAATCTATGTCCGCTCGAATTCGTTTTCCGACACCCCCAGTAAATGTTGAAGTAGGTTATTAAATTGAGAACTACGTGTATGAAAAATTCTGTATTGAAAGAACACACATATTGTATTTGAACAGAAATCAAAAGAGTAAGCTCATAGCATAGCGTCCATAGTACTCTCTCTAACCTTACTGTAACCTTCTATATCTAAAATGGTGGTTAACACAAACAAAGCTATATTAAATAAACAAAAAAAACAAAATATTGAGAATGTTAAATATGTCCTTCAACACTCTCCCACATTAAATATATTTTGCACACACTACAACACTACACAATACCTAAATTGGCCCTAAGAACACTAATTCTAGGTTTGTGGAGTGGCTTCGTAAGAAAATCAGCAAGTTGGTATTCCGTAGAAATCCCTTCAACATTAATAATTTTGTCTTGAACCACCTCTCTAACAAAAAAATGTCTAATTCTTATGTGTTTTGTTCGGCGATGAAACTCAGGATTTTTCGCCAGCTTAACCGCAGCTTCATTGTCCACAAAAAGAGTTGGTATCTTCTCTGAAGAATGAGGCATTAATTCGGTGAATAAGCGCTTCAGCCAAACCATCTCCCGAGCTCCCTCACTAGCAGCCATCAGTTCAGCTTCTGTAGTGGAGATTGCAACACTTGTCTTTGGCTTATCCATGAAATAGGTCCCTCGGCAAACTTGCAGACCACTCCAGTTGTAGACCGCCCTGTGCTAATGTCACCTCCGAAATCTGCATCACTGTAGCCTTGTAGGAAGCTCTCTTCATTGGGCTTGTACATTATTCCAATATCTTGGGTCCCTCTGAGATATCTAAATATTCTTTTTACTTTAATGATATCTTCGCCTTTCGGTTTTTCCAAAGATCTGGACACTACTCCAACCGCAAATGCTATGTCAGGCCTGGTTGAGATCATTAGATACATTAAAGCTCCCACAGCTTGCCTGTAAGGATACTCAGAGATGTCTCTCCCAGATTGTGAATCCTCTCCAGTATTGCTAATAATAGGAGTACTCACAGGTCGACACTCGGTCATTTGAAATTTGTTTAGAATTTTCCTCACATAGGCAGACTGACTAACCTTTATTCCCTCCTTGCTCTTTTTAATTTCCAGTCCAAGATAGTAATTGGCAGGCTTTGCCTTAATTTTAAATTCCTTCTTTAAATTTTCAATTAAAGATAAAGCATCCTTTTCACAAGACGCAGCTATTAGTCCATCATCGACATAAAGAGATAAGAAAATTTTTCTATCATTGGAATTCTTAATAAACAGACAGGGGTCGGCAGTACTAATACAGAATCCAGCTTTCACCAAATACCCTTTTATCTTCTCATTCCAGCATCTCGGAGCTTTCTTAAGGCCGTAAAGACTTTTCCTTAGTCTGCATGACCTAGCGCTGCTGTCTTCAAATCCAGGTGGTTGACTAATGTATATCTCTTCCTTTAATTCTCCATTGAGAAAAGCTGTAGACACATCAAATTGATATAGTGTCATGTCTTCGTGAGCAGCAACGCTAATAAGTGCTCTAACTGTCGCTACTCTTGCTACAGGACTAAACGTTTCTTCAAAATCATGACCTTCTTTTTGCTTAAACCCCTTCACAACAAGCCTTGCTTTGTACCGATCTAAGCTTCCATCAGCATTAAATTTTTTTGTATAAACCCATTTACATGGTATTGTTCTTTTATTTTGGGGTAAGTCAGTAAGATGCCAGGTTTCATTATCTTCACGAGCCTTCAATTCTTCCTGCATCGCAAGCTTCCACTGTTTGGACTCTGAAGACTTCATGGCTTCGTCATAGGTAGTTGGTAGTTCAGAAGAATCACATGAGGCGAGAAAAATATAATCTTCAAATCTTGCAGGAGGATGAAGAGTATTCCTATCTCTAAGTTCTCTAATAGTCCCTATATCTTCTTTTTCATCCTCAAAACCAACAAAATCTTCTGTAGATTCAGCATCAGAAGACCTATCTACTTCCGGTTCAATCTCTTCAGGAACATCATCATTTATTTCATACTTCTTTTCCTCTGGAAGATGAACTGTAACTGCAGGGGAAAGAGGCTTTTCATTAAAAGTAACATTTCTTGACCTTATTATTTTTCTTCCTCCTGTCCAAACACGGTAGCCTCCAAAGTCGTAGCCAACAAGAATACCTTTTTGAGCTTTCTTATCCATTTTCTTCCTAAATTGTTTAGGAATGTGAACATAGGACTCACTACCAATAATTTTCAAGTGTTTGATACTAGGTTTCTTCCCTAACCATAATTCAAACGGTGATTAGCCAGGTACACCAGTCCTAGATGTTCTATTCAAAACATAAACAACTGAGTTAATCAATTCAGCCCATAAAGATTGAGGCATATTTCCATGGGAATGCAGAATGGCTCTAGCTGCTTCTACCACAGTTCTATTATCTCTCTCAATGAATCCGTTTATTTCACTACTGTAGGGCATTACTAACAATTGATGAATACCATTTTTTGCAATAATATCCTTCATTCTACGGTTGTCAAACTCTCCACCATTGTCACATTGAAGAGCTTTGATAACATGACCAGCTCTTTGGCATTCTTTTAATAAAATTAAAAATTTCTCGAAAACTTCTGACTTCTCTCTAAGAAAATAAATATATCTAAATCTAGAGAAATCATCTTTAAAAAGGAGGTAGTATCTATATCCTGAAAACGATTTTTCAAAAGGTCCACAAACGTCTGCATGAAATACTTCTCCAGGTGCAGAAGCTCTTTTCCTTGTTCCGTGTTTAAGCTTATGTGCCTTCCCATAGACACAACCTTCGCATAATTCAGTTCCTGTTTTCAATTTAATACCAAGCTCCCTTTCAACAACTTCCTTTGTATGCCTCTTATCTTGGTGAGCGAGTCTTTCATGGTAGAGCTGCAAAAGTTTTTGAGGATCCTCGGCTGAAACAACATTATTTACAGGCTCTGTATGAAAAATATTGAGTTTGTATAGGCCATTGTTTATCTCACGTTTTCCAGTTATAACTGCTTCATTATTCACTCTAAATTGACATGTCTCGGCAGTTGAACTAAATTTACTTTTAGGACACCTATCATGAGCAGCCAGTACAGAAAATAAATTTTTGTGAATAGAAGGAACAAACCACACATCCTTTAGGGTAATAAATTTGTCACAAGAAGTACGGAACTTTACATCCCCATATCCTAAGGCATTAGCTTTGTCACCGTTAGCTGTGGTTACCTGATGTGGAGTATCAAATTCTTTTAAAAATTCAAAAAGTCTTTTATTGTTACAAACATGGTTTGTAGCTCCATTGTCTACGTACCAATTAGAACTATCACACTCAGACTGAAAAACATGTGATACAACCAGTGTTATATTATTTGATTGTGACTCCTGAGATTTAGGAGGGCACCCATCTTTCTTCCATTTTAAACACTTTCTAATAATGTGGCCTTCCTTTTTGCAGTAATGGCAAATAATTTTATTTCTAAAATCCTTTTTCATGTTAATATTTTTCCTAGCAATAGCAAAAGCTTCCTCATTGTTCTTTTCACCAGTATTCTTATTGATATCCTTAAGAGCCCTCTCATGAGCACACAATTGTGTGGTTAAATTGTCAATAGAACGTTCTGCTTTTGGCATTAATCGCCATGTTGATTTAAACGAAAAATATTCTGGTGGCAAAGTATCTAAAATTTTACATATTAAAAGAATTTCTGGCAACTTTTCATCTTTTAATTCTATATTTAAATTGTTCCAAATATTCTTCAATTTAGATAAATGGTTTGCCATATCATCAACAGGATTATAATTTAAATTAAAAAATTGCATACATAAATCAAATGATTTATCTTGTAAATCCCCTTCAAATAGTCTATGTAGCTCAAGCCATACCTCTCTAGATGAGCTGAACCTCATAACTTTAGTTAAGGTTTCTTCAGTCATATTAGTTGTTAGCACTAAAAGAGCCTTAGTGTCAGCACTCTGGTATAACTCTAATTTATTATTAAAATCACTTACTAAGACTTCCTTGTCTTCATCAGGTTCTTTGGGTTTTGTGAGCTTACCCATGACCACATTTTCTCCACCAGGAAAACTCCTTAACAAAACAAGTACTTTATATTTCCACGTAGCCCAATTTGACTTCCCTTCAAGTAATCCAATATTAACTTTAAGATCCATGTTGAAAATCTTCACACACACAGGAACTTAAAAAAAAAAAACTTTCACTGGTTAATGTTGTACACAAAGTCTGCTCAGTTGGAAACTTGCTGGTCCCATAACCTGTTGAAGTAGGTTATTAAATTGAGAACTACGTGTATGAAAAATTCTGTATTGAAAGAACACACATATTATATTTGAACAGAAATCAAAAGAGTAAGCTCATAGCATAGCGTCCATAGTACTCTCTCTAACCTTACTGTAACCTTCTATATCTAAAATGGTGGTTAACACAAACAAAGCTATATTAAATAAACAAAAAAAAACAAAATATTGAGAATGTTAAATATGTCCTTCAACAGTAAATATGTTTGCTATTCATATCTCCAATTACTATTGTTTGTATATTTGGTGGAAATAACTCAAGAATTTCTTCTTCCCTGATGTTCTTGCTAGGTGGCTTGTAAACAGCTGTGACAATGGTTCTAGGAGATGAATCTAAACAAATTGATATGGCTTCAATATTAGACATATCACAATTAATATTTTCGGAAAATCTGATGTTATTTTTTACTAGGAGAGCCACACCGCCGGAGGCAGTTGCACTGTCTCGTTCGTTTCTAAGAGTTTTGTAGCCAGGTATATTAAATTTATCAGTTCGGCAAAGATGAGTTTCGGAAATGCATGCCATATCGACAGAGTTTGTTTCTAGAAATATTTTGAATTAAGTTTTTTGAGGAAATACCATACGGATTCCAGTTTAAAATTATTAATTTTCTTCATTCAATAGCCATAAATGTGTAAAGAGTGAAGTCTTGATAAACGATGATAAAAATGCAAATACAAATAATGATAATAACGGGTTTTGTAGGAATTAGTAACATTAGATAGTTTGTTGCTTATATTACGGCCCATTTGTAAATAACGTGGTAACAAGGGAACTTAACTGGCTAATTATTTGTGAATAGTAAGGTTAATAATGTTCATGATTTTTGATAAAACGTTTTCACTATTACTTTCGGTATTAGTTTCTTGATGAGGCGTTAAGACAGAAGAATATTTCAAATTTGGTAAAGTTCTCTTGGCTGGCTTGCGGTTAACATCAGTTCCAGTGTTATTCATATTTTCGACTGGAGCTGAGTTTATAATTTTTTTTTTTAATATTTTGGTAATAGGCACAACCTTTATAATTGGCAGCATGCCCTTGATTACAATTAACACAATAAGGCTTGTCTGTGAATTTTAACGGACATTTTGAAAAATGGTGGTTTTCCTTACATTTAACGCACCTGGGTTCTAAATGACAGTAATTTTTTGTGTGACCATATCTTTGACAGTTTGAACACCTGGGTATATCTTGATTTTTATGTTTTGGTTCTACAGATATTATAGCTGAAAATAGATTAGTCATATTAAAAATATCTTTGGCATTTTCATTATTAACTAGTGAGACGGAGCAGAGAGGTGTGGGTTTTTTTTCTTTATTAAGAATTCGCGCAACGTGTAGAACATCGTAATGTTTAGATTTTAATTCAACTTTTAGTTCTTCTTCTGTTATATAATATGGGACTTTTCTAATAAATACATTAAGGGATTTTTTTTTCCACTGAATAAGTATGATATTCAATTTTTTCACTGTCATGATACTTAGTTATTCTCCGGAAATATTCGATAGATGAAAGCATAATTTTAGTATCTTTACTGGCTAATTTTGTAGTGAAAGGGTTTAAACATAGAGCATTTAGGCCCTTTAACAATGCTTGATAATTATTTGCATTATGTAGATAAATTGGCGGTATTATTTCTGTAACAGACTTAACCGTATTGCTACGGGTATCAGTAACTGTGTTTATGTTGGAAGTAGGATTATTTCGCTCTTCAAATTGATTTCTTTTAGCAATTGAAATTTGTTACTTACATTAGCTGGTGAGATTTCTACATAGTATTTACCCATTTTTTTTAGCAGAGGATAGGTTTAGAGGAGAATCTTCGAAATTTCGTTTCTTGGAGGAAGAATATTCTGTAAACTCGTCATCTGGTTTAGAATCATCGGTCTGAGAAAAGGTTGGCGAAACACCTACCTCATCGTCCCTCGTAATTAATTATGATCCCGTTAAACAACAAATGAAAAAAAAAACATAAATAAAATAAACAAAAATTGTTATGAAGAGTTGGTAAAATGTACTTAGTTCTCACGTCACAGTATAACCGCACTCTATCGAAGTCAGAGGCTAACTGGAATTTGATTAATAATTATTGTTTTGGGTATACATACCGTAAATATCGTTCATGTTCACTTAATGTAAAAGAGTGATTTTTAATTAATAAATATTGTAAAATATCAAATTTGTGTTGTGTTTATTGAGTGAAACCTAGTTAATTATGGTTTTCAGCAATTAAACCGTAAAAGTAACCGTAAAAGGTTAAAATTACAAGTCCATCTTAATCATTGCTACAGAAAATATTAGGTAACACGCTATAACCTGATATTATTATTTGTCCAGTTTCAACAACAAGCAGAATATAAAAAAGCCTATAAAAGGTAAAATGCTGCCCCATCAATTTCCTTGGAAAATATCAAATTTGACCTTGGAAATGGGCAGAATATTTTTCTAACTAGTTGAGGGAAGAAGGTTGAATTTCAAGCAATAGAACAAGCAGAATCACAAAAATCCCTAAATGATTCGGCTGTTAAACCAGTATCAACTGTGGTAGTCAAGAAGGCGTTAAAAAGAATAAAAAATAAAGCGCCAGGTCCAGGAAATGTACCCATCGAAGTGGTTAAGGCAATACCAACTGATCTTACGAAAACTATGGCTGACCTCTTTACGGAGTGTATGAGAAAAGATAATATGGGAGTGCTGGATGGAAGAGAAGATGCCCCGTGAATGGTCAGGATCAGTCATCTGTCCAATATACAAGAAAGGCTGTAAGCAAGATTGTAGCAACTATCGCCCAATATCATTGTTTAGTACAGGATATAAAGTTCTATCTATAGCCTTGTGCAGAAGAGTGAATGAGTGGGCGGAAAGAATCCTGGGAGAGTACCAATGTGGTTTTAGGCCAGGGAGGTCAACAACAATAGATTGACGCAGCATCTAGCATATGCCGACGATGTGCTTATATCGGCCAGAACAATGTCAGCATCGGGGGCATTGCAAGAATTTGAGGGGGCAGCAAGGAGACTTGGCCTCGTTGTAAATAATGCCAAAACAAAATACATGATAACGACGAGAAGCGGGACATATAGGAATGGACCAGTAAAGATCGGTGACCGGGAATTCCCTGGATGCGAGTCCTTCAGATACCTGGGAGGGATGTTGTCAAGAAACAACGACATGACAATGGAAGTCAAGGCAAGAATTACAGCGGGCAACAAGTTTTTTTTGCTCTACGGGAGGTCTTGAAATTTAGGAATCTATCCCGGAAAAGTAAAATATTAATTTACAAGACAGTCATACGCCCCGTTGTGACATACTGCAGCGAGACATGGGTCCTAACAAAAGCAGCCAAAGATTCCCTCAGAATTTGGGAAAGAAGAATATTAAGAACAATATATGGCCCTATTAAGGATGGCGAGCAATTCAGAATGAGAAGCAATGCAGAACTGATGGAATTGCTAGCGGAGCCAGACTTAGTCACGGTCATTAGTAAGAGAAGGCTTGGCTGGTTGGGTCATGTTGAACGCATGGATCCGGAGAGACTTCCTCGAAAAATGGTGTGCGATAATCCGGGAGGAAGGAGAAAACGTGGAAGACTCCGATTGAGATGGATGGAAGATGTGGAAGAGGATCTGCGTAAGATGGGAGTGCGGAAATGGAGGAGGTTTGCTTCGGATAGAGCGGAGTGGAGCAGGCTGTTGGAGGAGGCCCAGGTCCTGTAAGGACTGTAGCGCCAGTCTGTGAATGTGAATGAATGAGAAAAGAGGTACCGACAGAATGGATGACAGGAGATATGCATAAGAAAGGAAGCAAAAATGATCCTACAAATTATCGGGGCATAACCGTTACAAACAGTCTAAGCCGCTTGTACGATTGTGTATTAAAAAATAGATTGGATGATGAGTTAAAAGAGAAAATTCCTGAGGAGCAAGCAGGATTCAGATCGGGCCGGTCCTGTATAGATCATATTTTCACTATTTCCCAGTTACTGAAAAAACAGTCAGCATCCAACCAAGAGATAGATTTAGCCTCTATTGACTTACAGAAGGCTAGTACCCCTAATTAAACTTTTGGAAGCATTAAATAGGGCAGGTATAAGTGAGGGTCTAACAAAGGCGATTAAGAGCCTTTATTTGGCTGCAAAAGCGAGAGTAAAAATAGGAAATAGTGTATCCCCGTCGTTCCCCATCACCTAAGGCTCGAAACAAGGTTGCTGCCTATCACCAACGCTCTTTGACCTGTTCATTGAACAAGGACTCAAGAGGTGGAAAGAAAAATTCAGGTACATGTGAGTGAAGACTGGGGATGACTATTTATTCACCTTGCAATTTGCAAATGAACAGGTAGTCATAGCATCAGAAGAATGGGGCCTGCAATATATGCTTAGGAAGCTCCTAGAGGAGTGATCTAAATGGGGACTGGTCATGAATCAGGGGGAAACGGAGTACATGTCCTTTAATTCTCCGTGCACGTCATTGTCGATTGAAGATTGGACTCTAGCTCGCAGCATAGACTTCAAGTACTTAGGTGTCTATATAAAAGAGACACTCGACAAGGATATAGAAATGAAGATATCTCGATGAAGGATAATCATTAGGATCCTCAACTCAGTCCTTTGGAATAAAGGGGTCTCATTAGAAATGAAAAAGAAAATATATCATTCTTTTCTTCTGGGGACAACCCTACATGGGGACGAAACAAGGACAGTAAAAAGACAAGATGCCCGTAAGCTGCTTGAGATGGACTTTTTTAGACGTAGCTGCGGCATCTCAAAGCTCCAACACATACCCGTAGTGGTTACAGATTTTTTTTTAGTTATATTATAAATGCTATAAGATAAACACTAGTGCAGGAGAAAAATATATTATACGAAATAGAGACCAAGAGGCTTCAATGGTTTGGCCACCTGATGAGAATGAACGACAATAGATGGCCGAAGAAACTCTTCCTATACAAACCAAATTATAGAAGAAAGACAGGAAGACATGGATGGAGGACGTAAGAGAAGGAATGGCAGCAAGAGGAAGAAGAAGAATGGGCCGATAGGAAGGATTGGCGAGAAAAGATTTTGGATATCGGGATACATTAATTTTAAAACCCGAATAAATAAATAAATAAAATAAAAATTAATGTGAGAGTTGATTTTAGAAAAGAAAAAAAAAAATATTGAGGACTCAAAAAACCGTCTCACTCATTTATTTTGAGTATTTTTATTTTTATTTTAAATCTGTCACGTAGAAAGAGAGGTTCCGGGTTCAAATCCCGGCCGGGGGCATATCTTTTATCTTTAAAATAAAAATATTAAAAAATCAAAACAACTGACCAATAATCATAAAACATAATTTATTTTGAGATTCGTTAACAGAATAAACCTTTTAGATTATGACAAATTTCGGGGTTTACAGTAATTGTTATTCATGTTTTATGCATTTATTTCTATTTTTTTTTATCTATGAATTTGGCCATGTATGGATCGCACATAGCTCAAGACTTATGGTGTCTATTTTTCTTCTTCTCTTCCCAATACTTCTTCATTTTCTCTCCAACTGCTCCTCTCTGATCATCTGTCCACACTCTCTTCGGCCGAGGCTTTAGCCTGAAGCGGTTCTTGTCACATATACTTTCTTCTATAACAACTATTTTGTTGGCTTCTTCCTTCACTGCTTCTATCCAGCCCACTGTTTTCTTCAGTTTATTAACGTAATTAAAAATGTCCTTTGTAATCCGTGTTTCTCCCATTCTTTTTTAATGTCCATAATGTTTTCAGTCTATAGTCCATAATGTTTTATCCATAGTCCATAGCCATCTCATCCTCATTTTATCTGTGATTTTTACTAAGTTTTTACATAAATCTTCATTTCTCCTTTTAATCCACATATTTTCATTGTTTATATCAGGCCCTAGAATTTTCCTTAGTATTTTTCTGTCTTTTTTTCTAGTTCTCCTTTATTATTTCGGTTTTAAGCACTCTGATCCATATGTTGCTTGTGTCCAAAAAACTGAATACTGTGTCTAATATTCACTTGGATGGATATAGATTGCGTATTGTAGTAGTAATTATTTCTATTGTATCTAGAAGTTTTCTACTTAAATATATACTTCTTAGAAATAACTTATGATTACCAGTTTGAAGGTTTTTATCGTTTCTATTACTTTTAAATTTATTACTTCATACAAAAATGTTGATAAGTCAAAAATCTGAGAATATAAAAATTTCCCAAATAAATTTTGTTTACTATTAGTTAAAAATCAATATTCATTTGGGACCACAAATATAAATAAGCAGTTGTTATATAAAATTTGAAGAGTTAATTGTCCTCGAATAAACGTGACAGTGTTACTCCTTGGAAATGGTCATGGTTCATAAATAGGGCTAAGTGACATGGTTTATGAAATAAGTGACATTACCCATTCAAGAAGACTAATGACATTTAAGCTCGCTGATTCATATATCTTAGAAAATCATGAAACTGTAATACACTCTTTATATTTTTAATTAAGCGAGATTCCTTATAAGAGGGTATCATTAAGTGGGCAGCTGATTGGAAGAGATGCCAGGAAGAGATATCCCTAAGTTGGATTGGTAAGTGAGAGAAGTTGGCCTAACTATCTCTACATTCGGGCCAAATGAGCCGTAGAAATTAGCTATTCATAGTCAGGCCCAGCCTCTAATCCCGCTACGATCCCCCCCTTTCTAATTATACAATGCCTTTTATGGAACCCTAATTATATGCATACTAAACGTAATACCAGGTAGTTGTACTTGATCTTGTTAATTTTCAAAGGATATAGGAAAACATACGGAATTACAGCTGTGAAAACGACATTTATATATTTAATTACATAACCTAAAGGCCGTTAGAACATTTAATGATTGACACCCTTCATTGAAATTTATTATCATGATCATAGATACCTTTTCAAAAAGATGATATGCCGAAGTTATTAGGGAAAATAACGCTACAAACATTCCTCACTTATTAACGCAGTATTTGGCACTATATCCTCCACAAATTCAAATCAAGATGGACCAGAGTAGAGAATAAAAAACGCATTACTTCAAAATTTATCAGTTAGTTTATGGATTATTTGCCATTATACCGTTTCAAACAATTCCAATTCTTTAGACATACTAAATTCGCTCATTCTACACAGATTGAACTATTAAGAATCATGAAAGAAAAACCCCATAAACCGGTCTTGAAACTGATTTAAATACCGGAGTTACAACTTTTAACGAAATGTTAAATACAAATATAAAACTTACACCTCTTGAAATCATCTTCGAAAATATTTTTGATCCCCATAGAACAACTAATTAAAAAGAAAACCTCGTACAAAAGTATCTGGCTTTGGAAGTATTAAATATAAAATATATATATTAAAAAATTGGCTAATACTAAAATTCGCGAACAGAAATAGAAAAGAACCAAGCTTTAACGAAAACTGAGAAGACCAGCCACCAATCGGTGACGAAGCATACATAAAAAGAGGGGTCAGGACAAAAGATAAGAATATATTCAAACTTATATTAACATCAGGCGTCCAAGAAAAGAACATGAGAAGACAAGATGTTTTGCTTGTCCATGACAAAGAACTTGCTGTTGATGTAAGATAGTTGTTTGTGAAATAAGTGACATTACCCATTCTAGAAGACTAAGGACATTTAAGCTTGCTGATTCATATTTCTTAGAAAATCATGAAACTGTAATACACTCTTTACATTTTTAATTAATCAAAAATTATTTATACAATTAACTAACACACATGGGAAGGAGATCACTAACATTCTATTTACATTGTTTAACATTATGAATATATTTTTATCCTTCTCTGTAAAATATAAAAATAAAGACTGAAGATATCTTATTAATAATAACAGAAAGCACACCAAAGAGGTGTAGCTAAAAACAGTTCAAATTAAACTAAAACATTAAAAACAAAATCACAATTTTATTTGTGCAGGAATAGAAATTATAAAAAACTAACAACTAAATTAATTATTTTAACTTATAACACCTCATTAAAACTTTGAAATAACATGAATCATATAATAATATTTTTTTTTTTGGTCTATTGACATCTTACAGTCGGAGAAACTCTGACAAATAATAAAATAATTAGATAACTACAATAACATTCTATATTAATATTTCATTTTATAAGGTTATCTTATAGAGTGAAATATTAATTGATTAATAATATATTTTATAGGCTATACAAATAAACCTTTATATTTGATGAAAAAAAAGAGAAATGTGAATTCATTTTTAATCCCACATGTGTGTGATTATTGTTGAAGTAATTCCTCTTGTGTATATTATCTAATATTGTATTATAGACAGACAACACTGTAAAGTGACCATTGAGATCATGTTAGCATGTGTACTGTGAGATCCAGGGTTTGGGGATACAACAACCATTGTGTTGTGAGTTTGTCAGTTAGCATCGGTTTCTGGTTATGATTGCATCGTCATTGGTGTATAGTGTTGTCTCTGTCTATATAGTGTTATATCCATTAAAAATGTTTTCTTGTATCGTTATGACTTCTACTATTGTTTTACCTGCACTTTATCACCTTTTTACTCTCCATGTTAAAAATTATATACTGGTGTATAACCACGGGTCCAATAATATACAAGCTTCAGAACTAAAACACACTGAATCCTGTATATTATAGGACCCGCGGTTTCGGGAGGTTCCAAAGCGTGACCATCTCTTTTCTTCTAAACGACTTCCAGTAATGTCTTGTTTATTTTTTCTTAGGAATCATTTTCATGTAATCTGATGCCTGACCACCTTTTGTTTTTTTGTTTTTTTGTTACCTTTTTTCTTTTAAAAAAACGATAAAAAAGGTTAACAAAAATAAATAAAATATATATATATATATATATATATATATATATATATATATATATATATATATATATATATATATATATCAACAGCATGCTATAACTTCTTTTCTTCTTCTTCGATGAAACAAACATTTAGCAGATGAACATATATAATATTGTATATCATATCCAAAATATATGACTATGTTAACGCTTAAAATATATTTTATTTGTCAGAAATATTTGCTTCTATTGATATCTAAATATGGGGTTAAAAATGAAGCAATATACATATTTCTCTCTAAAATATAAGCTTATTAAATAAAATATTAATAATAAGAGAATTTCAATATGGGGTAACCAGAACTTGAAAAAATTATAGAAAAAGGCCTAATTTCATTAAACAAATTAATACCTATTAATGGGACAAACGTTAATAAGAGAGGGTGTAGTTATGTACTAGAATGAGTTGTGTATACAAAACAGACTTCTCTTCTTAAATCTTATTATTGATAAGCAAACTCTTATCATTTTTAATTTCCATTAAACAATAATGTGAATACCATGTAAACACTTTATAAAGAAAATCATTATACAATAACTATTACTAAGTAATAAAACGTATATATTTAAGTAAAGATAATATGCATATCAAATTTCCAATATAAGAATTAATAATTTATATATGGTAAAAAACTCTAATTTATGGTAATAAAATTAGAATGGACTAGAATGCATTTATAATTATTTATTATCATAAGTCCATTAAATTTAATTGATACTTTTACACCGATTGAAAGTAGTTGTAGAATAGAGAAAAAAATGCCTTTTACCGACACCTGCCTCATGTAAATACCAGTTGGTTGGTTTCTAAGTAGAAATAAACATGCACTGTTTTCCGATACTTCAACCATTATAAAAGTGCGATCCTGTTCCTAAAAAAACACACAACTTATTCACTTACAAGAACAAAAATATCGCTTATTAAATGTATTTTGTGGACGCAGATAAAAAAGAATGCTAATATATGATTCCTGATTTATAGAAATTGTTATATTAGGAAGAAAATGGTCCGGTTGTAAGCAAAAAAAAAAATTCTCTTATATAGAGAAAACTTTTTATTGTAAACCCATCAGTCTTTCTAGTCTTCTATCTAGTCTAAAGAATATTTTTGTTTTACCTTCACCAGGACCATTTGCTTACTTATATATATATCTGGGCATCTCATATTGTTCAACAAAAATTGTTATAGGTTGCCTCTCATGTCAGAATATACAAATATATTTTACAGCTACTGGAACCATAACAACAGATGATTATACATGATAAATCAAATATTATTAACTAATTCCTAAAGCAATTATAGGATAACTGATTAAATGTTTTTTATGGACAATGATAAGAGCAAGTACACTAATATCTGATTCCTTCCCAATGAAAATTGATATAGGTTGCTATCGAGGTAAGGACATACAAAGTGTTCTACCGCTCTTGCAACCACTATAAATGATTAACCAAATAATAATTCAAATATATTAAGTTATTTACTCACGCAGACTTGATCAAAGTTATTTTATTCGGACACAGGTCTATTGTTATGTTACAGTCGGAGAAAATCGATAATGCGTTTTACTATCACCTGCCTCATAAAAAAATCCTTTAGTTCTTTCTATGTAGAAATAAACATGTATTTCTTCCGATACTTCAACCATTATATGAGTACAATCTAGTTCCTAAAAAAACACACAAAATATTCACTTACAAGAACAAAAGTACCCCTTATTAAATGTATTTTGTGGATGCAGATAAAGGTAGAATGCTAATTTCTGATTCCTGCCTTATAGACATTGTTATATTAGGAAGAATATGGTCAGGTTGTAAGTAAAAAAAAAAAATTCTCTTACATAGATAGACATTTTATTGTAAACCCGTCTGTCTTTCTACAGTCTGATGTCAAATCCCATCAGACTAGCCATGAAGAAGACCTGCAAAGTTGGCCAAAACGTCTGATTCCAATAAACAGTTTTCCCTAAATTCGACTATACTTTTGTTTTACCTCCACCAGGACCATTTGCTTACTTATATATATATATCAGGGCATCTCATATTATTCAACAGAAATTGTTATAGGTTGCGTTTCATTTCAGAATATACAAATTTATTTTACAGCTACTTGAACCATAACAACAGATGATTATACATGATAAATCAAATATTATTAACTAATTCCTAAAGCAATTATAGGATAACTGATTAAATGTTTTTTATGGACAATGATAAGAGCAAGTACACTAATATCTGATTCCTTCCTACTAAAACTTGATATAGGTTGCTATCGAGGTAAGGACATACAAAATGTTCTACCGCTCTTGCAACCACTAAAAATGATTAACCAAATAATAATTCAAATATATTAAGTTATTTACTCACCCAGACTTGATCAAAGTTATTTTATTCGGACACAGGTCTATTGTTATGTTACAGTCGGAGAAAACCAATAATGCGTTTTACTATCACCTACCTCATAAAAAAAACCTTTAGTTCTTTCTATGTATAAATAAACATGTATTTTTTCCGATACATCAACCATTATATGAATAAAATCTAGTTCCTAAAAAAACACAAAAAATATTCACTTACAAGAACAAAAGTACCCCTTATTAAATGTATTTTGTGGATACAGATAAAGGTAGAATGCTAATTTCTGATTCCTGCCTTATAGACATTGTTATATTAGGAAGAAAATGGTCAGGTTGTAAGTAAAAAAAAAAAATTCTCTTAGATAGAGAGACATTTTATTGTTAACCCATCAGTCTTTCTACAGTCTGATGTCAAATCCCATCAGACTAGCCATGAAGAAGACCTGCAAAGTTGGCCGAAACGTCTGATTCCAATAAACAGTTTTCCCTAAATTCGACTATACTTTTGTTTTACCTCCACCAGGACCATTTGCTTACTTATATATATATATATCAGGGCATCTCATATTATTCAACAAAAATTGTTATAGGTTGCGTTTCATTTCAGAATATACAAATTTATTTTACAGCTACTTGAACCATAACAACAGATGATTATACATGATAAATCAAATATTATTAACTAATTCCTAAAGCAATTATAGGATAACTGATTAAATGTTTTTTATGGACAATGATAAGAGCAAGTACACTAATATCTGATTCCTTCCTACTAAAACTTGATATAGGTTGCTATCGAGATAAGGACATACAAAATGTTCTACCGCTCTTGCAACCACTAAAAATGATTAACCAAATAATAATTCAAATATATTAAGTTATTTACTCACGCAGACTTGACAAAGTTATTTTATTTGGACACAGGTCTATGGTTATGTTACAGTCGGAGAAAATCAATAATGCGTTTTACTATCATCTGCCTCATAAAAAAACCCTTTAGTTCTTTCTATGTAGAAACAAACATGTATTTTTTCCGATACATCAACCATTATATGAGTACAATCTAGTTCCTAAAAAAACACAAAAAATATTCACTTACAACAACAAAAGTACCCCTTATTAAATGTATTTTGTGGATACAGATAAAGGTAGAATGCTAATTTCTGATTCCTGCCTTATAGACATTGTTATATTAGGAAGAAAATGGTCAGGTTGTAACTAAAAAAAAAAAAATTCTCTTAGATAGAGGGACATTTTATTGTAAACCCATCAGTCTTTCTACAGTCTGATGTCAAATCCCATCAGACTAGCCATGAAGAAGACCTGCAAAGTTGGCCGAAACGTCTGATTCCAATAAACAGTTTTCCCTAAATTCGACTATACTTTTGTTTTACCTCCACCAGGACCATTTGCTTACTTATATATATATATATCAGGGCATCTCATATTATTCAACAAAAATTGTTATAGGTTGCGTTTCATTTCAGAATATACAAATTTATTTTACAGCTACTGGAACCATAACAACAGATGATTATACATGATGAATCAAATATTATGAACTAATTCCTAAAGCAATTATAGGATAACTGATTAAATGTTTTTTATGGACAATGATAAGAGCAAGTACACTAATATCTGATTCCTTCCTACTAAAACTTGATATAGGTTGCTATCGAGGTAAGGACATACAAAATGTTCTACCGCTCTTGCAACCACTAAAAATGATTAACCAAATAATAATTCAAATATATTAAGTTATTTACTCACCCAGACTTGATCAAAGTTATTTTATTCGGACACAGGTCTATTGTTATGTTACAGTCGGAGAAAACCAATAATGCGTTTTACTATCACCTACCTCATAAAAAAACCCTTTAGTTCTTTCTATGTAGAAATAAACATGTATTTTTTCCGATACATCAACCATTATATGAATAAAATCTAGTTCCTAAAAAAACACAAAAAATATTCACTTACAAGAACAAAAGTACCCCTTATTAAATGTATTTTGTGGATACAGATAAAGGTAGAATGCTAATTTCTGATTCCTGCCTTATAGACATTGTTATATTAGGAAGAAAATGGTCAGGTTGTAAGTAAAAAAAAAAAATTCTCTTAGATAGAGAGACATTTTATTGTTAACCCATCAGTCTTTCTACAGTCTAATGTCAAATCCCATCAGACTAGCCATGAAGAAGACCTGCAAAGTTGGCCGAAACGTCTGATTCCAATAAACAGTTTTCCCTAAATTCGACTATACTTTTGTTTTACCTCCACCAGGACCATTTGCTTACTTATATATATATATATATATATATATATATATATATATATATATATATATATATATATATATATATATATATATATATATATCAGGGCATCTCATATTATTCAACAAAAATTGTTATAGGTTGCGTGTCTCATTTCAGAATATACAAATTTATTTTACAACTACTGGAACCATAACAACAGATGATTATAAACGATAAATCAAATATTATTAACTAATTCCTAAAGCAATTATAGGATAACTGATTAAATGTTTTTTATGGACAATGATAAGAGCAAGTACACTAATATCTGATTCCTTCCTAATAAAAATTGATATAGGTTGCTATCGAGGTAAGGACATACAAAATGTTCTACCGCTCTTGCAACCACTAAAAATGATTAACCAAATAATAATTCAAATATATTAAGTTATTTACTCACGCAGACTTGATCAAAGTTATTTTATTCGGGCACAGGTCTATTGTTATGTTACAGTCGGAGAAAATCAATAATGCGTTTTACTATCACCGGCCTCAAAAAAAAACCCTTTAGTTCTTTCTATGTAGAAATAAACATGTATTTTTTCCGATACATCAACCATTATATGAGTACAATCTAGTTCCTAAAAAAACACAAAAAATAGTCACTTACAAGAACAAAAGTACCCCTTATTAAATGTATTTTGTGGATACAGATAAAGGTAGAATGCTAATTTCTGATTCCTGCCTTATAGACATTGTTATATGAGGAAGAAAATGGTCAGGTTGTAAGTAAAAAAAAAAATTCTCTTACATAGAGAGACATTTTATTGTAAACCCATCAGTCTTTCTACAGTCTGATGTCAAATCCCATCAGACTAGCCATGAAGAAGACCTGCAAAGTTGGCCAAAACGTCTGATTCCAATAAACAGTTTTCCCTAAATTCGACTATACTTTTGTTTTACCTCCACCAGGACCATTTGCTTACTTATATATATATCAGGGCATCTCATATTATTCAACAAAAATTGTTATAGGTTGCGTCTCATTTCAGAATATACAAATTTATTTTACAACTACTGGAACCATAACAACAGATGATTATAAACGATAAATCAAATATTATTAACTAATTCCTAAAGCAATTATAGGATAACTGATTAAATGTTTTTTATGGACAATGATAAGAGCAAGTACACTAATATCTGATTCCTTCCTAATAAAAATTGATATAGGTTGCTATCGAGGTAAGGACATACAAAATGTTCTACCGCTCTTGCAACCACTAAAAATGATTAACCAAATAATAATTCAAATATATTAAGTTATTTACTCACGCAGACTTGATCAAAGTTATTTTATTCGGGCACAGGTCTATTGTTATGTTACAGTCGGAGAAAATCAATAATGCGTTTTACTATCACCTACCTCATAAAAAAACCCTTTAGTTCTTTCTATGTAGAAATAAACATGTATTTTTTCCGATACATCAACCATTATATGAGTACAATCTAGTTCCTAAAAAAACACAAAAAATAGTCACTTACAAGAACAAAAGTACCCCTTATTAAATGTATTTTGTGGATACAGATAAAGGTAGAATGCTAATTTCTGATTCCTGCCTTATAGACATTGTTATATGAGGAAGAAAATGGTCAGGTTGTAAGTAAAAAAAAAAATTCTCTTACATAGAGAGACATTTTATTGTAAACCCATCAGTCTTTCTACAGTCTGATGTCAAATCCCATCAGACTAGCCATGAAGAAGACCTGCAAAGTTGGCCAAAACGTCTGATTCCAATAAACAGTTTTCCCTAAATTCGACTATACTTTTGTTTTACCTCCACCAGGACCATTTGCTTACTTATATATATATCAGGGCATCTCATATTATTCAACAAAAATTGTTATAGGTTGCGTCTCATTTCAGAATATACAAATTTATTTTACAACTACTGGAACCATAACAACAGATGATTATACATGATAAATCAAATATTATTAACTAATTCCTAAAGCAATTATAGGATAACTGATTAAATGTTTTTTATGGACAATGATAAGAGCAAGTACACTAATATCTGATTCCTTCCTAATAAAAATTGATATAGGTTGCTATCGAGGTAAGGACATACAAAATGTTCTACCGCTCTTGCAACCACTAAAAATGATTAACCAAATAATAATTCAAATATATTAAGTTATTTACTCACGCAGACTTGATCAAAGTTATTTTATTCGGGCACAGGTCTATTGTTATGTTACAGTCGGAGAAAATCAATAATGCGTTTTACTATCACCGGCCTCAAAAAAAAACCTTTTAGTTCTTTCTATGTAGAAATAAACATGTATTTTTTCCGATACATCAACCATTATATGAGTACAATCTAGTTCCTAAAAAAACACAAAAAATAGTCACTTACAAGAGCAAAAGTACCCCTTATTAAATGTTTTTTGTGGATACAGATAAAGGTAGATTGCTAATTTCTGATTCCTGCCTTATAGACATTGTTATATTAGGAAGAAAATGGTCAGGTTGTAAGTAAAAAAAAAAATTCTCTTACATAGAGAGACATTTTATTGTAAACCCATCAGTCTTTCTACAGTCTGATGTCAAATCCCATCAGACTAGCCATGAAGAAGACCTGCAAAGTTGGCCAAAACGTCTGATTCCAATAAACAGTTTTCCCTAAATTCGACTATACTTTTGTTTTACCTCCACCAGGACCATTTGCTTACTTATATATATATCAGGGCATCTCATATTATTCAACAAAAATTGTTATAGGTTGCGTGTCTCATTTCAGAATATACAAATTTATTTTACAACTACTGGAACCATAACAACAGATGATTATAAACGATAAATCAAATATTATTAACTAATTCCTAAAGCAATTATAGGATAACTGATTAAATGTTTTTTATGGACAATGATAAGAGCAAGTACACTAATATCTGATTCCTTCCTAATAAAAATTGATATAGGTTGCTATCGAGGTAAGGACATACAAAATGTTCTACCGCTCTTGCAACCACTAAAAATGATTAACCAAATAATAATTCAAATATATTAAGTTATTTACTCACGCAGACTTGATCAAAGTTATTTTATTCGGGCACAGGTCTATTGTTATGTTACAGTCGGAGAAAATCAATAATGCGTTTTACTATCACCGGCCTCAAAAAAAAACCTTTTAGTTCTTTCTATGTAGAAATAAACATGTATTTTTTCCGATACATCAACCATTATATGAGTACAATCTAGTTCCTAAAAAAACACAAAAAATAGTCACTTACAAGAGCAAAAGTACCCCTTATTAAATGTTTTTTGTGGATACAGATAAAGGTAGATTGCTAATTTCTGATTCCTGCCTTATAGACATTGTTATATTAGGAAGAAAATGGTCAGGTTGTAAGTAAAAAAAAAAATTCTCTTACATAGAGAGACATTTTATTGTAAACCCATCAGTCTTTCTACAGTCTGATGTCAAATCCCATCAGACTAGCCATGAAGAAGACCTGCAAAGTTGGCCAAAACGTCTGATTCCAATAAACAGTTTTCCCTAAATTCGACTATACTTTTGTTTTACCTCCACCAGGACCATTTGCTTACTTATATATATATCTGGGCATCTCATATTATTCAACAAAAGTTGTTATAGGTTGCGTCTCATTTAAGAATATACAAATTTATTTTACAACTACTGGAACCATAACAACAGATGATTATACATGATAAATCAAATATTATTAACTAATTCCTAAAGCAATTATAGGATAACTGATTAAATGTTTTTTATGGCCAATGATAAGAGCAAGTACACTAATATCTGATTCCTTCCTAATAAAAATTGATATAGGTTGCTATCAAGGTAAGGACATACAAAATGTTCTACCGCTCTTGCAACCACTAAAAATGATTAACCAAATAATAATTCAAATATATTAAGTTATTTACTCACGCAGACTTGATCAAAGTTATTTTATTCGGGCACAGGTCTATTGTTATGTTACAGTCAGAGAAAATCAATAATGCGTTTTACTATCACCGGCCTCAAAAAAAAACCTTTTAGTTCTTTCTATGTAGAAATAAACATGTATTTATTCCGATACATCAACCATTATATGAGTACAATCTAGTTCCTAAAAAAACACAAAAAATAGTCACTTACAAGAACAAAAGTACCCCTTATTAAATGTTTTTTGTGGATACAGATAAAGGTAGATTGCTAATTTCTGATTCCTGCCTTATAGACATTGTTATATGAGGAAGAAAATGGTCAGGTTGTAAGTAAAAAAAAAAATTCTCTTACATAGAGAGACATTTTATTGTAAACCCATCAGTCTTTCTACAGTCTGATGTCAAATCCCATCAGACTAGCCATGAAGAAGACCTGCAAAGTTGGCCAAAACGTCTGATTCCAATAAACAGTTTTCCCTAAATTCGACTATACTTTTGTTTTACCTCCACCAGGACCATTTGCTTACTTATATATATCAGGGCATCTCATATTATTCAACAAAAATTGTTATAGGTTGCGTCTCATTTCAGAATATACAAATTTATTTTACAACTACTGGAACCATAACAACAGATGATTATACATGATAAATCAAATATTATTAACTAATTCCTAAAGCAATTATAGGATAACTGATTAAATGTTTTTTATGGCCAATGATAAGAGCAAGTACACTAATATCTGATTCCTTCCTAATAAAAATTGATATAGGTTGCTATCAAGGTAAGGACATACAAAATGTTCTACCGCTCTTGCAACCACTAAAAATGATTAACCAAATAATAATTCAAATATATTAAGTTATTTACTCACGCAGACTTGATCAAAGTTATTTTATTCGGGCACAGGTCTATTGTTATGTTACAGTCAGAGAAAATCAATAATGCGTTTTACTATCACCGGCCTCAAAAAAAAACCTTTTAGTTCTTTCTATGTAGAAATAAACATGTATTTATTCCGATACATCAACCATTATATGAGTACAATCTAGTTCCTATAAAACACAAAAAATAGTCACTTACAAGAACAAAAGTACCCCTTATTAAATGTTTTTTGTGGATACAGATAAAGGTAGATTGCTAATTTCTGATTCCTGCCTTATAGACATTGTTATATGAGGAAGAAAATGGTCAGGTTGTAAGTAAAAAAAAAAATTCTCTTACATAGAGAGACATTTTATTGTAAACCCATCAGTCTTTCTACAGTCTGATGTCAAATCCCATCAGACTAGCCATGAAGAAGACCTGCAAAGTTGGCCAAAACGTCTGATTCCAATAAACAGTTTTCCCTAAATTCGACTATACTTTTGTTTTACCTCCACCAGGACCATTTGCTTACTTATATATATCAGGGCATCTCATATTATTCAACAAAAATTGTTATAGGTTGCGTCTCATTTCAGAATATACAAATTTATTTTACAACTACTGGAACCATAACAACAGATGATTATACATGATAAATCAAATATTATTAACTAATTCCTAAAGCAATTATAGGATAACTGATTAAATGTTTTTTATGGACAATGATAAGAGCAAGTACACTAATATCTGATTCCTTCCTAATAAAAATTGATATAGGTTGCTATCGAGGTAAGGACATACAAAATGTTCTACCGCTCTTGCAACCACTAAAAATGATTAACCAAATAATAATTCAAATATATTAAGTTATTTACTCACGCAGACTTGATCAAAGTTATTTTATTCGGGCACAGGTCTATTGTTATGTTACAGTCGGAGAAAATCAATAATGCGTTTTACCATCACCGGCCTCAAAAAAAAACCTTTTAGTTCTTTCTATGTAGAAATAAACATGTATTTTTTCCGATACATCAACCATTATATGAGTACAATCTAGTTCCTAAAAAAACACAAAAAATAGTCACTTACAAGAGCAAAAGTACCCCTTATTAAATGTTTTTTGTGGATACAGATAAAGGTAGATTGCTAATTTCTGATTCCTGCCTTATAGACATGTTATATTAGGAAGAAAATGGTCAGGTTGTAAGTAAAAAAAAAAAATTCTCTTACATAGAGAGACATTTTATTGTAAACCCATCAGTCTTTCTACAGTCTGATGTCAAATCCCATCAGACTAGCCATGAAGAAGACCTGCAAAGTTGGCCAAAACGTCTGATTCCAATAAACAGTTTTCCCTAAATTCGACTATACTTTTGTTTTACCTCCACCAGGACCATTTGCTTACTTATATATATCAGGGCATCTCATATTATTCAACAAAAATTGTTATAGGTTGCGTCTCATTTCAGAATATACAAATTTATTTTACAACTACTGGAACCATAACAACAGATGATTATACATGATAAATCAAATATTATTAACTAATTCCTAAAGCAATTATAGGATAACTGATTAAATGTTTTTTATGGACAATGATAAGAGCAAGTACACTAATATCTGATTCCTTCCTAATAAAAATTGATATAGGTTGCTATCGAGGTAAGGACATACAAAATGTTCTACCGCTCTTGCAACCACTAAAAATGATTAACCAAATAATAATTCAAATATATTAAGTTATTTACTCACGCAGACTTGATCAAAGTTATTTTATTCGGGCACAGGTCTATTGTTATGTTACAGTCGGAGAAAATCAATAATGCGTTTTACTATCACCGGCCTCAAAAAAAAACCTTTTAGTTCTTTCTATGTAGAAATAAACATGTATTTTTTCCGATACATCAACCATTATATGAGTACAATCTAGTTCCTAAAAAAACACAAAAAATAGTCACTTACAAGAGCAAAAGTACCCCTTATTAAATGTTTTTTGTGGATACAGATAAAGGTAGATTGCTAATTTCTGATTCCTGCCTTATAGACATTGTTATATTAGAAAGAAAATGGTCAGGTTGTAAGTAAAAAAAAAAAATTCTCTTACATAGAGAGACATTTTATTGTAAACCCATCAGTCTTTCTACAGTCTGATGTCAAATCCCATCAGACTAGCCATGAAGAAGACCTGCAAAGTTGGCCAAAACGTCTGATTCCAATAAACAGTTTTCCCTAAATTCGACTATACTTTTGTTTTACCTCCACCAGGACCATTTGCTTACTTATATATATCAGGGCATCTCATATTATTCAACAAAAATTGTTATAGGTTGCGTCTCATTTCAGAATATACAAATTTATTTTACAACTACTGGAACCATAACAACAGATGATTATACATGATAAATCAAATATTATTAACTAATTCCTAAAGCAATTATAGGATAACTGATTAAATGTTTTTTATGGCCAATGATAAGAGCAAGTACACTAATATCTGATTCCTTCCTAATAAAAATTGATATAGGTTGCTATCAAGGTAAGGACATACAAAATGTTCTACCGCTCTTGCAACCACTAAAAATGATTAACCAAATAATAATTCAAATATATTAAGTTATTTACTCACGCAGACTTGATCAAAGTTATTTTATTCGGGCACAGGTCTATTGTTATGTTACAGTCAGAGAAAATCAATAATGCGTTTTACTATCACCGGCCTCAAAAAAAAACCTTTTAGTTCTTTCTATGTAGAAATAAACATGTATTTATTCCGATACATCAACCATTATATGAGTACAATCTAGTTCCTAAAAAAACACAAAAAATAGTCACTTACAAGAACAAAAGTACCCCTTATTAAATGTTTTTTGTGGATACAGATAAAGGTAGATTGCTAATTTCTGATTCCTGCCTTATAGACATTGTTATATGAGGAAGAAAATGGTCAGGTTGTAAGTAAAAAAAAAAATTCTCTTACATAGAGAGACATTTTATTGTAAACCCATCAGTCTTTCTACAGTCTGATGTCAAATCCCATCAGACTAGCCATGAAGAAGACCTGCAAAGTTGGCCAAAACGTCTGATTCCAATAAACAGTTTTCCCTAAATTCGACTATACTTTTGTTTTACCTCCACCAGGACCATTTGCTTACTTATATATATCAGGGCATCTCATATTATTCAACAAAAATTGTTATAGGTTGCGTCTCATTTCAGAATATACAAATTTATTTTACAACTACTGGAACCATAACAACAGATGATTATACATGATAAATCAAATATTATTAACTAATTCCTAAAGCAATTATAGGATAACTGATTAAATGTTTTTTATGGACAATGATAAGAGCAAGTACACTAATATCTGATTCCTTCCTAATAAAAATTGATATAGGTTGCTATCGAGGTAAGGACATACAAAATGTTCTACCGCTCTTGCAACCACTAAAAATGATTAACCAAATAATAATTCAAATATATTAAGTTATTTACTCACGCAGACTTGATCAAAGTTATTTTATTCGGGCACAGGTCTATTGTTATGTTACAGTCGGAGAAAATCAATAATGCGTTTTACTATCACCGGCCTCATAAAAAAACCCTTTAGTTCTTTCTATGTAGAAATAAACATGTATTTTTTCCGATACATCAACTATTATTCAAGTACAATCTAGTTCCTAAAAAAACACAAAAAATAGTCACTTACAAGAACAAAAGTACCCCTTATTAAATGTTTTTTGTGGATACAGATAAAGGTAGATTGCTAATTTCTGATTCCTGCCTTATAGACAATGTTATATTAGTAAGAAAATGGTCAGGTTGTAAGTAAAAAAAAAAAATTCTCTTACATAGAGAGACATTATCTTGTAAACCCATCAGTCTTTCTACAGTCTGATGTCAAATCCCATCAGACTAGCCATGAAGAAGACCTGCAAAGTTGGCCAAAACGTCTGATTCCAATAAACAGTTTTCCCTAAATTCGACTATACTTTTGTCTTACCTCCACCAGGACCATTTGCTTACTTATATATATCAGGGCATCTCATATTATTCAACAAAAATTGTTATAGGTTGCGTCTCATTTCAGAATATACAAATTTATTTTACAACTACTGGAACCATAACAACAGATGATTATACATGATAAATCAAATATTATTAACTAATTCCTAAAGCCATTATAGGATAACTGATTAAATGTTTTTTATGGACAATGATAAGAGCAAGTACACTAATATCTGATTCCTTCCTAATAAAAATTGATATAGGTTGCTATCGAGGTAAGGACATACAAAATGTTCTACCGCTCTTGCAACCACTAAAAATGATTAACCAAATAATAATTCAAATATATTAAGTTATTTACTCACGCAGACTTGATCAAAGTTATTTTATTCGGGCACAGGTCTATTGTTATGTTACAGTCGGAGAAAATCAATAATGCGTTTTACTATCACCGGCCTCATAAAAAAACCCTTTAGTTCTTTCTATGTAGAAATAAACATGTATTTTTTCCGATACATCAACTATTATTCAAGTACAATCTAGTTCCTAAAAAAACACAAAAAATAGTCACTTACAAGAACAAAAGTACCCCTTATTAAATGTTTTTTGTGGATACAGATAAAGGTAGATTGCTAATTTCTGATTCCTGCCTTATAGACAATGTTATATTAGTAAGAAAATGGTCAGGTTGTAAGTAAAAAAAAAAAATTCTCTTACATAGAGAGACATTATCTTGTAAACCCATCAGTCTTTCTACAGTCTGATGTCAAATCCCATCAGACTAGCCATGAAGAAGACCTGCAAAGTTGGCCAAAACGTCTGATTCCAATAAACAGTTTTCCCTAAATTCGACTATACTTTTGTCTTACCTCCACCAGGACCATTTGCTTACTTATATATATCAGGGCATCTCATATTATTCAACAAAAATTGTTATAGGTTGCGTCTCATTTCAGAATATACAAATTTATTTTACAACTACTGGAACCATAACAACAGATGATTATACATGATAAATCAAATATTATTAACTAATTCCTAAAGCCATTATAGGATAACTGATTAAATGTTTTTTATGGACAATGATAAGAGCAAGTACACTAATATCTGATTCCTTCCTAATAAAAATTGATATAGGTTGCTATCGAGGTAAGGACATACAAAATGTTCTACCGCTCTTGCAACCACTAAAAATGATTAACCAAATAATAATTCAAATATATTAAGTTATTTACTCACGCAGACTTGATCAAAGTTATTTTATTCGGGCACAGGTCTATTGTTATGTTACAGTCGGAGAAAATCAATAATGCGTTTTACTATCACCAGCCTCATAAAAAAACCCTTTAGTTCTTTCTATGTAGAAATAAACATGTATTTTTTCCGATACATCAACCATTATATGAGTACAATCTAGTTCCTAAAAAAACACAAAAAATAGTCACTTACAAGAACAAAAGTACCCCTTATTAAATGTTTTTTGTGGATACAGATAAAGGTAGATTGCTAATTTCTGATTCCTGCCTTATAGACATTGTTATATTAGGAAGAAAATGGTCAGGTTGTAAGTAAAAAAAAAAATTCTCTTACATAGAGAGACATTTTATTGTAAACCCATCAGTCTTTCTACAGTCTGATGTCAAATCCCATCAGACTAGCCATGAAGAAGACCTGCAAAGTTGGCCAAAACGTCTGATTCCAATAAACAGTTTTCCCTAAATTCGACTATACTTTTGTTTTACCTCCACCAGGACCATTTGCTTACTTATATATATATCAGGGCATCTCATATTATTCAACAAAAATTGTTATAGGTTGCGTCTCATTTCAGAATATACAAATTTATTTTACAACTACTGGAACCATAACAACAGATGATTATACATGATAAATCAAATATTATTAACTTATTCCTAAAGCAATTATAGGATAACTGATTAAATGTTTTTTATGGACAATGATAAGAGCAAGTACACTAATATCTGATTCCTTCCTAATAAAAATTGATATAGGTTGCTATCGAGGTAAGGACATACAAAATGTTCTACCGCTCTTGCAACCACTAAAAATGATTAACCAAATAATAATTCAAATATATTAAGTTATTTACTCACGCAGACTTGATCAAAGTTATTTTATTCGGGCACAGGTCCATTGTTATGTTACAGTCGGAGAAAATCAATAATGCGTTTTACTATCACCGGCCTCATAAAAAAACCCTTTAGTTCTTTCTATGGAGAAATAAACATGTATTTTTTCCGATACATCAACCATTATATGAATACAATCTAGTTCCTAAAAAAACACAAAAAATAGTCACTTACAAGAACAAAAGTACCCCTTATTAAATGTTTTTTGTGGATACAGATAAAGGTAGATTGCTAATTTCTGATTCCTGCCTTATAGACATTGTTATATTAGGAAGAAAATGGTCAGGTTGTAAGTAAAAAAAAAAATTCTCTTACATAGAGAGACATTTTATTGTAAACCCATCAGTCTTTCTACGGTCTGATGTCAAATCCCATCAGACTAGCCATGAAGAAGACCTGCAAAGTTGGCCAAAACGTCTGATTCCAATAAACAGTTTTCCCTAAATTCGACTATACTTTTGTTTTACCTCCACCAGGACCATTTGCTTACTTATATATATATCAGGGCATCTCATATTATTCAACAAAAGTTGTTATAGGTTGCGTCTCATTTCAGAATATACAAATTTATTTTACAACTACTTACTGGAACCATAACAACAGATGATTATACATGATATATCAAATATTATTAACTAATTCCTAAAGCAATTATAGGATAACTGATTAAATGTTTTTTATGGACAATGATAAGAGCAAGTACACTAATATCTGATTCCTTCCTAATAAAAATTGATATAGGTTGCTATCGAGGTAAGGACATACAAAATGTTCTACCGCTCTTGCAACCACTAAAAATGATTAACCAAATAATAATTCAAATATATTAAGTTATTTACTCACGCAGACTTGATCAAAGTTATTTTATTCGGGCACAGGTCCATTGTTATGTTACAGTCGGAGAAAATCAATAATGCGTTTTACTATCACCGGCCTCATAAAAAAACCCTTTAGTTCTTTCTATGTAGAAATAAACATGTATTTTTTCCGATACATCAACCATTATATGAGTACAATCTAGTTCCTAAAAAAACACAAAAAATAGTCACTTACAAGAACAAAAGTACCCCTTATTAAATGTATTTTGTGGATACAGATAAAGGTAGAATGCTAATTTCTGATTCCTGCCTTATAGACATTGTTATATTAGGAAGGAAATGGTCAGGTTGTAAGTTAAAAAAAAAATTCTCTTACATAGAGAGTCATTTTATTGTAAACACATCAGTCTTTCTACAGTCTGATGTCAAATCCCATCAGACTAGCCATGAAGAAGACCTGCAAAGTTGGCCAAAACGTCTGATTCCAATAAACAGTTTTCCCTAAATTCGACTATACTTTTGTTTTACCTCCACCAGGACCATTTGCTTACTTATATATATATCAGGGCATCTCATATTATTCAACAAAAGTTGTTATAGGTTGCGTCTCATTTCAGAATATACAAATTTATTTTACAACTACTGGAACCATAACAACAGATGATTATACATGATAAATCAAATATTATTACCTAATTCCTAAAGCCATTATAGGATAACTGATTAAATGTTTTTTATGGACAATGATAAGAGCAAAGTACACTAATATCTGATTCCTTCCTAATAAAAATTGATATAGGTTGCTATCGAGGTAAGGACATACAAAATGTTCTACCGCTCTTGCAACCACTAAAAATGATTAACCAAATAATAATTCAAATATATTAAGTTATTTACTCACGCAGACTTGATCAAAGTTATTTTATTCGGGCACAGGTCTATTGTTATGTTACAGTCGGAGAAAATCAATAATGCGTTTTACCATCACCGGCCTCAAAAAAAAACCTTTTAGTTCTTTCTATGTAGAAATAAACATGTATTTTTTCCGATACATCAACCATTATATGAGTACAATCTAGTTCCTAAAAAAACACAAAAAATAGTCACTTACAAGAGCAAAAGTACCCCTTATTAAATGTTTTTTGTGGATACAGATAAAGGTAGATTGCTAATTTCTGATTCCTGCCTTATAGACATGTTATATTAGGAAGAAAATGGTCAGGTTGTAAGTAAAAAAAAAAAATTCTCTTACATAGAGAGACATTTTATTGTAAACCCATCAGTCTTTCTACAGTCTGATGTCAAATCCCATCAGACTAGCCATGAAGAAGACCTGCAAAGTTGGCCAAAACGTCTGATTCCAATAAACAGTTTTCCCTAAATTCGACTATACTTTTGTTTTACCTCCACCAGGACCATTTGCTTACTTATATATATCAGGGCATCTCATATTATTCAACAAAAATTGTTATAGGTTGCGTCTCATTTCAGAATATACAAATTTATTTTACAACTACTGGAACCATAACAACAGATGATTATACATGATAAATCAAATATTATTAACTAATTCCTAAAGCAATTATAGGATAACTGATTAAATGTTTTTTATGGCCAATGATAAGAGCAAGTACACTAATATCTGATTCCTTCCTAATAAAAATTGATATAGGTTGCTATCGAGGTAAGGACATACAAAATGTTCTACCGCTCTTGCAACCACTAAAAATGATTAACCAAATAATAATTCAAATATATTAAGTTATTTACTCACGCAGACTTGATCAAAGTTATTTTATTCGGGCACAGGTCTATTGTTATGTTACAGTCGGAGAAAATCAATAATGCGTTTTACTATCACCGGCCTCAAAAAAAAACCTTTTAGTTCTTTCTATGTAGAAATAAACATGTATTTATTCCGATACATCAACCATTATATGAGTACAATCTAGTTCCTAAAAAAACACAAAAAATAGTCACTTACAAGAACAAAAGTACCCCTTATTAAATGTTTTTTGTGGATACAGATAAAGGTAGATTGCTAATTTCTGATTCCTGCCTTATAGACATTGTTATATGAGGAAGAAAATGGTCAGGTTGTAAGTAAAAAAAAAAATTCTCTTACATAGAGAGACATTTTATTGTAAACCCATCAGTCTTTCTACAGTCTGATGTCAAATCCCATCAGACTAGCCATGAAGAAGACCTGCAAAGTTGGCCAAAACGTCTGATTCCAATAAACAGTTTTCCCTAAATTCGACTATACTTTTGTTTTACCTCCACCAGGACCATTTGCTTACTTATATATATCAGGGCATCTCATATTATTCAACAAAAATTGTTATAGGTTGCGTCTCATTTCAGAATATACAAATTTATTTTACAACTACTGGAACCATAACAACAGATGATTATACATGATAAATCAAATATTATTAACTAATTCCTAAAGCAATTATAGGATAACTGATTAAATGTTTTTTATGGACAATGATAAGAGCAAGTACACTAATATCTGATTCCTTCCTAATAAAAATTGATATAGGTTGCTATCGAGGTAAGGACATACAAAATGTTCTACCGCTCTTGCAACCACTAAAAATGATTAACCAAATAATAATTCAAATATATTAAGTTATTTACTCACGCAGACTTGATCAAAGTTATTTTATTCGGGCACAGGTCTATTGTTATGTTACAGTCGGAGAAAATCAATAATGCGTTTTACTATCACCGGCCTCAAAAAAAAACCTTTTAGTTCTTTCTATGTAGAAATAAACATGTATTTATTCCGATACATCAACCATTATATGAGTACAATCTAGTTCCTAAAAAAACACAAAAAATAGTCACTTACAAGAACAAAAGTACCCCTTATTAAATGTTTTTTGTGGATACAGATAAAGGTAGATTGCTAATTTCTGATTCCTGCCTTATAGACAATGTTATATTAGTAAGAAAATGGTCAGGTTGTAAGTAAAAAAAAAAAATTCTCTTACATAGAGAGACATTATCTTGTAAACCCATCAGTCTTTCTACAGTCTGATGTCAAATCCCATCAGACTAGCCATGAAGAAGACCTGCAAAGTTGGCCAAAACGTCTGATTCCAATAAACAGTTTTCCCTAAATTCGACTATACTTTTGTCTTACCTCCACCAGGACCATTTGCTTACTTATATATATCAGGGCATCTCATATTATTCAACAAAAATTGTTATAGGTTGCGTCTCATTTCAGAATATACAAATTTATTTTACAACTACTGGAACCATAACAACAGATGATTATACATGATAAATCAAATATTATTAACTAATTCCTAAAGCAATTATAGGATAACTGATTAAATGTTTTTTATGGACAATGATAAGAGCAAGTACACTAATATCTGATTCCTTCCTAATAAAAATTGATATAGGTTGCTATCGAGGTAAGGACATACAAAATGTTCTACCGCTCTTGCAACCACTAAAAATGATTAACCAAATAATAATTCAAATATATTAAGTTATTTACTCACGCAGACTTGATCAAAGTTATTTTATTCGGGCACAGGTCTATTGTTATGTTACAGTCGGAGAAAATCAATAATGCGTTTTACCATCACCGGCCTCAAAAAAAAACCTTTTAGTTCTTTCTATGTAGAAATAAACATGTATTTTTTCCGATACATCAACCATTATATGAGTACAATCTAGTTCCTAAAAAAACACAAAAAATAGTCACTTACAAGAGCAAAAGTACCCCTTATTAAATGTTTTTTGTGGATACAGATAAAGGTAGATTGCTAATTTCTGATTCCTGCCTTATAGACATGTTATATTAGGAAGAAAATGGTCAGGTTGTAAGTAAAAAAAAAAAATTCTCTTACATAGAGAGACATTTTATTGTAAACCCATCAGTCTTACTACAGTCTGATGTCAAATCCCATCAGACTAGCCATGAAGAAGACCTGCAAAGTTGGCCAAAACGTCTGATTCCAATAAACAGTTTTCCCTAAATTCGACTATACTTTTGTCTTACCTCCACCAGGACCATTTGCTTACTTATATATATCAGGGCATCTCATATTATTCAACAAAAATTGTTATAGGTTGCGTCTCATTTCAGAATATACAAATTTATTTTACAACTACTGGAACCATAACAACAGATGATTATACATGATAAATCAAATATTATTAACTAATTCCTAAAGCAATTATAGGATAACTGATTAAATGTTTTTTATGGACAATGATAAGAGCAAGTACACTAATATCTGATTCCTTCCTAATAAAAATTGATATAGGTTGCTATCGAGGTAAGGACATACAAAATGTTCTACCGCTCTTGCAACCACTAAAAATGATTAACCAAATAATAATTCAAATATATTAAGTTATTTACTCACGCAGACTTGATCAAAGTTATTTTATTCGGGCACAGGTCTATTGTTATGTTACAGTCGGAGAAAATCAATAATGCGTTTTACTATCACCGGCCTCATAAAAAAACCCTTTAGTTCTTTCTATGTAGAAATAAACATGTATTTTTTCCGATACATCAACTATTATTCAAGTACAATCTAGTTCCTAAAAAAACACAAAAAATAGTCACTTACAAGAACAAAAGTACCCCTTATTAAATGTTTTTTGTGGATACAGATAAAGGTAGATTGCTAATTTCTGATTCCTGCCTTATAGACATTGTTATATTAGGAAGAAAATGGTCAGGTTGTAAGTAAAAAAAAAAATTCTCTTACATAGAGAGACATTTTATTGTAAACCCATCAGTCTTTCTACAGTCTGATGTCAAATCCCATCAGACTAGCCATGAAGAAGACCTGCAAAGTTGGCCAAAACGTCTGATTCCAATAAACAGTTTTCCCTAAATTCGACTATACTTTTGTTTTACCTCCACCAGGACCATTTGCTTACTTATATATATATCAGGGCATCTCATATTATTCAACAAAAATTGTTATAGGTTGCGTCTCATTTCAGAATATACAAATTTATTTTACAACTACTGGAACCATAACAACAGATGATTATACATGATAAATCAAATATTATTAACTTATTCCTAAAGCAATTATAGGATAACTGATTAAATGTTTTTTATGGACAATGATAAGAGCAAGTACACTAATATCTGATTCCTTCCTAATAAAAATTGATATAGGTTGCTATCGAGGTAAGGACATACAAAATGTTCTACCGCTCTTGCAACCACTAAAAATGATTAACCAAATAATAATTCAAATATATTAAGTTATTTACTCACGCAGACTTGATCAAAGTTATTTTATTCGGGCACAGGTCTATTGTTATGTTACAGTCGGAGAAAATCAATAATGCGTTTTACTATCACCAGCCTCATAAAAAAACCCTTTAGTTCTTTCTATGTAGAAATAAACATGTATTTTTTCCGATACATCAACCATTATATGAGTACAATCTAGTTCCTAAAAAAACACAAAAAATAGTCACTTACAAGAACAAAAGTACCCCTTATTAAATGTTTTTTGTGGATACAGATAAAGGTAGATTGCTAATTTCTGATTCCTGCCTTATAGACATTGTTATATTAGAAAGAAAATGGTCAGGTTGTAAGTAAAAAAAAAAATTCTCTTACATAGAGAGACATTTTATTGTAAACCCATCAGTCTTTCTACAGTCTGATGTCAAATCCCATCAGACTAGCCATGAAGAAGACCTGCAAAGTTGGCCAAAACGTCTGATTCCAATAAACAGTTTTCCCTAAATTCGACTATACTTTTGTTTTACCTCCACCAGGACCATTTGCTTACTTATATATATATCAGGGCATCTCATATTATTCAACAAAAATTGTTATAGGTTGCGTCTCATTTCAGAATATACAAATTTATTTTACAACTACTGGAACCATAACAACAGATGATTATACATGATAAATCAAATATTATTAACTAATTCCTAAAGCAATTATAGGATAACTGATTAAATGTTTTTTATGGACAATGATAAGAGCAAGTACACTAATATCTGATTCCTTCCTAATAAAAATTGATATAGGTTGCTATCGAGGTAAGGACATACAAAATGTTCTACCGCTCTTGCAACCACTAAAAATGATTAACCAAATAATAATTCAAATATATTAAGTTATTTACTCACGCAGACTTGATCAAAGTTATTTTATTCGGGCACAGGTCTATTGTTATGTTACAGTCGGAGAAAATCAATAATGCGTTTTACTATCACCGGCCTCATAAAAAAACCCTTTAGTTCTTTCTATGTAGAAATAAACATGTATTTTTTCCGATACATCAACTATTATTCAATTACAATCTAGTTCCTAAAAAAACACAAAAAATAGTCACTTACAAGAACAAAAGTACCCCTTATTAAATGTTTTTTGTGGATACAGATAAAGGTAGATTGCTAATTTCTGATTCCTGCCTTATAGACATTGTTATATTAGGAAGAAAATGGTCAGGTTGTAAGTAAAAAAAAAAATTCTCTTACATAGAGAGACATTTTATTGTAAACCCATCAGTCTTTCTACAGTCTGATGTCAAATCCCATCAGACTAGCCATGAAGAAGACCTGCAAAGTTGGCCAAAACGTCTGATTCCAATAAACAGTTTTCCCTAAATTCGACTATACTTTTGTTTTACCTCCACCAGGACCATTTGCTTACTTATATATATATCAGGGCATCTCATATTATTCAACAAAAATTGTTATAGGTTGCGTCTCATTTCAGAATATACAAATTTATTTTACAACTACTGGAACCATAACAACAGATGATTATACATGATAAATCAAATATTATTAACTTATTCCTAAAGCAATTATAGGATAACTGATTAAATGTTTTTTATGGACAATGATAAGAGCAAGTACACTAATATCTGATTCCTTCCTAATAAAAATTGATATAGGTTGCTATCGAGGTAAGGACATACAAAATGTTCTACCGCTCTTGCAACCACTAAAAATGATTAACCAAATAATAATTCAAATATATTAAGTTATTTACTCACGCAGACTTGATCAAAGTTATTTTATTCGGGCACAGGTCTATTGTTATGTTACAGTCGGAGAAAATCAATAATGCGTTTTACTATCACCAGCCTCATAAAAAAACCCTTTAGTTCTTTCTATGTAGAAATAAACATGTATTTTTTCCGATACATCAACCATTATATGAGTACAATCTAGTTCCTAAAAAAACACAAAAAATAGTCACTTACAAGAACAAAAGTACCCCTTATTAAATGTTTTTTGTGGATACAGATAAAGGTAGATTGCTAATTTCTGATTCCTGCCTTATAGACATTGTTATATTAGAAAGAAAATGGTCAGGTTGTAAGTAAAAAAAAAAATTCTCTTACATAGAGAGACATTTTATTGTAAACCCATCAGTCTTTCTACAGTCTGATGTCAAATCCCATCAGACTAGCCATGAAGAAGACCTGCAAAGTTGGCCAAAACGTCTGATTCCAATAAACAGTTTTCCCTAAATTCGACTATACTTTTGTTTTACCTCCACCAGGACCATTTGCTTACTTATATATATATCAGGGCATCTCATATTATTCAACAAAAATTGTTATAGGTTGCGTCTCATTTCAGAATATACAAATTTATTTTACAACTACTGGAACCATAACAACAGATGATTATACATGATAAATCAAATATTATTAACTTATTCCTAAAGCAATTATAGGATAACTGATTAAATGTTTTTTATGGACAATGATAAGAGCAAGTACACTAATATCTGATTCCTTCCTAATAAAAATTGATATAGGTTGCTATCGAGGTAAGGACATACAAAATGTTCTACCGCTCTTGCAACCACTAAAAATGATTAACCAAATAATAATTCAAATATATTAAGTTATTTACTCACGCAGACTTGATCAAAGTTATTTTATTCGGGCACAGGTCCATTGTTATGTTACAGTCGGAGAAAATGAATAATGCGTTTTACTATCACCGGCCTCATAAAAAAACCCTTTAGTTCTTTCTATGGAGAAATAAACATGTATTTTTTCCGATACATCAACCATTATATGAATACAATCTAGTTCCTAAAAAAACACAAAAAATAGTCACTTACAAGAACAAAAGTACCCCTTATTAAATGTTTTTTGTGGATACAGATAAAGGTAGATTGCTAATTTCTGATTCCTGCCTTATAGACATTGTTATATTAGGAAGAAAATGGTCAGGTTGTAAGTAAAAAAAAAAATTCTCTTACATAGAGAGACATTTTATTGTAAACCCATCAGTCTTTCTACGGTCTGATGTCAAATCCCATCAGACTAGCCATGAAGAAGACCTGCAAAGTTGGCCAAAACGTCTGATTCCAATAAACAGTTTTCCCTAAATTCGACTATACTTTTGTTTTACCTCCACCAGGACCATTTGCTTACTTATATATATATCAGGGCATCTCATATTATTCAACAAAAGTTGTTATAGGTTGCGTCTCATTTCAGAATATACAAATTTATTTTACAACTACTTACTGGAACCATAACAACAGATGATTATACATGATATATCAAATATTATTAACTAATTCCTAAAGCAATTATAGGATAACTGATTAAATGTTTTTTATGGACAATGATAAGAGCAAGTACACTAATATCTGATTCCTTCCTAATAAAAATTGATATAGGTTGCTATCGAGGTAAGGACATACAAAATGTTCTACCGCTCTTGCAACCACTAAAAATGATTAACCAAATAATAATTCAAATATATTAAGTTATTTACTCACGCAGACTTGATCAAAGTTATTTTATTCGGGCACAGGTCCATTGTTATGTTACAGTCGGAGAAAATCAATAATGCGTTTTACTATCACCGGCCTCATAAAAAAACCCTTTAGTTCTTTCTATGTAGAAATAAACATGTATTTTTTCCGATACATCAACCATTATATGAGTACAATCTAGTTCCTAAAAAAACACAAAAAATAGTCACTTACAAGAACAAAAGTACCCCTTATTAAATGTATTTTGTGGATACAGATAAAGGTAGAATGCTAATTTCTGATTCCTGCCTTATAGACATTGTTATATTAGGAAGGAAATGGTCAGGTTGTAAGTTAAAAAAAAAATTCTCTTACATAGAGAGTCATTTTATTGTAAACACATCAGTCTTTCTACAGTCTGATGTCAAATCCCATCAGACTAGCCATGAAGAAGACCTGCAAAGTTGGCCAAAACGTCTGATTCCAATAAACAGTTTTCCCTAAATTCGACTATACTTTTGTTTTACCTCCACCAGGACCATTTGCTTACTTATATATATATCAGGGCATCTCATATTATTCAACAAAAGTTGTTATAGGTTGCGTCTCATTTCAGAATATACAAATTTATTTTACAACTACTGGAACCATAACAACAGATGATTATACATGATAAATCAAATATTATTACCTAATTCCTAAAGCCATTATAGGATAACTGATTAAATGTTTTTTATGGACAATGATAAGAGCAAAGTACACTAATATCTGATTCCTTCCTAATAAAAATTGATATAGGTTGCTATCGAGGTAAGGACATACAAAATGTTCTACCTCTCTTGCAACCACTAAAAATGATTAACCAAATAATAATTCAAATATATTAAGTTATTTACTCACGCAGACTTGATCAAAGTTATTTTATTCGGGCACAGGTCTATTGTGATGTTACAGTCGGAGAAAATCAATAATGCGTTTTACTATCACCAGCCTCATAAAAAAAACCTTTAGTTCTTTCTATGTAGAAATAAACATGTATTTTTTCCGATACATCAACCATTATATGAGTACAATCTAGTTCCTAAAAAAACACAAAAAATAGTCACTTACAAGAACAAAAGTACCCCTTATTAAATGTTTTTTGTGGATACAGATAAAGGTAGATTGCTAATTTCTGATTCCTGCCTTATAGACATTGTTATATTAGGAAGGAAATGGTCAGGTTGTAAGTAAAAAAAAAAATTCTCTTACATAGAGAGACATTTTATTGTAAACCCATCAGTCTTTCTACAGTCTGATGTCAAATCCCATCAGACTAGCCATGAAGAAGACCTGCAAAGTTGGAAAAAACGTCTGATTCCAATAAACAGTTTTCCCTAAATTCGACTATACTTTTGTTTTACCTCCACCAGGACCATTTGCTTACTTATATATATCAGGGCATCTCATATTATTCAACAAAAATTGTTATAGGTTGCGTCTCATTTCAGAATATACAAATTTATTTTACAACTACTGGAACCATAACAACGGATGATTATACATGATAAATCAAATATTATGAACTAATTCCTAAAGCAATTTTAGGATAACTGATTAAATGTTTTTTATGGACAATGATAAGAGCAAGTATACTAATATCTGATTCCTTCCTAATAAAAATTGATATAGGTTGCTATCGAGGTAAGGACATACAAAATGTTCTACCGCTCTTGCAACCACTAAAAATGATTAACCAAATAATAATTCAAATATATTAAGTTATTTACTCACGCAGACTTGATCAAAGTTATTTTATTCGGGCACAGGTCTATTGTTATGTTACTGTCGGAGAAAATCAATAATGCGTTTTACCATCACCGGCCTCATAAAAAAACACTTTAGTTCTTTCTATGTATAAATAAACATGTATTTTTTCCGATACATCAACCATTATATGAGTACAATCTAGTTCCTAAAAAAACACAAAAAATAGTCACTTACAAGAACAAAAGTACCCCTTATTAAATGTTTTTTGTGGATACAGATAAAGGTAGATTGCTAATTTCTGATTCCTACCTTATAGACAATGTTATATGAGGAAGAAAATGGTCAGGTTGTAAGTAAAAAAAAAAATTCTCTTACAAAGAGAGACATTTTATTGTAAACCCATCAGTCTTTCTACAGTCTGATGTCAAATCACATCAGACTAGCCATAAAGAAGACCTGCAAAGTTGGCCAAAACGTCTGATTCCAATAAACAGTTTTCCCTAAATTCGACTATACTTTTGTTTTACCTCCACCAGGACCATTTGCTTACTTATATATATATCAGGGCATCTCATATTATTCAACAAAAATTGTTATAGGTTGCGTCTCATTTAAGAATATACAAATTTATTTTACAACTACTGGAACCATAACAACAGATGATTATACATGATAAAACAAATATTAATAACTAATTCCTAAAGCAATTATAGGATAACTGATTAAATGTTTTTTATGGCCAATGATAAGAGCAAGTACACTAATATCTGATTCCTTCCTAATAAAAATTGATATAGTTTGCTATCAAGGTAAGGACATACAAAATGTTCTACCGCTCTTGCAACTACTAAAAATGATTAACCAAATAATAATTCAAATATATTAAGTTATTTACTCACGCAGACTTGATCAAAGTTATTTTATTCGGGCACAGGTCTATTGTTATGTTACAGTCAGAGAAAATCAATAATGCGTTTTACTATCACCGGCCTCAAAAAAAAACCTTTTAGTTCTTTCTATGTAGAAATAAACATGTATTTATTCCGATACATCAACCATTATATGAGTACAATCTAGTTCCTAAAAAAACACAAAAAATAGTCACTTACAAGAACAAAAGTACCCCTTATTAAATGTTTTTTGTGGATACAGATAAAGGTAGATTGCTAATTTCTGATTCCTGCCTTATAGACATTGTTATATGAGGAAGAAAATGGTCAGGTTGTAAGTAAAAAAAAAAATTCTCTTACATAGAGAGACATTTTATTGTAAACCCATCAGTCTTTCTACAGTCTGATGTCAAATCCCATCAGACTAGCCATGAAGAAGACCTGCAAAGTTGGCCAAAACGTCTGATTCCAATAAACAGTTTTCCCTAAATTCGACTATACTTTTGTTTTACCTCCACCAGGACCATTTGCTTACTTATATATATCAGGGCATCTCATATTATTCAACAAAAATTGTTATAGGTTGCGTCTCATTTCAGAATATACAAATTTATTTTACAACCACTGGAACCATAACAACAGATGATTATACATGATAAATCAAATATTATTAACTAATTCCTAAAGCAATTATAGGATAACTGATTAAATGTTTTTTATGGACAATGATAAGAGCAAGTACACTAATATCTGATTCCTTCCTAATAAAAATTGATATAGGTTGCTATCGAGGTAAGGACATACAAAATGTTCTACCGCTCTTGCAACCACCAAAAATGATTAACCAAATAATAATTCAAATATATTAAGTTATTTACTCACGCGGACTTGATCAAAGTTATTTTATTCGGGCACAGGTCTATTGTTATGTTACAGTCGGAGAAAATCAATAATGCATTTTACTATCACCGGCCTCATAAAAAAAACCTTTAGTTCTTTCTATGTAGAAATAAACATGTATTTATTCCGATACATCAACCATTATATGAGTACAATCTAGTTCCTAAAAAAACACAAAAAATAGTCACTTACAAGAACAAAAGTACCCCTTATTAAATGTTTTTTGTGGATACAGATAAAGGTAGATTGCTAATTTCTGATTCCTGCCTTATAGACATTGTTATATGAGGAAGAAAATGGTCAGGTTGTAAGTAAAAAAAAAAATTCTCTTACATAGAGAGACATTTTATTGTAAACCCATCAGTCTTTCTACAGTCTGATGTCAAATCCCATCAGACTAGCCATGAAGAAGACCTGCAAAGTTGGCCAAAACGTCTGATTCCAATAAACAGTTTTCCCTAAATTCGACTATACTTTTGTTTTACCTCCACCAGGACCATTTGCTTACTTATATATATCAGGGCATCTCATATTATTCAACAAAAATTGTTATAGGTTGCGTCTCATTTCAGAATATACAAATTTATTTTACAACTACTGGAACCATAACAACAGATGATTATACATGATAAATCAAATATTATTAACTAATTCCTAAAGCAATTATAGGATAACTGATTAAATGTTTTTTATGGACAATGATAAGAGCAAGTACACTAATATCTGATTCCTTCCTAATAAAAATTGATATAGGTTGCTATCGAGGTAAGGACATACAAAATGTTCTACCGCTCTTGCAACCACCAAAAATGATTAACCAAATAATAATTCAAATATATTAAGTTATTTACTCACGCGGACTTGATCAAAGTTATTTTATTCGGGCACAGGTCTATTGTTATGTTACAGTCGGAAAAAATCAATAATGCATTTTACTATCACCGGCCTCATAAAAAAAACCTTTAGTTCTTTCTATGTAGAAATAAACATGTATTTTTTCCGATACATCAACCATTATATGAGTACAATCTAGTTCCTAAAAAAACACAAAAAATAGTCACTTACAAGAACAAAAGTACCCCTTATTAAATGTATTTTGTGGATACAGATAAAGGTAGAATGCTAATTTCTGATTCCTGCCTTATAGACATTGTTATATTAGGAAGGAAATGGTCAGGTTGTAAGTAAAAAAAAAAAATTCTCTTACATAGAGAGACATTTTATTGTAAACCCATCAGTCTTTCTACAGTCTGATGTCAAATCCCATCAGACTAGCCATGAAGAAGACCTGCAAAGTTGGCCAAAACGTCTGATTCCAATAAACAGTTTTCCCTAAATTCGACTATACTTTTGTCTTACTCCACCAGGACCATTTGCTTACTTATATATATCAGAGCATCTCATATTATTCAACAAAAATTGTTATAGGTTGCGTCTCATTTCAGAATATACAAATTTATTTTACAACTACTGGAACCATAACAACAGATGATTATACATGATAAATCAAATATTATTAACTAATTCCTAAAGCCATTATAGGATAACTGATTAAATGTTTTTTATGGACAATGATAAGAGCAAGTACACTAATATCTGATTCCTTCCTAATAAAAATTGATATAGGTTGCTATCGAGGTAAGGACATACAAAATGTTCTACCGCTCTTGCAACCACTAAAAATGATTAACCAAATAATAATTCAAATATATTAAGTTATTTACTCACGCAGACTTGATCAAAGTTATTTTATTCGGGCACAGGTCTATTGTTATGTTACAGTCGGAGAAAATCAATAATGCGTTTTACTATCACCAGCCTCATAAAAAAACCCTTTAGTTCTTTCTATGTAGAAATAAACATGTATTTTTTCCGATACATCAACCATTATATGAGTACAATCTAGTTCCTAAAAAAACACAAAAAATAGTCACTTACAAGAACAAAAGTACCCCTTATTAAATGTTTTTTGTGGATACAGATAAAGGTAGATTGCTAATTTCTGATTCCTGCCTTATAGACATTGTTATATTAGGAAGAAAATGGTCAGGTTGTAAGTAAAAAAAAAAATTCTCTTACATAGAGAGACATTTTATTGTAAACCCATCAGTCTTTCTACAGTCTGATGTCAAATCCCATCAGACTAGCCATGAAGAAGACCTGCAAAGTTGGCCAAAACGTCTGATTCCAATAAACAGTTTTCCCTAAATTCGACTATACTTTTGTTTTACCTCCACCAGGACCATTTGCTTACTTATATATATATCAGGGCATCTCATATTATTCAACAAAAATTGTTATAGGTTGCGTCTCATTTCAGAATATACAAATTTATTTTACAACTACTGGAACCATAACAACAGATGATTATACATGATAAATCAAATATTATTAACTTATTCCTAAAGCAATTATAGGATAACTGATTAAATGTTTTTTATGGACAATGATAAGAGCAAGTACACTAATATCTGATTCCTTCCTAATAAAAATTGATATAGGTTGCTATCGAGGTAAGGACATACAAAATGTTCTACCGCTCTTGCAACCACTAAAAATGATTAACCAAATAATAATTCAAATATATTAAGTTATTTACTCACGCAGACTTGATCAAAGTTATTTTATTCGGGCACAGGTCCATTGTTATGTTACAGTCGGAGAAAATGAATAATGCGTTTTACTATCACCGGCCTCATAAAAAAACCCTTTAGTTCTTTCTATGTAGAAATAAACATGTATTTTTTCCGATACATCAACCATTATATGAATACAATCTAGTTCCTAAAAAAACACAAAAAATAGTCACTTACAAGAACAAAAGTACCCCTTATTAAATGTTTTTTGTGGATACAGATAAAGGTAGATTGCTAATTTCTGATTCCTGCCTTATAGACATTGTTATATTAGGAAGAAAATGGTCAGGTTGTAAGTAAAAAAAAAAATTCTCTTACATAGATAGACATTTTATTGTAAACCCATCAGTCTTTCTACAGTCTGATGTCAAATCCCATCAGACTAGCCATGAAGAAGACCTGCAAAGTTGGCCAAAACGTCTGATTCCAATAAACAGTTTTCCCTAAATTCGACTATACTTTTGTTTTACCTCCACCAGGACCATTTGCTTACTTATATATATATCAGGGCATCTCATATTATTCAACAAAAATTGTTTTAGGTTGCGTCTCATTTCAGAATATACAAATTTATTTTACAACTACTTACTGGAACCATAACAACAGATGATTATACATGATATATCAAATATTATTAACTAATTCCTAAAGCAATTATAGGATAACTGATTAAATGTTTTTTATGGACAATGATAAGAGCAAGTACACTAATATCTGATTCCTTCCTAATAAAAATTGATATAGGTTGCTATCGAGGTAAGGACATACAAAATGTTCTACCGCTCTTGCAACCACTAAAAATGATTAACCAAATAATAATTCAAATATATTAAGTTATTTACTCACGCAGACTTGATCAAAGTTATTTTATTCGGGCACAGGTCCATTGTTATGTTACAGTCGGAGAAAATCAATAATGCGTTTTACTATCACCGGCCTCATAAAAAAACCCTTTAGTTCTTTCTATGTAGAAATAAACATGTATTTTTTCCGATACATCAACCATTATATGAGTACAATCTAGTTCCTAAAAAAACACAAAAAATAGTCACTTACAAGAACAAAAGTACCCCTTATTAAATGTATTTTGTGGATACAGATAAAGGTAGAATGCTAATTTCTGATTCCTGCCTTATAGACATTGTTATATTAGGAGGGAAATGATCAGGTTGTAAGTTAAAAAAAAAATTCTCTTACATAGAGAGTCATTTTATTGTAAACACATCAGTCTTTCTACAGTCTGATGTCAAATCCCATCAGACTAGCCATGAAGAAGACCTGCAAAGTTGGCCAAAACGTCTGATTCCAATAAACAGTTTTCCCTAAATTCGACTATACTTTTGTTTTACCTCCACCAGGACCATTTGCTTACTTATATATATATCAGGGCATCTCATATTATTCAACAAAAGTTGTTATAGGTTGCGTCTCATTTCAGAATATACAAATTTATTTTACAACTACTGGAACCATAACAACAGATGATTATACATGATAAATCAAATATTATTACCTAATTCTTAAAGCCATTATAGGATAACTGATTAAATGTTTTTTATGGACAATGATAAGAGCAAAGTACACTAATATCTGATTCCTTCCTAATAAAAATTGATATAGGTTGCTATCGAGGTAAGGACATACAAAATGTTCTACCTCTCTTGCAACCACTAAAAATGATTAACCAAATAATAATTCAAATATATTAAGTTATTTACTCACGCAGACTTGATCAAAGTTATTTTATTCGGGCACAGGTCTATTGTGATATTACAGTCGGAGAAAATCAATAATGCGTTTTACTATCACCAGCCTCATAAAAAAAACCTTTAGTTCTTTCTATGTAGAAATAAACATGTATTTTTTCCGATACATCAACCATTATATGAGTACAATCTAGTTCCTAAAAAAACACAAAAAATAGTCACTTACAAGAACAAAAGTACCCCTTATTAAATGTTTTTTGTGGATACAGATAAAGGTAGATTGCTAATTTCTGATTCCTGCCTTATAGACATTGTTATATTAGGAAGGAAATGGTCAGGTTGTAAGTAAAAAAAAAAATTCTCTTACATAGAGAGACATTTTATTGTAAACCCATCAGTCTTTCTACAGTCTGATGTCAAATCCCATCAGACTAGCCATGAAGAAGACCTGCAAAGTTGGCCAAAACGTCTGATTCCAATAAACAGTTTTCCCTAAATTCGACTATACTTTTGTTTTACCTCCACCAGGACCATTTGCTTACTTATATATATCAGGGCATCTCATATTATTCAACAAAAATTGTTATAGGTTGCGTCTCATTTCAGAATATACAAATTTATTTTACAACTACTGGAACCATAACAACGGATGGTTATACATGATAAATCAAATATTATTAACTAATTCCTAAAGCAATTATAGGATAACTGATTAAATGTTTTTTATGGACAATGATAAGAGCAAGTACACTAATATCTGATTCCTTCCTAATAAAAATTGATATAGGTTGCTATCGAGGTAAGGACATACAAAATGTTCTACCGCTCTTGCAACCACTAAAAATGATTAACCAAATAATAATTCAAATATATTAAGTTATTTACTCACGCAGACTTGATCAAAGTTATTTTATTCGGGCACAGGTCTATTGTTATGTTACTGTCGGAGAAAATCAATAATGCGTTTTACCATCACCGGCCTCATAAAAAAACCCTTTAGTTCTTTCTATGTAGAAATAAACATGTATTTTTTCCGATACATCAACCATTATATGAGTACAATCTAGTTCCTAAAAAAAACACAAAAAATAGTCACTTACAAGAACAAAAGTACCCCTTATTAAATGTTTTTTGTGGATACAGATAAAGGTAGATTGCTAATTTCTGATTCCTACCTTATAGACAATGTTATATGAGGAAGAAAATGGTCAGGTTGTAAGTAAAAAAAAAAATTCTCTTACAAAGAGAGACATTTTATTGTAAACCCATCAGTCTTTCTACAGTCTGATGTCAAATCCCATCAGACTAGCCATGAAGAAGACCTGCAAAGTTGGCCAAAACGTCTGATTCCAATAAACAGTTTTCCCTAAATTCGACTATACTTTTGTTTTACCTCCACCAGGACCATTTGCTTACTTATATATATATCAGGGCATCTCATATTATTCAACAAAAATTGTTATAGGTTGCGTCTCATTTCAGAATATACAAATTTATTTTATAACTACTGGAACCATAACAACAGATGATTATACATGATAAATCAAATATTATTAACTAATTCCTAAAGCAATTATAGGATAACTGATTAAATGTTTTTTATGGACAATGATAAGAGCAAGTACACTAATATCTGATTCCTTCCTAATAAAAAATGATATAGGTTGCTATCGAGGTAAGGACATACAAAATGTTCTACCGCTCTTGCAACCACTAAAAATGATTAACCAAATAATAATTCAAATATATTAAGTTATTTACTCACGCAGACTTGATCAAAGTTATTTTATTCGGGCACAGGTCCATTGTTATGTTACAGTCGGAGAAAATCAATAATGCGTTTTACTATCACCGGCCTCATAAAAAAACCCTTTAGTTCTTTCTATGTAGAAATAAACATGTATTTTTTCCGATACATCAACCATTATATGAATACAATCTAGTTCCTAAAAAAACACAAAAAATAGTCACTTACAAGAACAAAAGTACCCCTTATTAAATGTTTTTTGTGGATACAGATAAAGGTAGATTGCTAATTTCTGATTCCTGCCTTATAGACATTGTTATATTAGGAAGAAAATGGTCAGGTTGTAAGTAAAAAAAAAAATTCTCTTACATAGAGAGACATTTTATTGTAAACCCATCAGTCTTTCTACAGTCTGATGTCAAATCCCATCAGACTAGCCATGAAGAAGACCTGCAAAGTTGGCCAAAACGTCTGATTCCAATAAACAGTTTTCCCTAAATTCGACTATACTTTTGTTTTACCTCCACCAGGACCATTTGCTTACTTATATATATCAGGGCATCTCATATTATTCAACAAAAATTGTTATAGGTTGCGTCTCATTTCAGAATATACAAATTTATTTTACAACTACTGGAACCATAACAACGGATGATTATACATGATAAATCAAATATTATTAACTAATTCCTAAAGCAATTATAGGATAACTGATTAAATGTTTTTTATGGACAATGATAAGAGCAAGTACACTAATATCTGATTCCTTCCTAATAAAAATTGATATAGGTTGCTATCGAGGTAAGGACATACAAAATGTTCTACCGCTCTTGCAACCACTAAAAATGATTAACCAAATAATAATTCAAATATATTAAGTTATTTACTCACGCAGACTTGATCAAAGTTATTTTATTCGGGCACAGGTCTATTGTTATGTTACTGTCGGAGAAAATCAATAATGCGTTTTACCATTACCGGCCTCATAAAAAAACCCTTTAGTTCTTTCTATGAAGAAATAAACATGTATTTTTTCCGATACATCAACCATTATATGAGTACAATCTAGTTCCTAAAAAAACACAAAAAATAGTCACTTACAAGAACAAAAGTACCCCTTATTAAATGTTTTTTGTGGATACAGATAAAGGTAGATTGCTAATTTCTGATTCCTACCTTATAGACAATGTTATATGAGGAAGAAAATGGTCAGGTTGTAAGTAAAAAAAAAAATTCTCTTACAAAGAGAGACATTTTATTGTAAACCCATCAGTCTTTCTACAGTCTGATGTCAAATCCCATCAGACTAGCCATGAAGAAGACCTGCAAAGTTGGCCAAAACGTCTGATTCCAATAAACAGTTTTCCCTAAATTCGACTATACTTTTGTTTTACCTCCACCAGGACCATTTGCTTACTTATATATATCAGGGCATCTCATATTATTCAACAAAAATTGTTATAGGTTGCGTCTCATTTCAGAATATACAAATTTATTTTACAACTACTGGAACCATAACAACAGATGATTATACATGATAAATCAAATATTATTAACTAATTCCTAAAGCAATTATAGGATAACTGATTAAATGTTTTTTATGGACAATGATAAGAGCAAGTACACTAATATCTGATTCCTTCCTAATAAAAATTGATATAGGTTGCTATCGAGGTAAGGACATACAAAATGTTCTACCGCTCTTGCAACCACTAAAAATGATTAACCAAATAATAATTCAAATATATTAAGTTATTTACTCACGCAGACTTGATCAAAGTTATTTTATTCGGGCACAGGTCTATTGTTATGTTACTGTCGGAGAAAATCAATAATGCGTTTTACCATCACCGGCCTCATAAAAAAACCCTTTAGTTCTTTCTATGTAGAAATAAACATGTATTTTTTCCGATACATCAACCATTATATGAGTACAATCTAGTTCCTAAAAAAACACAAAAAATAGTCACTTACAAGAACAAAAGTACCCCTTATTAAATGTTTTTTGTGGATACAGATAAAGGTAGATTGCTAATTTCTGATTCCTACCTTATAGACAATGTTATATGAGGAAGAAAATGGTCAGGTTGTAAGTAAAAAAAAAAATTCTCTTACATAGAGAGACATTTTCTTGTAAACCCATCAGTCTTTCTACAGTCTGATGTCAAATCCCATCAGACTAGCCATGAAGAAGACCTGCAAAGTTGGCCAAAACGTCTGATTCCAATAAACAGTTTTCCCTAAATTCGACTATACTTTTGTCTTACCTCCACCAGGACTATTTGCTTACTTATATATATCAGGGCATCTCATATTATTCAACAAAACTTGTTATAGGTTGCGTCTCATTTCAGAATATACAAATTTATTTTACAACTACTGGAACCATAACAACAGATGATTATACATGATAAATCAAATATTATTAACTAATTTCTAAAACAATTATAGGATAACTGATTAAATGTTTTTTATGGACAATGATAAGAGCAAGTACACTAATATCTGATTCCTTCCTAATAAAAATTGATATAGGTTGCTATCGAGGTAAGGACATACAAAATGTTCTACCGCTCTTGCAACCACTAAAAATGATTAACCAAATAATAATTCAAATATATTAAGTTATTTACTCACGCAGACTTGATCAAAGTTATTTTATTCGGGCACAGGTCTATTGTTATGTTACAGTCAGAGAAAATCAATAATGCGTTTTACTATCACCAGCCTCATAAAAAAACCCTTTAGTTCTTTCTATGAAGAAATAAACATGTATTTTTTCCGATACATCAACCATTATATGAGTACAATCTAATTCCTAAAAAAACACAAAAAATAGTCACTTACAAGAACAAAAGTACCCCTTATTAAATGTTTTTTGTGGATACAGATAAAGGTAGATTGCTAATTTCTGATTCCTGCCTTATAGACATTGTTATATTAGGAAGAAAATGGTCAGGTTGTAAGTAAAAAAAAAAATTCTCTTACATAGAGAGACATTTTATTGTAAACCCATCAGTCTTTCTACAGTCTGATGTCAAATCCCATCAGACTAGCCATGAAGAAGACCTGCAAAGTTGGCCAAAACGTCTGATTCCAATAAACAGTTTTCCCTAAATTCGACTATACTTTTGTCTTACCTCCACCAGGACCATTTGCTCACTTATATATATCAGGGCATCTCATATTATTCAACAAAAATTGTTATAGGTTGCGTCTCATTTCAGAATATACAAATTTATTTTACAACTACTGGAACCATAACAACAGATGATTATACATGATAAATCAAATATTATTAACTAATTCCTAAAGCAATTATAGGACAACTGATTAAATGTTTTTTATGGACAATGATAAGAGCAAGTACACTAATATCTGATTCCTTCCTAATAAAAATTGATATAGGTTGCTATCGAGGTAAGGACATACAAAATGTTCTACCGCTCTTGCAACCACTAAAAATGATTAACCAAATAATAATTCAAATATATTAAGTTATTTACTCACGCAGACTTGATCAAAGTTATTTTATTCGGGCACAGGTCCATTGTTATGTTACAGTCGGAGAAAATCAATAATGCGTTTTACTATCACCGGCCTCATAAAAAAACCCTTTAGTTCTTTCTATGTAGAAATAAACATGTATTTTTTCCGATACATCAACCATTATATGAATACAATCTAGTTCCTAAAAAAACACAAAAAATAGTCACTTACAAGAACAAAAGTACCCCTTATTAAATGTTTTTTGTGGATACAGATAAAGGTAGATTGCTAATTTCTGATTCCTGCCTTATAGACATTGTTATATTAGGAAGAAAATGGTCAGGTTGTAAGTAAAAAAAAAAATTCTCTTACATAGAGAGACATTTTATTGTAAACCCATCAGTCTTTCTACAGTCTGATGTCAAATCCCATCAGACTAGCCATGAAGAAGACCTGCAAAGTTGGCCGAAACGTCTGATTCCAATAAACAGTTTTCCCTAAATTCGACTATACTTTTGTTTTACCTCCACCAGGACCATTTGCTTACTTATATATATCAGGGCATCTCATATTATTCAACAAAAATTGTTATAGGTTGCGTCTCATTTCAGAATATACAAATTTATTTTACAACTACTGGAACCATAACAACAGATGATTATACATGATAAATCAAATATTATTAACTAATTCCTAAAGCAATTATAGGATAACTGATTAAATGTTTTTTATGGACAATGATAAGAGCAAGTACACTAATATCTGATTCCTTCCTAATAAAAATTGATATAGGTTGCTATCGAGGTAAGGACATACAAAATGTTCTACCGCTCTTGCAACCACTAAAAATGATTAACCAAATAATAATTCAAATATATTAAGTTATTTACTCACGCAGACTTGATCAAAGTTATTTTATTCGGGCACAGGTCTATTGTTATGTTACTGTCGGAGAAAATCAATAATGCGTTTTACCATCACCGGCCTCATAAAAAAACCCTTTAGTTCTTTCTATGTAGAAATAAACATGTATTTTTTCCGATACATCAACCATTATATGAGTACAATCTAGTTCCTAAAAAAACACAAAAAATAGTCACTTACAAGAACAAAAGTACCCCTTATTAAATGTTTTTTGTGGATACAGATAAAGGTAGATTGCTAATTTCTGATTCCTACCTTATAGACAATGTTATATGAGGAAGAAAATGGTCAGGTTGTAAGTAAAAAAAAAAATTCTCTTACATAGAGAGACATTTTCTTGTAAACCCATCAGTCTTTCTACAGTCTGATGTCAAATCCCATCAGACTAGCCATGAAGAAGACCTGCAAAGTTGGCCAAAACGTCTGATTCCAATAAACAGTTTTCCCTAAATTCGACTATACTTTTGTCTTACCTCCACCAGGACTATTTGCTTACTTATATATATCAGGGCATCTCATATTATTCAACAAAAATTGTTATAGGTTGCGTCTCATTTCAGAATATACAAATTTATTTTACAACTACTGGAACCATAACAACAGATGATTATACATGATAAATCAAATATTATTAACTAATTTCTAGAACAATTATAGGATAACTGATTAAATGTTTTTTATGGACAATGATAAGAGCAAGTACACTAATATCTGATTCCTTCCTAATAAAAATTGATATAGGTTGCTATCGAGGTAAGGACATACAAAATGTTCTACCGCTCTTGCAACCACTAAAAATGATTAACCAAATAATAATTCAAATATATTAAGTTATTTACTCACGCAGACTTGATCAAAGTTATTTTATTCGGGCACAGGTCTATTGTTATGTTACAGTCAGAGAAAATCAATAATGTGTTTTACTATCACCAGCCTCATAAAAAAACCCTTTAGCTCTTTCTATGTAGAAATAAACATGTATTTTTTCCGATACATCAACCATTATATGAGTACAATCTAATTCCTAAAAAAACACAAAAAATAGTCACTTACAAGAACAAAAGTACCCCTTATTAAATGTTTTTTGTGGATACAGATAAAGGTAGATTGCTAATTTCTGATTCCTGCCTTATAGACATTGTTATATTAGGAAGAAAATGGTCAGGTTGTAAGTAAAAAAAAAACTTCTCTTACATAGAGAGACATTTTATTGAAACCCATCAGTCTTTCTACAGTCTGATGTCAAATCCCATCAGACTAGCCATGAAGAAGACCTGCAAAGTTGGCCAAAACGTCTGATTCCAATAAACAGTTTTTCCTAAATTCGACTATACTTTTGTTTTACCTCCACCAGGACCATTTGCTTACTTATATATATATCAGGGCATCTCATATTATTCAACAAAAATTGTTATAGGTTGCGTCTCATTTCAGAATATACAAATTTATTTTACAACTACTGGAACCATAACAACAGATGATTATACATGATAAATCAAATATTATTAACTAATTCCTAAAGCAATTATAGGATAACTGATTAAATGTTTTTTATGGACAATGATAAGAGCAAGTACACTAATATCTGATTCCTTCCTAATAAAAATTGATATAGGTTGCTATCGAGGTAAGGACATACAAAATGTTCTACCGCTCTTGCAACCACCAAAAATGATTAACCAAATAATAATTCAAATATATTAAGTTATTTACTCACGCAGACTTGATCAAAGTTATTTTATTCGGACACAGGTCTATTGTTATGTTACAGTCGGAGAAAATCAATAATGCGTTTTACTATCACCGGCCTCATAAAAAAACCCTTTAGTTCTTTCTATGTAGAAATAAACATGTATTTTTTCCGATACATCAACCATTATATGAGTACAATCTAGTTCCTAAAAAAACACAAAAAATATTCACTTACAAGAACAAAAGTACCCCTTATTAAATGTTTTTTGTGGATACAGATAAAGGTAGATTGCTAATTTCTGATTCCTGCCTTATAGACATTGTTATATTAGGAAGAAAATGGTCAGGTTGTAAGTAAAAAAAAAAATTCTCTTACATAGAGAGACATTTTCTTGTAAACCCATCAGTCTTTCTACAGTCTGATGTCAAATCCCATCAGACTAGCCATGAAGAAGACCTGCAAAGTTGGCCAAAACGTCTGATTCCAATAAACAGTTTTCCCTAAATTCGACTATACTTTTGTCTTACCTCCACCAGGACTATTTGCTTACTTATATATATCAGGGCATCTCATATTATTCAACAAAAATTGTTATAGGTTGCGTCTCATTTCAGAATATACAAATTTATTTTACAACTACTGGAACCATAACAACAGATGATTATACATGATAAATCAAATATTATTAACTAATTTCTAAAACAATTATAGGATAACTGATTAAATGTTTTTTATGGACAATGATAAGAGCAAGTACACTAATATCTGATTCCTTCCTAATAAAAATTGATATAGGTTGCTATCGAGGTAAGGACATACAAAATGTTCTACCGCTCTTGCAACCACTAAAAATGATTAACCAAATAATAATTCAAATATATTAAGTTATTTACTCACGCAGACTTGATCAAAGTTATTTTATTCGGGCACAGGTCTATTGTTATGTTACAGTCAGAGAAAATCAATAATGCGTTTTACTATCACCAGCCTCATAAAAAAACCCTTTAGTTCTTTCTATGAAGAAATAAACATGTATTTTTTCCGATACATCAACCATTATATGAGTACAATCTAATTCCTAAAAAAACACAAAAAATAGTCACTTACAAGAACAAAAGTACCCCTTATTAAATGTTTTTTGTGGATACAGATAAAGGTAGATTGCTAATTTCTGATTCCTACCTTATAGACAATGTTATATGAGGAAGAAAATGGTCAGGTTGTAAGTAAAAAAAAAAATTCTCTTACAAAGAGAGACATTTTATTGTAAACCCATCAGTCTTTCTACAGTCTGATGTCAAATCCCATCAGACTAGCCATGAAGAAGACCTGCAAAGTTGGCCAAAACGTCTGATTCCAATAAACAGTTTTCCCTAAATTCGACTATACTTTTGTTTTACCTCCACCAGGACCATTTGCTTACTTATATATATCAGGGCATCTCATATTATTCAACAAAAATTGTTATAGGTTGCGTCTCATTTCAGAATATACAAATTTATTTTACAACTACTGGAACCATAACAACGGATGATTATACATGATAAATCAAATATTATTAACTAATTCCTAAAGCAATTATAGGATAACTGATTAAATGTTTTTTATGGACAATGATAAGAGCAAGTACACTAATATCTGATTCCTTCCTAATAAAAATTGATATAGGTTGCTATCGAGGTAAGGACATACAAAATGTTCTACCGCTCTTGCAACCACTAAAAATGATTAACCAAATAATAATTCAAATATATTAAGTTATTTACTCACGCAGACTTGATCAAAGTTATTTTATTCGGGCACAGGTCTATTGTTATGTTACAGTCAGAGAAAATCAATAATGCATTTTACTATCACCAGCCTCATAAAAAAACCCTTTAGTTCTTTCTATGAAGAAATAAACATGTATTTTTTCCGATACATCAACCATTATATGAGTACAATCTAATTCCTAAAAAAACACAAAAAATAGTCACTTACAAGAACAAAAGTACCCCTTATTAAATGTTTTTTGTGGATACAGATAAAGGTAGATTGCTAATTTCTGATTCCTACCTTATAGACAATGTTATATGAGGAAGAAAATGGTCAGGTTGTAAGTAAAAAAAAAAATTCTCTTACAAAGAGAGACATTTTATTGTAAACCCATCAGTCTTTCTACAGTCTGATGTCAAATCCCACTAAAAATGATTAACCAAATAATAATTCAAATATATTAAGTTATTTACTCACGCAGACTTGATCAAAGTTATTTTATTCGGGCACAGGTCTATTGTTATGTTACAGTCAGAGAAAATCAATAATGCGTTTTACCATCACCGGCCTCATAAAAAAACCCTTTAGTTCTTTCTATGTAGAAATAAACATGTATTTTTTCCGATACATCAACCATTATATGAGTACAATCTAGTTCCTAAAAAAACACAAAAAATAGTCACTTACAAGAACAAAAGTACCCCTTATTAAATGTTTTTTGTGGATACAGATAAAGGTAGATTGCTAATTTCTGATTCCTACCTTATAGACAATGTTATATGAGGAAGAAAATGGTCAGGTTGTAAGTAAAAAAAAAAATTCTCTTACATAGAGAGACATTTTCTTGTAAACCCATCAGTCTTTCTACAGTCTGATGTCAAATCCCATCAGACTAGCCATGAAGAAGACCTGCAAAGTTGGCCAAAACGTCTGATTCCAATAAACAGTTTTCCCTAAATTCGACTATACTTTTGTCTTACCTCCACCAGGACTATTTGCTTACTTATATATATCAGGGCATCTCATATTATTCAACAAAAATTGTTATAGGTTGCGTCTCATTTCAGAATATACAAATTTATTTTACAACTACTGGAACCATAACAACAGATGATTATACATGATAAATCAAATATTATTAACTAATTTCTAAAACAATTATAGGATAACTGATTAAATGTTTTTTATGGACAATGATAAGAGCAAGTACACTAATATCTGATTCCTTCCTAATAAAAATTGATATAGGTTGCTATCGAGGTAAGGACATACAAAATGTTCTACCGCTCTTGCAACCACTAAAAATGATTAACCAAATAATAATTCAAATATATTAAGTTATTTACTCACGCAGACTTGATCAAAGTTATTTTATTCGGGCACAGGTCTATTGTTATGTTACAGTCAGAGAAAATCAATAATGCGTTTTACTATCACCAGCCTCATAAAAAAACCCTTTAGCTCTTTCTATGTAGAAATAAACATGTATTTTTTCCGATACATCAACCATTATATGAGTACAATCTAATTCCTAAAAAAACACAAAAAATAGTCACTTACAAGAACAAAAGTACCCCTTATTAAATGTTTTTTGTGGATACAGATAAAGGTAGATTGCTAATTTCTGATTCCTGCCTTATAGACATTGTTATATTAGGAAGAAAATGGTCAGGTTGTAAGTAAAAAAAAAACTTCTCTTACATAGAGAGACATTTTATTGAAACCCATCAGTCTTTCTACAGTCTGATGTCAAATCCCATCAGACTAGCCATGAAGAAGACCTGCAAAGTTGGCCAAAACGTCTGATTCCAATAAACAGTTTTTCCTAAATTCGACTATACTTTTGTTTTACCTCCACCAGGACCATTTGCTTACTTATATATATATCAGGGCATCTCATATTATTCAACAAAAATTGTTATAGGTTGCGTCTCATTTCAGAATATACAAATTTATTTTACAACTACTGGAACCATAACAACAGATGATTATACATGATAAATCAAATATTATTAACTAATTCCTAAAGCAATTATAGGATAACTGATTAAATGTTTTTTATGGACAATGATAAGAGCAAGTACACTAATATCTGATTCCTTCCTAATAAAAATTGATATAGGTTGCTATCGAGGTAAGGACATACAAAATGTTCTACCGCTCTTGCAACCACCAAAAATGATTAACCAAATAATAATTCAAATATATTAAGTTATTTACTCACGCAGACTTGATCAAAGTTATTTTATTCGGACACAGGTCTATTGTTATGTTACAGTCGGAGAAAATCAATAATGCGTTTTACTATCACCGGCCTCATAAAAAAACCCTTTAGTTCTTTCTATGTAGAAATAAACATGTATTTTTTCCGATACATCAACCATTATATGAGTACAATCTAGTTCCTAAAAAAACACAAAAAATATTCACTTACAAGAACAAAAGTACCCCTTATTAAATGTTTTTTGTGGATACAGATAAAGGTAGATTGCTAATTTCTGATTCCTGCCTTATAGACATTGTTATATTAGGAAGAAAATGGTCAGGTTGTAAGTAAAAAAAAAACTTCTCTTACATAGAGAGACATTTTAAAGTAAACCCATCAGTCTTTCTACAGTCTGATGTCAAATCCCATCAGACTAGCCATGAAGAAGACCTGCAAAGTTGGCCAAAACGTTTGATTCCAATAAACAGTTTTTCCTAAATTCGACTATACTTTTGTTTTACCTCCACCAGGACCATTTGCTTACTTATATATATATCAGGGCATCTCATATTATTCAACAAAAATTGTTATAGGTTGCGTCTCATTTCAGAATATACAAATTTATTTTACAACTACTGGAACCATAACAACAGATGATTATACATGATAAATCAAATATTATTAACTAATTCCTAAAGCAATTATAGGATAACTGATTAAATGTTTTTTATGGACAATGATAAGAGCAAGTAGACTAATATCTGATTCCTTCCTAATAAAAATTGATATAGGTTGCTATCGAGGTAAGGACATACAAAATGTTCTACCGCTCTTGCAACCACCAAAAATGATTAACCAAATAATAATTCAAATATATTAAGTTATTTACTCACGCAGACTTGATCAAAGTTATTTTATTCGGGCACAGGTCTATTGTGATGTTACAGTCGGACAAAATCAATAATGCGTTTTACTATCACCAGCCTCATAAAAAAACCCTTTAGTTCTTTCTATGTAGAAATAAACATGTATTTTTTCCGATACATCAACCATTATATGAGTACAATCTAGTTCCTAAAAAAACACAAAAAATAGTCACTTACAAGAACAAAAGTACCCCTTATTAAATGTTTTTTGTGGATACAGATAAAGGTAGATTGCTAATTTCTGATTCCTGCCTTATAGACATTGTTATATTAGGAAGGAAATGGTCAGGTTGTAAGTAAAAAAAAAAATTCTCTTACATAGAGAGACATTTTATTGTAAACCCATCAGTCTTTCTACAGTCTGATGTCAAATCCCATCAGACTAGCCATGAAGAAGACCTGCAAAGTTGGCCAAAACGTCTGATTCCAATAAACAGTTTTCCCTAAATTCGACTATACTTTTGTTTTACCTCCACCAGGACCATTTGCTTACTTATATATATCAGGGCATCTCATATTATTCAACAAAAATTGTTATAGGTTGCGTCTCATTTCAGAATATACAAATTTATTTTACAACTACTGGAACCATAACAACAGATGATTATACATGATAAATCAAATATTATTAACTAATTCCTAAAGCAATTATAGGATAACTGATTAAATGTTTTTTATGGACAATGATAAGAGCAAGTACACTAATATCTGATTCCTTCCTAATAAAAATTGATATAGGTTGCTATCGAGGTAAGGACATACAAAATGTTCTACCGCTCTTGCAACCACTAAAAATGATTAACCAAATAATAATTCAAATATATTAAGTTATTTACTCACGCAGACTTGATCAAAGTTATTTTATTCGGGCACAGGTCTATTGTTATGTTACTGTCGGAGAAAATCAATAATGCGTTTTACCATCACCGGCCTCATAAAAAAACCCTTTAGTTCTTTCTATGTAGAAATAAACATGTATTTTTTCCGATACATCAACCATTATATGAGTACAATCTAGTTCCTAAAAAAACACAAAAAATAGTCACTTACAAGAACAAAAGTACCCCTTATTAAATGTTTTTTGTGGATACAGATAAAGGTAGATTGCTAATTTCTGATTCCTACCTTATAGACAATGTTATATGAGGAAGAAAATGGTCAGGTTGTAAGTAAAAAAAAAAATTCTCTTACATAGAGAGACATTTTCTTGTAAACCCATCAGTCTTTCTACAGTCTGATGTCAAATCCCATCAGACTAGCCATGAAGAAGACCTGCAAAGTTGGCCAAAACGTCTGATTCCAATAAACAGTTTTCCCTAAATTCGACTATACTTTTGTCTTACCTCCACCAGGACTATTTGCTTACTTATATATATCAGGGCATCTCATATTATTCAACAAAAATTGTTATAGGTTGCGTCTCATTTCAGAATATACAAATTTATTTTACAACTACTGGAACCATAACAACAGATGATTATACATGATAAATCAAATATTATTAACTAATTTCTAAAACAATTATAGGATAACTGATTAAATGTTTTTTATGGACAATGATAAGAGCAAGTACACTAATATCTGATTCCTTCCTAATAAAAATTGATATAGGTTGCTATCGAGGTAAGGACATACAAAATGTTCTACCGCTCTTGCAACCACTAAAAATGATTAACCAAATAATAATTCAAATATATTAAGTTATTTACTCACGCAGACTTGATCAAAGTTATTTTATTCGGGCACAGGTCTATTGTTATGTTACAGTCAGAGAAAATCAATAATGTGTTTTACTATCACCAGCCTCATAAAAAAACCCTTTAGCTCTTTCTATGTAGAAATAAACATGTATTTTTTCCGATACATCAACCATTATATGAGTACAATCTAATTCCTAAAAAAACACAAAAAATAGTCACTTACAAGAACAAAAGTACCCCTTATTAAATGTTTTTTGTGGATACAGATAAAGGTAGATTGCTAATTTCTGATTCCTGCCTTATAGACATTGTTATATTAGGAAGAAAATGGTCAGGTTGTAAGTAAAAAAAAAACTTCTCTTACATAGAGAGACATTTTATTGAAACCCATCAGTCTTTCTACAGTCTGATGTCAAATCCCATCAGACTAGCCATGAAGAAGACCTGCAAAGTTGGCCAAAACGTCTGATTCCAATAACCAGTTTTTCCTAAATTCGACTATACTTTTGTTTTACCTCCACCAGGACCATTTGCTTACTTATATATATATCAGGGCATCTCATATTATTCAACAAAAATTGTTATAGGTTGCGTCTCATTTCAGAATATACAAATTTATTTTACAACTACTGGAACCATAACAACAGATGATTATACATGATAAATCAAATATTATTAACTAATTCCTAAAGCAATTATAGGATAACTGATTAAATGTTTTTTATGGACAATGATAAGAGCAAGTACACTAATATCTGATTCCTTCCTAATAAAAATTGATATAGGTTGCTATCGAGGTAAGGACATACAAAATGTTCTACCGCTCTTGCAACCACCAAAAATGATTAACCAAATAATAATTCAAATATATTAAGTTATTTACTCACGCAGACTTGATCAAAGTTATTTTATTCGGGCACAGGTCTATTGTGATGTTACAGTCGGAGAAAATCAATAATGCGTTTTACTATCACCGGCCTCATAAAAAAACCCTTTAGTTCTTTCTATGTAGAAATAAACATGTATTTTTTCCGATACATCAACCATTATATGAGTACAATCTAGTTCCTAAAAAAACACAAAAAATAGTCACTTACAAGAACAAAAGTACCCCTTATTAAATGTTTTTTGTGGATACAGATAAAGGTAGATTGCTAATTTCTGATTCCTGCCTTATAGACATTGTTATATTAGGAAGAAAATGGTCAGGTTGTAAGTAAAAAAAAAAATTCTCTTACATAGAGAGACATTTTCTTGTAAACCCATCAGTCTTTCTACAGTCTGATGTCAAATCCCATCAGACTAGCCATGAAGAAGACCTGCAAAGTTGGCCAAAACGTCTGATTCCAATAAACAGTTTTCCCTAAATTCGACTATACTTTTGTCTTACCTCCACCAGGACTATTTGCTTACTTATATATATCAGGGCATCTCATATTATTCAACAAAAATTGTTATAGGTTGCGTCTCATTTCAGAATATACAAATTTATTTTACAACTACTGGAACCATAACAACAGATGATTATACATGATAAATCAAATATTATTAACTAATTTCTAAAACAATTATAGGATAACTGATTAAATGTTTTTTATGGACAATGATAAGAGCAAGTACACTAATATCTGATTCCTTCCTAATAAAAATTGATATAGGTTGCTATCGAGGTAAGGACATACAAAATGTTCTACCGCTCTTGCAACCACTAAAAATGATTAACCAAATAATAATTCAAATATATTAAGTTATTTACTCACGCAGACTTGATCAAAGTTATTTTATTCGGGCACAGGTCTATTGTTATGTTACAGTCAGAGAAAATCAATAATGCGTTTTACTATCACCAGCCTCATAAAAAAACCCTTTAGTTCTTTCTATGAAGAAATAAACATGTATTTTTTCCGATACATCAACCATTATATGAGTACAATCTAATTCCTAAAAAAACACAAAAAATAGTCACTTACAAGAACAAAAGTACCCCTTATTAAATGTTTTTTGTGGATACAGATAAAGGTAGATTGCTAATTTCTGATTCCTACCTTATAGACAATGTTATATGAGGAAGAAAATGGTCAGGTTGTAAGTAAAAAAAAAAATTCTCTTACAAAGAGAGACATTTTATTGTAAACCCATCAGTCTTTCTACAGTCTGATGTCAAATCCCATCAGACTAGCCATGAAGAAGACCTGCAAAGTTGGCCAAAACGTCTGATTCCAATAAACAGTTTTCCCTAAATTCGACTATACTTTTGTTTTACCTCCACCAGGACCATTTGCTTACTTATATATATCAGGGCATATCATATTATTCAACAAAAATTGTTATAGGTTGCGTCTCATTTCAGAATATACAAATTTATTTTACAACTACTGGAACCATAACAACGGATGATTATACATGATAAATCAAATATTATTAACTAATTCCTAAAGCAATTATAGGATAACTGATTAAATGTTTTTTATGGACAATGATAAGAGCAAGTACACTAATATCTGATTCCTTCCTAATAAAAATTGATATAGGTTGCTATCGAGGTAAGGACATACAAAATGTTCTACCGCTCTTGCAACCACTAAAAATGATTAACCAAATAATAATTCAAATATATTAAGTTATTTACTCACGCAGACTTGATCAAAGTTATTTTATTCGGGCACAGGTCTATTGTTATGTTACAGTCAGAGAAAATCAATAATGCGTTTTACTATCACCAGCCTCATAAAAAAACCCTTTAGTTCTTTCTATGAAGAAATAAACATGTATTTTTTCCGATACATCAACCATTATATGAGTACAATCTAATTCCTAAAAAAACACAAAAAATAGTCACTTACAAGAACAAAAGTACCCCTTATTAAATGTTTTTTGTGGATACAGATAAAGGTAGATTGCTAATTTCTGATTCCTACCTTATAGACAATGTTATATGAGGAAGAAAATGGTCAGGTTGTAAGTAAAAAAAAAAATTCTCTTACAAAGAGAGACATTTTATTGTAAACCCATCAGTCTTTCTACAGTCTGATGTCAAATCCCACTAAAAATGATTAACCAAATAATAATTCAAATATATTAAGTTATTTACTCACGCAGACTTGATCAATGTTATTTTATTCGGGCACAGGTCTATTGTTATGTTACAGTCAGAGAAAATCAATAATGCGTTTTACCATCACCGGCCTCATAAAAAAACCCTTTTGTTCTTTCTATGTAGAAATAAACATGTATTTTTTCCGATACATCAACCATTATATGAGTACAATCTAGTTCCTAAAAAAACACAAAAAATAGTCACTTACAAGAACAAAAGTACCCCTTATTAAATGTTTTTTGTGGATACAGATAAAGGTAGATTGCTAATTTCTGATTCCTACCTTATAGACAATGTTATATGAGGAAGAAAATGGTCAGGTTGTAAGTAAAAAAAAAAATTCTCTTACATAGAGAGACATTTTCTTGTAAACCCATCAGTCTTTCTACAGTCTGATGTCAAATCCCATCAGACTAGCCATGAAGAAGACCTGCAAAGTTGGCCAAAACGTCTGATTCCAATAAACAGTTTTCCCTAAATTCGACTATACTTTTGTCTTACCTCCACCAGGACTATTTGCTTACTTATATATATCAGGGCATCTCATATTATTCAACAAAAATTGTTATAGGTTGCGTCTCATTTCAGAATATACAAATTTATTTTACAACTACTGGAACCATAACAACAGATGATTATACATGATAAATCAAATATTATTAACTAATTTCTAAAACAATTATAGGATAACTGATTAAATGTTTTTTATGGACAATGATAAGAGCAAGTACACTAATATCTGATTCCTTCCTAATAAAAATTGATATAGGTTGCTATCGAGGTAAGGACATACAAAATGTTCTACCGCTCTTGCAACCACTAAAAATGATTAACCAAATAATAATTCAAATATATTAAGTTATTTACTCACGCAGACTTGATCAAAGTTATTTTATTCGGGCACAGGTCTATTGTTATGTTACAGTCAGAGAAAATCAATAATGCGTTTTACTATCACCAGCCTCATAAAAAAACCCTTTAGCTCTTTCTATGTAGAAATAAACATGTATTTTTTCCGATACATCAACCATTATATGAGTACAATCTAATTCCTAAAAAAACACAAAAAATAGTCACTTACAAGAACAAAAGTACCCCTTATTAAATGTTTTTTGTGGATACAGATAAAGGTAGATTGCTAATTTCTGATTCCTGCCTTATAGACATTGTTATATTAGGAAGAAAATGGTCAGGTTGTAAGTAAAAAAAAAACTTCTCTTACATAGAGAGACATTTTATTGAAACCCATCAGTCTTTCTACAGTCTGATGTCAAATCCCATCAGACTAGCCATGAAGAAGACCTGCAAAGTTGGCCAAAACGTTTGATTCCAATAAACAGTTTTTCCTAAATTCGACTATACTTTTGTTTTACCTCCACCAGGACCATTTGCTTACTTATATATATATCAGGGCATCTCATATTATTCAACAAAAATTGTTATAGGTTGCGTCTCATTTCAGAATATACAAATTTATTTTACAACTACTGGAACCATAACAACAGATGATTATACATGATAAATCAAATATTATTAACTAATTCTTAAAGCAATTATAGGATAACTGATTAAATGTTTTTTATGGACAATGATAAGAGCAAGTAGACTAATATCTGATTCCTTCCTAATAAAAATTGATATAGGTTGCTATCGAGGTAAGGACATACAAAATGTTCTACCGCTCTTGCAACCACCAAAAATGATTAACCAAATAATAATTCAAATATATTAAGTTATTTACTCACGCAGACTTGATCAAAGTTATTTTATTCGGGCACAGGTCTATTGTTATGTTACAGTCAGAGAAAATCAATAATGCGTTTTACTATCACCAGCCTCATAAAAAAACCCTTTAGTTCTTTCTATGAAGAAATAAACATGTATTTTTTCCGATACATCAACCATTATATGAGTACAATCTAATTCCTAAAAAAACACAAAAAATAGTCACTTACAAGAACAAAAGTACCCCTTATTAAATGTTTTTTGTGGATACAGATAAAGGTAGATTGCTAATTTCTGATTCCTACCTTATAGACAATGTTATATGAGGAAGAAAATGGTCAGGTTGTAAGTAAAAAAAAAAATTCTCTTACAAAGAGAGACATTTTATTGTAAACCCATCAGTCTTTCTACAGTCTGATGTCAAATCCCACTAAAAATGATTAACCAAATAATAATTCAAATATATTAAGTTATTTACTCACGCAGACTTGATCAATGTTATTTTATTCGGGCACAGGTCTATTGTTATGTTACAGTCAGAGAAAATCAATAATGCGTTTTACCATCACCGGCCTCATAAAAAAACCCTTTTGTTCTTTCTATGTAGAAATAAACATGTATTTTTTCCGATACATCAACCATTATATGAGTACAATCTAGTTCCTAAAAAAACACAAAAAATAGTCACTTACAAGAACAAAAGTACCCCTTATTAAATGTTTTTTGTGGATACAGATAAAGGTAGATTGCTAATTTCTGATTCCTACCTTATAGACAATGTTATATGAGGAAGAAAATGGTCAGGTTGTAAGTAAAAAAAAAAATTCTCTTACATAGAGAGACATTTTCTTGTAAACCCATCAGTCTTTCTACAGTCTGATGTCAAATCCCATCAGACTAGCCATGAAGAAGACCTGCAAAGTTGGCCAAAACGTCTGATTCCAATAAACAGTTTTCCCTAAATTCGACTATACTTTTGTCTTACCTCCACCAGGACTATTTGCTTACTTATATATATCAGGGCATCTCATATTATTCAACAAAAATTGTTATAGGTTGCGTCTCATTTCAGAATATACAAATTTATTTTACAACTACTGGAACCATAACAACAGATGATTATACATGATAAATCAAATATTATTAACTAATTTCTAAAACAATTATAGGATAACTGATTAAATGTTTTTTATGGACAATGATAAGAGCAAGTACACTAATATCTGATTCCTTCCTAATAAAAATTGATATAGGTTGCTATCGAGGTAAGGACATACAAAATGTTCTACCGCTCTTGCAACCACTAAAAATGATTAACCAAATAATAATTCAAATATATTAAGTTATTTACTCACGCAGACTTGATCAAAGTTATTTTATTCGGGCACAGGTCTATTGTTATGTTACAGTCAGAGAAAATCAATAATGCGTTTTACTATCACCAGCCTCATAAAAAAACCCTTTAGCTCTTTCTATGTAGAAATAAACATGTATTTTTTCCGATACATCAACCATTATATGAGTACAATCTAATTCCTAAAAAAACACAAAAAATAGTCACTTACAAGAACAAAAGTACCCCTTATTAAATGTTTTTTGTGGATACAGATAAAGGTAGATTGCTAATTTCTGATTCCTGCCTTATAGACATTGTTATATTAGGAAGGAAATGGTCAGGTTGTAAGTAAAAAAAAAAATTCTCTTACATAGAGAGACATTTTATTGTAAACCCATCAGTCTTTCTACAGTCTGATGTCAAATCCCATCAGACTAGCCATGAAGAAGACCTGCAAAGTTGGCCAAAACGTCTGATTCCAATAAACAGTTTTCCCTAAATTCGACTATACTTTTGTTTTACCTCCACCAGGACCATTTGCTTACTTATATATATCAGGGCATCTCATATTATTCAACAAAAATTGTTATAGGTTGCGTCTCATTTCAGAATATACAAATTTATTTTACAACTACTGGAACCATAACAACAGATGATTATACATGATAAATCAAATATTATTAACTAATTCCTAAAGCAATTATAGGATAACTGATTAAATGTTTTTTATGGACAATGATAAGAGCAAGTACACTAATATCTGATTCCTTCCTAATAAAAATTGATATAGGTTGCTATCGAGGTAAGGACATACAAAATGTTCTACCGCTCTTGCAACCACTAAAAATGATTAACCAAATAATAATTCAAATATATTAAGTTATTTACTCACGCAGACTTGATCAAAGTTATTTTATTCGGGCACAGGTCTATTGTTATGTTACTGTCGGAGAAAATCAATAATGCGTTTTACCATCACCGGCCTCATAAAAAAACCCTTTAGTTCTTTCTATGTAGAAATAAACATGTATTTTTTCCGATACATCAACCATTATATGAGTACAATCTAGTTCCTAAAAAAACACAAAAAATAGTCACTTACAAGAACAAAAGTACCCCTTATTAAATGTTTTTTGTGGATACAGATAAAGGTAGATTGCTAATTTCTGATTCCTACCTTATAGACAATGTTATATGAGGAAGAAAATGGTCAGGTTGTAAGTAAAAAAAAAAATTCTCTTACATAGAGAGACATTTTCTTGTAAACCCATCAGTCTTTCTACAGTCTGATGTCAAATCCCATCAGACTAGCCATGAAGAAGACCTGCAAAGTTGGCCAAAACGTCTGATTCCAATAAACAGTTTTCCCTAAATTCGACTATACTTTTGTCTTACCTCCACCAGGACTATTTGCTTACTTATATATATCAGGGCATCTCATATTATTCAACAAAAATTGTTATAGGTTGCGTCTCATTTCAGAATATACAAATTTATTTTACAACTACTGGAACCATAACAACAGATGATTATACATGATAAATCAAATATTATTAACTAATTTCTAAAACAATTATAGGATAACTGATTAAATGTTTTTTATGGACAATGATAAGAGCAAGTACACTAATATCTGATTCCTTCCTAATAAAAATTGATATAGGTTGCTATCGAGGTAAGGACATACAAAATGTTCTACCGCTCTTGCAACCACTAAAAATGATTAACCAAATAATAATTCAAATATATTAAGTTATTTACTCACGCAGACTTGATCAAAGTTATTTTATTCGGGCACAGGTCTATTGTTATGTTACAGTCAGAGAAAATCAATAATGTGTTTTACTATCACCAGCCTCATAAAAAAACCCTTTAGCTCTTTCTATGTAGAAATAAACATGTATTTTTTCCGATACATCAACCATTATATGAGTACAATCTAATTCCTAAAAAAACACAAAAAATAGTCACTTACAAGAACAAAAGTACCCCTTATTAAATGTTTTTTGTGGATACAGATAAAGGTAGATTGCTAATTTCTGATTCCTGCCTTATAGACATTGTTATATTAGGAAGAAAATGGTCAGGTTGTAAGTAAAAAAAAAACTTCTCTTACATAGAGAGACATTTTATTGAAACCCATCAGTCTTTCTACAGTCTGATGTCAAATCCCATCAGACTAGCCATGAAGAAGACCTGCAAAGTTGGCCAAAACGTCTGATTCCAATAACCAGTTTTTCCTAAATTCGACTATACTTTTGTTTTACCTCCACCAGGACCATTTGCTTACTTATATATATATCAGGGCATCTCATATTATTCAACAAAAATTGTTATAGGTTGCGTCTCATTTCAGAATATACAAATTTATTTTACAACTACTGGAACCATAACAACAGATGATTATACATGATAAATCAAATATTATTAACTAATTCCTAAAGCAATTATAGGATAACTGATTAAATGTTTTTTATGGACAATGATAAGAGCAAGTACACTAATATCTGATTCCTTCCTAATAAAAATTGATATAGGTTGCTATCGAGGTAAGGACATACAAAATGTTCTACCGCTCTTGCAACCACCAAAAATGATTAACCAAATAATAATTCAAATATATTAAGTTATTTACTCACGCAGACTTGATCAAAGTTATTTTATTCGGGCACAGGTCTATTGTGATGTTACAGTCGGAGAAAATCAATAATGCGTTTTACTATCACCGGCCTCATAAAAAAACCCTTTAGTTCTTTCTATGTAGAAATAAACATGTATTTTTTCCGATACATCAACCATTATATGAGTACAATCTAGTTCCTAAAAAAACACAAAAAATATTCACTTACAAGAACAAAAGTACCCCTTATTAAATGTTTTTTGTGGATACAGATAAAGGTAGATTGCTAATTTCTGATTCCTGCCTTATAGACATTGTTATATTAGGAAGAAAATGGTCAGGTTGTAAGTAAAAAAAAAAATTCTCTTACATAGAGAGACATTTTCTTGTAAACCCATCAGTCTTTCTACAGTCTGATGTCAAATCCCATCAGACTAGCCATGAAGAAGACCTGCAAAGTTGGCCAAAACGTCTGATTCCAATAAACAGTTTTCCCTAAATTCGACTATACTTTTGTCTTACCTCCACCAGGACTATTTGCTTACTTATATATATCAGGGCATCTCATATTATTCAACAAAAATTGTTATAGGTTGCGTCTCATTTCAGAATATACAAATTTATTTTACAACTACTGGAACCATAACAACAGATGATTATACATGATAAATCAAATATTATTAACTAATTTCTAAAACAATTATAGGATAACTGATTAAATGTTTTTTATGGACAATGATAAGAGCAAGTACACTAATATCTGATTCCTTCCTAATAAAAATTGATATAGGTTGCTATCGAGGTAAGGACATACAAAATGTTCTACCGCTCTTGCAACCACTAAAAATGATTAACCAAATAATAATTCAAATATATTAAGTTATTTACTCACGCAGACTTGATCAAAGTTATTTTATTCGGGCACAGGTCTATTGTTATGTTACAGTCAGAGAAAATCAATAATGCGTTTTACTATCACCAGCCTCATAAAAAAACCCTTTAGTTCTTTCTATGAAGAAATAAACATGTATTTTTTCCGATACATCAACCATTATATGAGTACAATCTAATTCCTAAAAAAACACAAAAAATAGTCACTTACAAGAACAAAAGTACCCCTTATTAAATGTTTTTTGTGGATACAGATAAAGGTAGATTGCTAATTTCTGATTCCTACCTTATAGACAATGTTATATGAGGAAGAAAATGGTCAGGTTGTAAGTAAAAAAAAAAATTCTCTTACAAAGAGAGACATTTTATTGTAAACCCATCAGTCTTTCTACAGTCTGATGTCAAATCCCATCAGACTAGCCATGAAGAAGACCTGCAAAGTTGGCCAAAACGTCTGATTCCAATAAACAGTTTTCCCTAAATTCGACTATACTTTTGTTTTACCTCCACCAGGACCATTTGCTTACTTATATATATCAGGGCATATCATATTATTCAACAAAAATTGTTATAGGTTGCGTCTCATTTCAGAATATACAAATTTATTTTACAACTACTGGAACCATAACAACGGATGATTATACATGATAAATCAAATATTATTAACTAATTCCTAAAGCAATTATAGGATAACTGATTAAATGTTTTTTATGGACAATGATAAGAGCAAGTACACTAATATCTGATTCCTTCCTAATAAAAATTGATATAGGTTGCTATCGAGGTAAGGACATACAAAATGTTCTACCGCTCTTGCAACCACTAAAAATGATTAACCAAATAATAATTCAAATATATTAAGTTATTTACTCACGCAGACTTGATCAAAGTTATTTTATTCGGGCACAGGTCTATTGTTATGTTACAGTCAGAGAAAATCAATAATGCGTTTTACTATCACCAGCCTCATAAAAAAACCCTTTAGTTCTTTCTATGAAGAAATAAACATGTATTTTTTCCGATACATCAACCATTATATGAGTACAATCTAATTCCTAAAAAAACACAAAAAATAGTCACTTACAAGAACAAAAGTACCCCTTATTAAATGTTTTTTGTGGATACAGATAAAGGTAGATTGCTAATTTCTGATTCCTACCTTATAGACAATGTTATATGAGGAAGAAAATGGTCAGGTTGTAAGTAAAAAAAAAAATTCTCTTACAAAGAGAGACATTTTATTGTAAACCCATCAGTCTTTCTACAGTCTGATGTCAAATCCCACTAAAAATGATTAACCAAATAATAATTCAAATATATTAAGTTATTTACTCACGCAGACTTGATCAATGTTATTTTATTCGGGCACAGGTCTATTGTTATGTTACAGTCAGAGAAAATCAATAATGCGTTTTACCATCACCGGCCTCATAAAAAAACCCTTTTGTTCTTTCTATGTAGAAATAAACATGTATTTTTTCCGATACATCAACCATTATATGAGTACAATCTAGTTCCTAAAAAAACACAAAAAATAGTCACTTACAAGAACAAAAGTACCCCTTATTAAATGTTTTTTGTGGATACAGATAAAGGTAGATTGCTAATTTCTGATTCCTACCTTATAGACAATGTTATATGAGGAAGAAAATGGTCAGGTTGTAAGTAAAAAAAAAAATTCTCTTACATAGAGAGACATTTTCTTGTAAACCCATCAGTCTTTCTACAGTCTGATGTCAAATCCCATCAGACTAGCCATGAAGAAGACCTGCAAAGTTGGCCAAAACGTCTGATTCCAATAAACAGTTTTCCCTAAATTCGACTATACTTTTGTCTTACCTCCACCAGGACTATTTGCTTACTTATATATATCAGGGCATCTCATATTATTCAACAAAAATTGTTATAGGTTGCGTCTCATTTCAGAATATACAAATTTATTTTACAACTACTGGAACCATAACAACAGATGATTATACATGATAAATCAAATATTATTAACTAATTTCTAAAACAATTATAGGATAACTGATTAAATGTTTTTTATGGACAATGATAAGAGCAAGTACACTAATATCTGATTCCTTCCTAATAAAAATTGATATAGGTTGCTATCGAGGTAAGGACATACAAAATGTTCTACCGCTCTTGCAACCACTAAAAATGATTAACCAAATAATAATTCAAATATATTAAGTTATTTACTCACGCAGACTTGATCAAAGTTATTTTATTCGGGCACAGGTCTATTGTTATGTTACAGTCAGAGAAAATCAATAATGCGTTTTACTATCACCAGCCTCATAAAAAAACCCTTTAGCTCTTTCTATGTAGAAATAAACATGTATTTTTTCCGATACATCAACCATTATATGAGTACAATCTAATTCCTAAAAAAACACAAAAAATAGTCACTTACAAGAACAAAAGTACCCCTTATTAAATGTTTTTTGTGGATACAGATAAAGGTAGATTGCTAATTTCTGATTCCTGCCTTATAGACATTGTTATATTAGGAAGAAAATGGTCAGGTTGTAAGTAAAAAAAAAACTTCTCTTACATAGAGAGACATTTTATTGAAACCCATCAGTCTTTCTACAGTCTGATGTCAAATCCCATCAGACTAGCCATGAAGAAGACCTGCAAAGTTGGCCAAAACGTTTGATTCCAATAAACAGTTTTTCCTAAATTCGACTATACTTTTGTTTTACCTCCACCAGGACCATTTGCTTACTTATATATATATCAGGGCATCTCATATTATTCAACAAAAATTGTTATAGGTTGCGTCTCATTTCAGAATATACAAATTTATTTTACAACTACTGGAACCATAACAACAGATGATTATACATGATAAATCAAATATTATTAACTAATTCTTAAAGCAATTATAGGATAACTGATTAAATGTTTTTTATGGACAATGATAAGAGCAAGTAGACTAATATCTGATTCCTTCCTAATAAAAATTGATATAGGTTGCTATCGAGGTAAGGACATACAAAATGTTCTACCGCTCTTGCAACCACCAAAAATGATTAACCAAATAATAATTCAAATATATTAAGTTATTTACTCACGCAGACTTGATCAAAGTTATTTTATTCGGGCACAGGTCTATTGTTATGTTACAGTCAGAGAAAATCAATAATGCGTTTTACTATCACCAGCCTCATAAAAAAACCCTTTAGTTCTTTCTATGAAGAAATAAACATGTATTTTTTCCGATACATCAACCATTATATGAGTACAATCTAATTCCTAAAAAAACACAAAAAATAGTCACTTACAAGAACAAAAGTACCCCTTATTAAATGTTTTTTGTGGATACAGATAAAGGTAGATTGCTAATTTCTGATTCCTACCTTATAGACAATGTTATATGAGGAAGAAAATGGTCAGGTTGTAAGTAAAAAAAAAAATTCTCTTACAAAGAGAGACATTTTATTGTAAACCCATCAGTCTTTCTACAGTCTGATGTCAAATCCCACTAAAAATGATTAACCAAATAATAATTCAAATATATTAAGTTATTTACTCACGCAGACTTGATCAATGTTATTTTATTCGGGCACAGGTCTATTGTTATGTTACAGTCAGAGAAAATCAATAATGCGTTTTACCATCACCGGCCTCATAAAAAAACCCTTTTGTTCTTTCTATGTAGAAATAAACATGTATTTTTTCCGATACATCAACCATTATATGAGTACAATCTAGTTCCTAAAAAAACACAAAAAATAGTCACTTACAAGAACAAAAGTACCCCTTATTAAATGTTTTTTGTGGATACAGATAAAGGTAGATTGCTAATTTCTGATTCCTACCTTATAGACAATGTTATATGAGGAAGAAAATGGTCAGGTTGTAAGTAAAAAAAAAAATTCTCTTACATAGAGAGACATTTTCTTGTAAACCCATCAGTCTTTCTACAGTCTGATGTCAAATCCCATCAGACTAGCCATGAAGAAGACCTGCAAAGTTGGCCAAAACGTCTGATTCCAATAAACAGTTTTCCCTAAATTCGACTATACTTTTGTCTTACCTCCACCAGGACTATTTGCTTACTTATATATATCAGGGCATCTCATATTATTCAACAAAAATTGTTATAGGTTGCGTCTCATTTCAGAATATACAAATTTATTTTACAACTACTGGAACCATAACAACAGATGATTATACATGATAAATCAAATATTATTAACTAATTTCTAAAACAATTATAGGATAACTGATTAAATGTTTTTTATGGACAATGATAAGAGCAAGTACACTAATATCTGATTCCTTCCTAATAAAAATTGATATAGGTTGCTATCGAGGTAAGGACATACAAAATGTTCTACCGCTCTTGCAACCACTAAAAATGATTAACCAAATAATAATTCAAATATATTAAGTTATTTACTCACGCAGACTTGATCAAAGTTATTTTATTCGGGCACAGGTCTATTGTTATGTTACAGTCAGAGAAAATCAATAATGCGTTTTACTATCACCAGCCTCATAAAAAAACCCTTTAGCTCTTTCTATGTAGAAATAAACATGTATTTTTTCCGATACATCAACCATTATATGAGTACAATCTAATTCCTAAAAAAACACAAAAAATAGTCACTTACAAGAACAAAAGTACCCCTTATTAAATGTTTTTTGTGGATACAGATAAAGGTAGATTGCTAATTTCTGATTCCTGCCTTATAGACATTGTTATATTAGGAAGAAAATGGTCAGGTTGTAAGTAAAAAAAAAACTTCTCTTACATAGAGAGACATTTTATTGAAACCCATCAGTCTTTCTACAGTCTGATGTCAAATCCCATCAGACTAGCCATGAAGAAGACCTGCAAAGTTGGCCAAAACGTTTGATTCCAATAAACAGTTTTTCCTAAATTCGACTATACTTTTGTTTTACCTCCACCAGGACCATTTGCTTACTTATATATATATCAGGGCATCTCATATTATTCAACAAAAATTGTTATAGGTTGCGTCTCATTTCAGAATATACAAATTTATTTTACAACTACTGGAACCATAACAACAGATGATTATACATGATAAATCAAATATTATTAACTAATTCCTAAAGCAATTATAGGATAACTGATTAAATGTTTTTTATGGACAATGATAAGAGCAAGTAGACTAATATCTGATTCCTTCCTAATAAAAATTGATATAGGTTGCTATCGAGGTAAGGACATACAAAATGTTCTACCGCTCTTGCAACCACCAAAAATGATTAACCAAATAATAATTCAAATATATTAAGTTATTTACTCACGCAGACTTGATCAAAGTTATTTTATTCGGGCACAGGTCTATTGTGATGTTACAGTCGGACAAAATCAATAATGCGTTTTACTATCACCAGCCTCATAAAAAAACCCTTTAGTTCTTTCTATGTAGAAATAAACATGTATTTTTTCCGATACATCAACCATTATATGAGTACAATCTAGTTCCTAAAAAAACACAAAAAATAGTCACTTACAAGAACAAAAGTACCCCTTATTAAATGTTTTTTGTGGATACAGATAAAGGTAGATTGCTAATTTCTGATTCCTGCCTTATAGACATTGTTATATTAGGAAGGAAATGGTCAGGTTGTAAGTAAAAAAAAAAATTCTCTTACATAGAGAGACATTTTATTGTAAACCCATCAGTCTTTCTACAGTCTGATGTCAAATCCCATCAGACTAGCCATGAAGAAGACCTGCAAAGTTGGCCAAAACGTCTGATTCCAATAAACAGTTTTCCCTAAATTCGACTATACTTTTGTTTTACCTCCACCAGGACCATTTGCTTACTTATATATATCAGGGCATCTCATATTATTCAACAAAAATTGTTATAGGTTGCGTCTCATTTCAGAATATACAAATTTATTTTACAACTACTGGAACCATAACAACAGATGATTATACATGATAAATCAAATATTATTAACTAATTCCTAAAGCAATTATAGGATAACTGATTAAATGTTTTTTATGGACAATGATAAGAGCAAGTACACTAATATCTGATTCCTTCCTAATAAAAATTGATATAGGTTGCTATCGAGGTAAGGACATACAAAATGTTCTACCGCTCTTGCAACCACTAAAAATGATTAACCAAATAATAATTCAAATATATTAAGTTATTTACTCACGCAGACTTGATCAAAGTTATTTTATTCGGGCACAGGTCTATTGTTATGTTACTGTCGGAGAAAATCAATAATGCGTTTTACCATCACCGGCCTCATAAAAAAACCCTTTAGTTCTTTCTATGTAGAAATAAACATGTATTTTTTCCGATACATCAACCATTATATGAGTACAATCTAGTTCCTAAAAAAACACAAAAAATAGTCACTTACAAGAACAAAAGTACCCCTTATTAAATGTTTTTTGTGGATACAGATAAAGGTAGATTGCTAATTTCTGATTCCTACCTTATAGACAATGTTATATGAGGAAGAAAATGGTCAGGTTGTAAGTAAAAAAAAAAATTCTCTTACATAGAGAGACATTTTCTTGTAAACCCATCAGTCTTTCTACAGTCTGATGTCAAATCCCATCAGACTAGCCATGAAGAAGACCTGCAAAGTTGGCCAAAACGTCTGATTCCAATAAACAGTTTTCCCTAAATTCGACTATACTTTTGTCTTACCTCCACCAGGACTATTTGCTTACTTATATATATCAGGGCATCTCATATTATTCAACAAAAATTGTTATAGGTTGCGTCTCATTTCAGAATATACAAATTTATTTTACAACTACTGGAACCATAACAACAGATGATTATACATGATAAATCAAATATTATTAACTAATTTCTAAAACAATTATAGGATAACTGATTAAATGTTTTTTATGGACAATGATAAGAGCAAGTACACTAATATCTGATTCCTTCCTAATAAAAATTGATATAGGTTGCTATCGAGGTAAGGACATACAAAATGTTCTACCGCTCTTGCAACCACTAAAAATGATTAACCAAATAATAATTCAAATATATTAAGTTATTTACTCACGCAGACTTGATCAAAGTTATTTTATTCGGGCACAGGTCTATTGTTATGTTACAGTCAGAGAAAATCAATAATGCGTTTTACTATCACCAGCCTCATAAAAAAACCCTTTAGTTCTTTCTATGAAGAAATAAACATGTATTTTTTCCGATACATCAACCATTATATGAGTACAATCTAATTCCTAAAAAAACACAAAAAATAGTCACTTACAAGAACAAAAGTACCCCTTATTAAATGTTTTTTGTGGATACAGATAAAGGTAGATTGCTAATTTCTGATTCCTGCCTTATAGACATTGTTATATTAGGAAGAAAATGGTCAGGTTGTAAGTAAAAAAAAAAATTCTCTTACATAGAGAGACATTTTCTTGTAAACCCATCAGTCTTTCTACAGTCTGATGTCAAATCCCATCAGACTAGCCATGAAGAAGACCTGCAAAGTTGGCCAAAACGTCTGATTCCAATAAACAGTTTTCCCTAAATTCGACTATACTTTTGTCTTACCTCCACCAGGACTATTTGCTTACTTATATATATCAGGGCATCTCATATTATTCAACAAAAATTGTTATAGGTTGCGTCTCATTTCAGAATATACAAATTTATTTTACAACTACTGGAACCATAACAACAGATGATTATACATGATAAATCAAATATTATTAACTAATTTCTAAAACAATTATAGGATAACTGATTAAATGTTTTTTATGGACAATGGTAAGAGCAAGTACACTAATATCTGATTCCTTCCTAATAAAAATTGATATAGGTTGCTATCGAGGTAAGGACATACAAAATGTTCTACCGCTCTTGCAACCACTAAAAATGATTAACCAAATAATAATTCAAATATATTAAGTTATTTACTCACGCAGACTTGATCAAAGTTATTTTATTCGGGCACAGGTCTATTGTTATGTTACAGTCAGAGAAAATCAATAATGCGTTTTACTATCACCAGCCTCATAAAAAAACCCTTTAGCTCTTTCTATGTAGAAATAAACATGTATTTTTTCCGATACATCAACCATTATATGAGTACAATCTAATTCCTAAAAAAACACAAAAAATAGTCACTTACAAGAACAAAAGTACCCCTTATTAAATGTTTTTTGTGGATACAGATAAAGGTAGATTGCTAATTTCTGATTCCTGCCTTATAGACATTGTTATATTAGGAAGAAAATGGTCAGGTTGTAAGTAAAAAAAAAAATTCTCTTACATAGAGAGACATTTTATTGTAAACCCATCAGTCTTTCTACAGTCTGATGTCAAATCCCATCAGACTAGCCATGAAGAAGACCTGCAAAGTTGGCCAAAACGTCTGATTCCAATAAACAGTTTTCCCTAAATTCGACTATACTTTTGTCTTACCTCCACCAGGACCATTTGCTTACTTATATATATCAGGGCATCTCATATTATTCAACAAAAATTGTTATAGGTTGCGTCTCATTTCAGAATATACAAATTTATTTTACAACTACTGGAACCATAACAACAGATGATTATACATGATAAATCAAATATTATTAACTAATTCCTAAAGCAATTATAGGATAACTGATTAAATGTTTTTTATGGACAATGATAAGAGCAAGTACACTAATATCTGATTCCTTCCTAATAAAAATTGATATAGGTTGCTATCGAGGTAAGGACATACAAAATGTTCTACCGCTCTTGCAACCACTAAAAATGATTAACCAAATAATAATTCAAATATATTAAGTTATTTACTCACGCAGACTTGATCAAAGTTATTTTATTCGGGCACAGGTCCATTGTTATGTTACAGTCGGAGAAAATCAATAATGCGTTTTACTATCACCGGCCTAATAAAAAAACCCTTTAGTTCTTTCTATGTAGAAATAAACATGTATTTTTTCCGATACATCAACCATTATATGAATACAATCTAGTTCCTAAAAAAACACAAAAAATAGTCACTTACAAGAACAAAAGTACCCCTTATTAAATGTTTTTTGTGGATACAGATAAAGGTAGATTGCTAATTTCTGATTCCTGCCTTATAGACATTGTTATATTAGGAAGAAAATGGTCAGGTTGTAAGTAAAAAAAAAAATTCTCTTACATAGAGAGACATTTTATTGTAAACCCATCAGTCTTTCTACAGTCTGATGTCAAATCCCATCAGACTAGCCATGAAGAAGACCTGCAAAGTTGGCCGAAACGTCTGATTCCAATAAACAGTTTTCCCTAAATTCGACTATACTTTTGTTTTACCTCCACCAGGACCATTTGCTTACTTATATATATCAGGGCATCTCATATTATTCAACAAAAATTGTTATAGGTTGCGTCTCATTTCAGAATATACAAATTTATTTTACAACTACTGGAACCATAACAACAGATGATTATACATGATAAATCAAATATTATTAACTAATTCCTAAAGCAATTATAGGATAACTGATTAAATGTTTTTTATGGACAATGATAAGAGCAAGTACACTAATATCTGATTCCTTCCTAATAAAAATTGATATAGGTTGCTATCGAGGTAAGGACATACAAAATGTTCTACCGCTCTTGCAACCACTAAAAATGATTAACCAAATAATAATTCAAATATATTAAGTTATTTACTCACGCAGACTTGATCAAAGTTATTTTATTCGGGCACAGGTCTATTGTTATGTTACTGTCGGAGAAAATCAATAATGCGTTTTACCATCACCGGCCTCATAAAAAAACCCTTTAGTTCTTTCTATGTAGAAATAAACATGTATTTTTTCCGATACATCAACCATTATATGAGTACAATCTAGTTCCTAAAAAAACACAAAAAATAGTCACTTACAAGAACAAAAGTACCCCTTATTAAATGTTTTTTGTGGATACAGATAAAGGTAGATTGCTAATTTCTGATTCCTACCTTATAGACAATGTTATATGAGGAAGAAAATGGTCAGGTTGTAAGTAAAAAAAAAAATTCTCTTACATAGAGAGACATTTTCTTGTAAACCCATCAGTCTTTCTACAGTCTGATGTCAAATCCCATCAGACTAGCCATGAAGAAGACCTGCAAAGTTGGCCAAAACGTCTGATTCCAATAAACAGTTTTCCCTAAATTCGACTATACTTTTGTCTTACCTCCACCAGGACCATTTGCTTACTTATATATATCAGGGCATCTCATATTATTCAACAAAAATTGTTATAGGTTGCGTCTCATTTCAGAATATACAAATTTATTTTACAACTACTGGAACCATAACAACGGATGATTATACATGATAAATCAAATATTATTAACTAATTCCTAAAGCAATTATAGGATAACTGATTAAATGTTTTTTATGGACAATGATAAGAGCAAGTACACTAATATCTGATTCCTTTCTAATAAAAATTGATATAGGTTGCTATCGAGGTAAGGACATACAAAATGTTCTACCGCTCTTGCAACCACTAAAAATGATTAACCAAATAATAATTCAAATATATTAAGTTATTTACTCACGCAGACTTGATCAAAGTTATTTTATTCGGGCACAGGTCTATTGTTATGTTACTGTCGGAGAAAATCAATAATGCGTTTTACCATCACCGGCCTCATAAAAAAAACCTTTAGTTCTTTCTATGTAGAAATAAACATGTATTTTTTCCGATACATCAACCATTATATGAGTACAATCTAGTTCCTAAAAAAACACAAAAAATAGTCACTTACAAGAACAAAAGTACCCCTTATTAAATGTTTTTTGTGGATACAGATAAAGGTAGATTGCTAATTTCTGATTCCTACCTTATAGACAATGTTATATGAGGAAGAAAATGGTCAGGTTGTAAGTAAAAAAAAAAATTCTCTTACAAAGAGAGACATTTTATTGTAAACCCATCAGTCTTTCTACAGTCTGATGTCAAATCCCATCAGACTAGCCATGAAGAAGACCTGCAAAGTTGGCCAAAACGTCTGATTCCAATAAACAGTTTTCCCTAAATTCGACTATACTTTTGTTTTACCTCCACCAGGACCATTTGCTTACTTATATATATATCAGGGCATCTCATATTATTCAACAAAAATTGTTATAGGTTGCGTCTCATTTCAGAATATACAAATTTATTTTATAACTACTGGAACCATAACAACAGATGATTATACATGATAAATCAAATATTATTAACTAATTCCTAAAGCAATTATAGGATAACTGATTAAATGTTTTTTATGGACAATGATAAGAGCAAGTACACTAATATCTGATTCCTTCCTAATAAAAAATGATATAGGTTGCTATCGAGGTAAGGACATACAAAATGTTCTACCGCTCTTGCAACCACTAAAAATGATTAACCAAATAATAATTCAAATATATTAAGTTATTTACTCACGCAGACTTGATCAAAGTTATTTTATTCGGGCACAGGTCCATTGTTATGTTACAGTCGGAGAAAATCAATAATGCGTTTTACTATCACCGGCCTCATAAAAAAACCCTTTAGTTCTTTCTATGTAGAAATAAACATGTATTTTTTCCGATACATCAACCATTATATGAATACAATCTAGTTCCTAAAAAAACACAAAAAATAGTCACTTACAAGAACAAAAGTACCCCTTATTAAATGTTTTTTGTGGATACAGATAAAGGTAGATTGCTAATTTCTGATTCCTGCCTTATAGACATTGTTATATTAGGAAGAAAATGGTCAGGTTGTAAGTAAAAAAAAAAATTCTCTTACATAGAGAGACATTTTATTGTAAACCCATCAGTCTTTCTACAGTCTGATGTCAAATCCCATCAGACTAGCCATGAAGAAGACCTGCAAAGTTGGCCAAAACGTCTGATTCCAATAAACAGTTTTCCCTACATTCGACTATACTTTTGTTTTACCTCCACCAGGACCATTTGCTTACTTATATATATCAGGGCATCTCATATTATTCAACAAAAATTGTTATAGGTTGCGTCTCATTTCAGAATATACAAATTTATTTTACAACTACTGGAACCATAACAACAGATGATTATACATGATAAATCAAATATTATTAACTAATTCCTAAAGCAATTATAGGATAACTGATTAAATGTTTTTTATGGACAATGATAAGAGCAAGTACACTAATATCTGATTCCTTCCTAATAAAAATTGATATAGGTTGCTATCGAGGTAAGGACATACAAAATGTTCTACCGCTCTTGCAACCACTAAAAATGATTAACCAAATAATAATTCAAATATATTAAGTTATTTACTCACGCAGACTTGATCAAAGTTATTTTATTCGGGCACAGGTCTATTGTTATGTTACTGTCGGAGAAAATCAATAATGCGTTTTACCATCACCGGCCTCATAAAAAAACCCTTTAGTTCTTTCTATGTAGAAATAAACATGTATTTTTTCCGATACATCAACCATTATATGAGTACAATCTAGTTCCTAAAAAAACACAAAAAATAGTCACTTACAAGAACAAAAGTACCCCTTATTAAATGTTTTTTGTGGATACAGATAAAGGTAGATTGCTAATTTCTGATTCCTACCTTATAGACAATGTTATATGAGGAAGAAAATGGTCAGGTTGTAAGTAAAAAAAAAAATTCTCTTACATAGAGAGACATTTTCTTGTAAACCCATCAGTCTTTCTACAGTCTGATGTCAAATCCCATCAGACTAGCCATGAAGAAGACCTGCAAAGTTGGCCAAAACGTCTGATTCCAATAAACAGTTTTCCCTAAATTCGACTATACTTTTGTCTTACCTCCACCAGGACTATTTGCTTACTTATATATATCAGGGCATCTCATATTATTCAACAAAAATTGTTATAGGTTGCGTCTCATTTCAGAATATACAAATTTATTTTACAACTACTGGAACCATAACAACAGATGATTATACATGATAAATCAAATATTATTAACTAATTTCTAAAACAATTATAGGATAACTGATTAAATGTTTTTTATGGACAATGATAAGAGCAAGTACACTAATATCTGATTCCTTCCTAATAAAAATTGATATAGGTTGCTATCGAGGTAAGGACATACAAAATGTTCTACCGCTCTTGCAACCACTAAAAATGATTAACCAAATAATAATTCAAATATATTAAGTTATTTACTCACGCAGACTTGATCAAAGTTATTTTATTCGGGCACAGGTCTATTGTTATGTTACAGTCAGAGAAAATCAATAATGCGTTTTACTATCACCAGCCTCATAAAAAAACCCTTTAGTTCTTTCTATGAAGAAATAAACATGTATTTTTTCCGATACATCAACCATTATATGAGTACAATCTAATTCCTAAAAAAACACAAAAAATAGTCACTTACAAGAACAAAAGTACCCCTTATTAAATGTTTTTTGTGGATACAGATAAAGGTAGATTGCTAATTTCTGATTCCTGCCTTATAGACATTGTTATATTAGGAAGAAAATGGTCAGGTTGTAAGTAAAAAAAAAAATTCTCTTACATAGAGAGACATTTTCTTGTAAACCCATCAGTCTTTCTACAGTCTGATGTCAAATCCCATCAGACTAGCCATGAAGAAGACCTGCAAAGTTGGCCAAAACGTCTGATTCCAATAAACAGTTTTCCCTAAATTCGACTATACTTTTGTCTTACCTCCACCAGGACTATTTGCTTACTTATATATATCAGGGCATCTCATATTATTCAACAAAAATTGTTATAGGTTGCGTCTCATTTCAGAATATACAAATTTATTTTACAACTACTGGAACCATAACAACAGATGATTATACATGATAAATCAAATATTATTAACTAATTTCTAAAACAATTATAGGATAACTGATTAAATGTTTTTTATGGACAATGATAAGAGCAAGTACACTAATATCTGATTCCTTCCTAATAAAAATTGATATAGGTTGCTATCGAGGTAAGGACATACAAAATGTTCTACCACTCTTGCAACCACTAAAAATGATTAACCAAATAATAATTCAAATATATTAAGTTATTTACTCACGCAGACTTGATCAAAGTTATTTTATTCGGGCACAGGTCTATTGTTATGTTACAGTCAGAGAAAATCAATAATGCGTTTTACTATCACCAGCCTCATAAAAAAACCCTTTAGCTCTTTCTATGTAGAAATAAACATGTATTTTTTCCGATACATCAACCATTATATGAGTACAATCTAATTCCTAAAAAAACACAAAAAATAGTCACTTACAAGAACAAAAGTACCCCTTATTAAATGTTTTTTGTGGATACAGATAAAGGTAGATTGCTAATTTCTGATTCCTGCCTTATAGACATTGTTATATTAGGAAGAAAATGGTCAGGTTGTAAGTAAAAAAAAAAATTCTCTTACATAGAGAGACATTTTATTGTAAACCCATCAGTCTTTCTACAGTCTGATGTCAAATCCCATCAGACTAGCCATGAAGAAGACCTGCAAAGTTGGCCAAAACGTCTGATTCCAATAAACAGTTTTCCCTAAATTCGACTATACTTTTGTCTTACCTCCACCAGGACCATTTGCTTACTTATATATATCAGGGCATCTCATATTATTCAACAAAAATTGTTATAGGTTGCGTCTCATTTCAGAATATACAAATTTATTTTACAACTACTGGAACCATAACAACAGATGATTATACATGATAAATCAAATATTATTAACTAATTCCTAAAGTAATTATAGGATAACTGATTAAATGTTTTTTATGGACAATGATAAGAGCAAGTACACTAATATCTGATTCCTTCCTAATAAAAATTGATATAGGTTGCTATCGAGGTAAGGACATACAAAATGTTCTACCGCTCTTGCAACCACTAAAAATGATTAACCAAATAATAATTCAAATATATTAAGTTATTTACTCACGCAGACTTGATCAAAGTTATTTTATTCGGGCACAGGTCCATTGTTATGTTACAGTCGGAGAAAATCAATAATGCGTTTTACTATCACCGGCCTCATAAAAAAACCCTTTAGTTCTTTCTATGTAGAAATAAACATGTATTTTTTCCGATACATCAACCATTATATGAATACAATCTAGTTCCTAAAAAAACACAAAAAATAGTCACTTACAAGAACAAAAGTACCCCTTATTAAATGTTTTTTGTGGATACAGATAAAGGTAGATTGCTAATTTCTGATTCCTGCCTTATAGACATTGTTATATTAGGAAGAAAATGGTCAGGTTGTAAGTAAAAAAAAAAATTCTCTTACATAGAGAGACATTTTATTGTAAACCCATCAGTCTTTCTACAGTCTGATGTCAAATCCCATCAGACTAGCCATGAAGAAGACCTGCAAAGTTGGCCGAAACGTCTGATTCCAATAAACAGTTTTCCCTAAATTCGACTATACTTTTGTTTTACCTCCACCAGGACCATTTGCTTACTTATATATATCAGGGCATCTCATATTATTCAACAAAAATTGTTATAGGTTGCGTCTCATTTCAGAATATACAAATTTATTTTACAACTACTGGAACCATAACAACAGATGATTATACATGATAAATCAAATATTATTAACTAATTCCTAAAGCAATTATAGGATAACTGATTAAATGTTTTTTATGGACAATGATAAGAGCAAGTACACTAATATCTGATTCCTTCCTAATAAAAATTGATATAGGTTGCTATCGAGGTAAGGACATACAAAATGTTCTACCGCTCTTGCAACCACTAAAAATGATTAACCAAATAATAATTCAAATATATTAAGTTATTTACTCACGCAGACTTGATCAAAGTTATTTTATTTGGGCACAGGTCTATTGTTATGTTACTGTCGGAGAAAATCAATAATGCGTTTTACCATCACCGGCCTCATAAAAAAACCCTTTAGTTCTTTCTATGTAGAAATAAACATGTATTTTTTCCGATACATCAACCATTATATGAGTACAATCTAGTTCCTAAAAAAACACAAAAAATAGTCACTTACAAGAACAAAAGTACCCCTTATTAAATGTTTTTTGTGGATACAGATAAAGGTAGATTGCTAATTTCTGATTCCTACCTTATAGACAATGTTATATGAGGAAGAAAATGGTCAGGTTGTAAGTAAAAAAAAAAATTCTCTTACATAGAGAGACATTTTCTTGTAAACCCATCAGTCTTTCTACAGTCTGATGTCAAATCCCATCAGACTAGCCATGAAGAAGACCTGCAAAGTTGGCCAAAACGTCTGATTCCAATAAACAGTTTTCCCTAAATTCGACTATACTTTTGTCTTACCTCCACCAGGACCATTTGCTTACTTATATATATCAGGGCATCTCATATTATTCAACAAAAATTGTTATAGGTTGCGTCTCATTTCAGAATATACAAATTTATTTTACAACTACTGGAACCATAACAACGGATGATTATACATGATAAATCAAATATTATTAACTAATTCCTAAAGCAATTATAGGATAACTGATTAAATGTTTTTTATGGACAATGATAAGAGCAAGTACACTAATATCTGATTCCTTCCTAATAAAAATTGATATAGGTTGCTATCGAGGTAAGGACATACAAAATGTTCTACCGCTCTTGCAACCACTAAAAATGATTAACCAAATAATAATTCAAATATATTAAGTTATTTACTCACGCAGACTTGATCAAAGTTATTTTATTCGGGCACAGGTCTATTGTTATGTTACTGTCGGAGAAAATCAATAATGCGTTTTACCATCACCGGCCTCATAAAAAAACCCTTTAGTTCTTTCTATGTAGAAATAAACATGTATTTTTTCCGATACATCAACCATTATATGAGTACAATCTAGTTCCTAAAAAAACACAAAAAATTGTCACTTACAAGAACAAAAGTACCCCTTATTAAATGTTTTTTGTGGATACAGATAAAGGTAGATTGCTAATTTCTGATTCCTACCTTATAGACAATGTTATATGAGGAAGAAAATGGTCAGGTTGTAAGTAAAAAAAAAAATTCTCTTACAAAGAGAGACATTTTATTGTAAACCCATCAGTCTTTCTACAGTCTGATGTCAAATCCCATCAGACTAGCCATGAAGAAGACCTGCAAAGTTGGCCAAAACGTCTGATTCCAATAAACAGTTTTCCCTAAATTCGACTATACTTTTGTTTTACCTCCACCAGGACCATTTGCTTACTTATATATATATCAGGGCATCTCATATTATTCAACAAAAATTGTTATAGGTTGCGTCTCATTTCAGAATATACAAATTTATTTTATAACTACTGGAACCATAACAACAGATGATTATACATGATAAATCAAATATTATTAACTAATTCCTAAAGCAATTATAGGATAACTGATTAAATGTTTTTTATGGACAATGATAAGAGCAAGTACACTAATATCTGATTCCTTCCTAATAAAAAATGATATAGGTTGCTATCGAGGTAAGGACATACAAAATGTTCTACCGCTCTTGCAACCACTAAAAATGATTAACCAAATAATAATTCAAATATATTAAGTTATTTACTCACGCAGACTTGATCAAAGTTATTTTATTCGGGCACAGGTCTATTGTTATGTTACTGTCGGAGAAAATCAATAATGCGTTTTACCATCACCGGCCTCATAAAAAAACCCTTTAGTTCTTTCTATGTAGAAATAAACATGTATTTTTTCCGATACATCAACCATTATATGAGTACAATCTAGTTCCTAAAAAAACACAAAAAATAGTCACTTACAAGAACAAAAGTACCCCTTATTAAATGTTTTTTGTGGATACAGATAAAGGTAGATTGCTAATTTCTGATTCCTACCTTATAGACAATGTTATATGAGGAAGAAAATGGTCAGGTTGTAAGTAAAAAAAAAAATTCTCTTACATAGAGAGACATTTTCTTGTAAACCCATCAGTCTTTCTACAGTCTGATGTCAAATCCCATCAGACTAGCCATGAAGAAGACCTGCAAAGTAGGCCAAAACGTCTGATTCCAATAAACAGTTTTCCCTAAATTCGACTATACTTTTGTCTTACCTCCACCAGGACTATTTGCTTACTTATATATATCAGGGCATCTCATATTATTCAACAAAAATTGTTATAGGTTGCGTCTCATTTCAGAATATACAAATTTATTTTACAACTACTGGAACCATAACAACAGATGATTATACATGATAAATCAAATATTATTAACTAATTTCTAAAACAATTATAGGATAACTGATTAAATGTTTTTTATGGACAATGATAAGAGCAAGTACACTAATATCTGATTCCTTCCTAATAAAAATTGATATAGGTTGCTATCGAGGTAAGGACATACAAAATGTTCTACCGCTCTTGCAACCACTAAAAATGATTAACCAAATAATAATTCAAATATATTAAGTTATTTACTCACGCAGACTTGATCAAAGTTATTTTATTCGGGCACAGGTCTATTGTTATGTTACAGTCAGAGAAAATCAATAATGCGTTTTACTATCACCAGCCTCATAAAAAAACCCTTTAGTTCTTTCTATGAAGAAATAAACATGTATTTTTTCCGATACATCAACCATTATATGAGTACAATCTAATTCCTAAAAAAACACAAAAAATAGTCACTTACAAGAACAAAAGTACCCCTTATTAAATGTTTTTTGTGGATACAGATAAAGGTAGATTGCTAATTTCTGATTCCTGCCTTATAGACATTGTTATATTAGGAAGAAAATGGTCAGGTTGTAAGTAAAAAAAAAAATTCTCTTACATAGAGAGACATTTTCTTGTAAACCCATCAGTCTTTCTACAGTCTGATGTCAAATCCCATCAGACTAGCCATGAAGAAGACCTGCAAAGTTGGCCAAAACGTCTGATTCCAATAAACAGTTTTCCCTAAATTCGACTATACTTTTGTCTTACCTCCACCAGGACTATTTGCTTACTTATATATATCAGGGCATCTCATATTATTCAACAAAAATTGTTATAGGTTGCGTCTCATTTCAGAATATACAAATTTATTTTACAACTACTGGAACCATAACAACAGATGATTATACATGATAAATCAAATATTATTAACTAATTTCTAAAACAATTATAGGATAACTGATTAAATGTTTTTTATGGACAATGATAAGAGCAAGTACACTAATATCTGATTCCTTCCTAATAAAAATTGATATAGGTTGCTATCGAGGTAAGGACATACAAAATGTTCT